>JAGKQL010000069.1:2653486-2775336 GCA_018398635.1 Cyprinodon brontotheroides | reverse complement strand
TAAATATTAATCTACCTGATCTTGTTTGATATATATGCTTCTGATCCAAATTTCCCACCCAGGCAAATAAAAACATACTTAAATATATTCAAACCATTATAAATATATAGATATTATGAAAGAAAATGCATAAAATATGTAAAATATACAATTAAAATGATTATTAAATACATTTTTCATGCAGAGGATTTTTTTTGTCTAATGAATTCCATCCTTACTGTAAGAATTGCACCATTTGTTATCAAGTATATTTACTTCTGAATAGCTTAAGTTAGTCACAGTGGGCAGAGAAGTCGGAAATGTTACTTTCAATAAGGCAATATTGCAGAAAATATCACTAAAGTAAAAGTAATTAGTAAAGCAAATATAACTAGCTTCCACTAACTTCTAATGTGATCCCTGAGGTACATGGAGAGCTAAAATGATATCATGAATCATAAAATACATAGATATGAATGCACCAGACATGTGCATCAGTGCTATATAAAATTAATTGAAAGGTAAAATAACTATGAAATTTGAAATTCCATAATTGAATAATTAAATATTCTATTATTAAACATAAAAATATGTAGTATGTTGAATGAAATAATTAATGTGGTTATTAAAATACACTTATTTAAAAATGATCATAATTACTTCACTTTATAAGTACATATAGAATTATATGATGAGATTATTATGTAATTTCGGCGTTTGTCAGTTTGTTGCGTTATTATATTTGGGGTCACAGGCTTAAACGTTTGGGAAGCCCTGGTTTCGGACATGTGGTCACTCAGAGAGAAGGGATTGGTGAGAAAACCACAGCTTCTCTACAATGTTTTAGTCACCACACCAAAAAAAGGTTTATGTTATCCTTCTATTATTTCTGTGTCCTCTTCTCCTTCATTCCCCTCCCACTCTCCCTCTCCTTCTCTCTCACTTTTTTCCTCTCAGCTTCAGCCAGACAACCAAACACTCTCTCTCTCTTTCTCACCATCACTGCGCTGCCCTGTGTATAGCAGTGACGGTTGCATTCAAAGGATCCAAATGTGTCCACCTTATCCTTCTACGTGGCTCTATTTCTGCCTCTTATTGTAGTTTCTTTATTTTGTTTGTTTTGTTGGGTCTTTTTTTCCCCCTCCTGCCTCACCAAGTATAGAGACGCATGCAGTTTGGGGTGGAAGGAAGAGAGGGGGGGTCCTGGCTGACTCGATCGGAGGAAAAGGAGATGGGAGAACTGTGCGGGCAGGAAGGATGTGCTCGTTGCTGCAGCTTCTGATTCAATTAGCATGAATTTCACAGCACAGGCAGCAGCGGCGGCAGCAGCAGCAACCCCGTCAGACTGTCTGAACGAGCCAGCAGCAGCAGCTTCTCGTGCCGGAGCTCCCTCAAAGGGACGAGTAACTGCTTCCCATCGGTTCCCCACCTTGCGAAGCATTCTTTGAAGCCGTTTGGGCTGTGGATTCCCAAAGCAAGAAGATTGAGCACAAGTAGGACGGAGCTTGTTTATCAGTTTATAGGATGGGAAGATTGTTGAAATGAACTGAAAGCCATGCACTCCAGTGCTTTCGTTATGGTTTAATCCTGTTAAGCCTGTTTTCTCTGTGCTGCTCAGCAATCTATGACCCGTATTGATTTATTCTGTCAGAATACAGTGGAAGGATATCAGCGCCACACTTGGAAAAAGCCAGCTGTTTTTGCTCTGGCTCCACATTCCTGTTTTGCCTTGGAATTCTTGATTTTATTCCTTAATCTATGTTTTTTCCACCTCCTGGCTGCTGACTGAAAGGGCTCCTTGCTCTCTCAAGGATTCGAAACCCCAGATCTGGATTTGTTTGCTCCTTCATCGTAGCATCCTTGTCAGCTCCTGTTTATTTGTCTCTGTCATTTCTGCTCTGAGGATTTATTGAGATAAATTTGTCCTTTCTACAACCACAAGTTGTGTCGGACGGGTTTAAAGAGAGATGTCAGACTTGGATTATGGGAGGAGAAAACCTCTGAAGATCTCCCCAAGGCAATGGCTATCCTGAAGAGCAATTGACTGAAAGATAATAGTAGACAAGTATCTAAGATGGAGTCCTATGTTTGCTAAGTTATTGCTTGTAGCCTGAGATCGCACTTTGAAAGTTACCTTTTACAGGTTAAGTAGCTGCTTTAGGGTAGGAGTAGGGGAATGTTTTTAAAGGGTCAAGAAGCTTCTGGATAACATTATTTGATTGCTGAAGATTTTTGGAGTCTCTCTTTCCAAAAAGGATCTTTTTTTGTTTTGTTTTTCTCTGATATTATTTACTTCTGGGATTTTCAAGCAAGGATCTGCTTCTGTTTTTCTGTTTTCTTTTTTTACCTTTCTTGGCTTATCCGTATTTTCTGTTCCTTCACTTTTTCTTCCAATCCCAGGCTGGAAGGCTGGGGATCATGGGCCCTGGATTCCTTTGAGATGTTCACTTCCTGTTTGTGTCGCATGAGGGGGAGAGGCCTACCTTTTTCAGGCCCCTCCCCTATGGAGCAGGAGGTGGAAGAGGAGGTAGACGGAGGGTTGCTATTGGTGCCGAGGCAAGCTGCGGCATCACCTGTGGTGTGGGCTAGCCCCGCCTTACTGTTCAGGCTGGTGCTCTCCCTGGCATTGCTGGTGTTCCCATGTCCAGCCGTAGCCGCCCGAGTCTCCTCCTCCCTCAGTACCACCCACCATGTCCACCATTTCCACAACAAGCATGGCACTGTGCCCATTGCCATCAACCGGATGCCCTTTGTGACACGTGGGGGCCATGGTAAGACCTTTTTATTTTATTTTTTTTTTTTAGAAGCCAGTAATATCACAAACCACACCTTACCAGATGATGTACAATTGCCTTTTGGGGTTCAGTTCATTTTCTACAAGCAGATAATTAAAGCCAAGAACAACCAAATGAACCATTGAACTGCTTGTGATTTCCAAAAATATTAAGATGACCTAGGCTTCCCAAACCCTGCTTCTTGGCTCTGCTACCTCAAGGCCAGTGTCTTGGCTCATAGCTCTAATTTACTGGGTGATGTTTCCAGAGCCTGTTCCCTTTTGGCCATTTTCCCCACAGATCTGCAGCCAGCTGGGTTCTTTGACTTGCCTTTTTAAGTTCAGAGTCCATCTTGAGCCCATGGGTGTATTGAACTGTGGCAAATGTTAATTCATGTAATCACTCCAAGCAGTGCGATTGTATATGAATAATTGTAGTTGGGAAGAGAGATGTGCAGCGCTTTGTTTGAAAAGAGGAGTTGTCACATGATGAATGTTTGTGTTTCTTTGTATACTGAGGGAAAACCCATAGATAATTGCCTGAGCACCCTATATTTTGTCCTACTTTCTACATCATATGTCTTTGGCTCAGTGCTCTTTGGTGCATCCTTTGCTTTGCTTTTCTTAGCCTAAGCTGTCAGGGACAAGGCAGGATTTCACACTGATGATCTCTTTGATGTTCTTCAGCTGCAGATTTTCTCTCTAATCTTCCTTTTTTTTAAATTTGTATTTCTTGTGCTTTATTACAATCTTGCTGACAGAAGATGCTAATAACATTCATTGATTCCAAAGCATGTTCATGCTCAGGCTGCCCAATTTATTTCCACTAAGTGAGTTTCCACATCATGTCTCATCGTCTTCTGGCTTCCAATCTCTACCTCTCTCTTTTTTGCCTGAGCATGGCTGTAATTAGTGTAGTGTCAGAGACACCCACAGCAAACAAACTCTCAGTAGTGTCTAGGATGTGTTGGGTCTCTGTAGATGCGTTTGGTTCACAACTTCCATCCCAAGGGCTCAGGACTGCAGTACGCTTACAGTATCAAAGCCCACGGTTACATAAGCATGCATGTTCCCAAACTGATAAGGTTTCATAAGATTTATTGAGGTTATAGAATATTTCTAATTTTACCTAATTAATATTCTTGTTAGGTTTATGCTTTATACATCATGTGCATTGTTACTTTTCTAGCCGGATTAGAGAGAGTGGATGGCCTTCCTTCACATTGTGGATGTCACTGTGTGTACGGGAGGTCATCTAATCAGGACAGCCTTCATGTCATTAAAAATACACAGGATATGGGCATAACATCTTGGAGATGGACTGATAGAGTGAGAGCTATCTGTAATCCTTGGGCATGGATGGCGGGTCAGTTTCTGAATGGACAGCTAAACATCCACCTGGTGCAACACATAGACTCATGAGCTTATAAGAAGGAGAAGATGGCCTTGTTCGGGCTCAATCTTTGCCGGACGCTCACGGACGTGATTTTTTGAGCCTACAGCTGTTCAAGCTCCAAGCATTTCTCTGTCCTGTAACGACCTGATCTGAATAAACTCTGCTTTTTTACTCCTGTTTTACAGTCCTTTTACATGTTATTACCCAGTTTGAGTTAAGAGTAGTAAATAACTTTGCTCCCAGGAAAAGAAGAACCGCTTAGGAAGCCCCTCTGGAGTGCAAACGGCTTTTTTGTAAGTGTGACATAACTTCTCTTATTTAATCTCCTTAAGTAAATATACAGTAGAAAATTGCCCATAATTGACAAGAGGCAGCAGCCAAACATAATTTATTTTAAAGGTTTGGTTCTTGTAATTGCACTTTGTTCAATATTAAATTCAGTCTAGATACATGCAAACATTTTGATTGTTACAATACCTTTTATGGAGGAAAATTTGCCTAAAAATTTGCCAACCCTTTCCACTGTCTCCTCTTTATTTATCTAGTAAACATACAGTGATTGCCAATGGCAAGGATGCTGTATAACACTTCTAACATATGTGCTTGTAAGAAAATAAAAGCTCTTAAAAAGAGTTCTAGAGAGTTTTGTTCTAAAAAAAAAAAGTTAAAAAGAGTTCGTGCTGGAAGCATGCACACCTCCAAAGTGTGCATTTACAACTCGTTGAGGGACTTATAGAGCTTGTAAGATCTGGAGACTGTGATTCAAAAGCAAAATGTGCTTGTCATACTGTCAAAGAGGAACATTTTGTTTAGCAATGAAAAGGGAAAAGGTCGAAGCTCTACAGAGATCTACTAGTAAGATGATAGTGAAGTCAAGTTTGTTGAAGGAGACACTGGGTTGCTAGAGAACTGATTAATGTTGCAGTACCTGTTTTGGAGAGAAATTTACCCATTACGAGTATTCAGAAATGTAATTCTTTATAATGTAAAAGTAAAATTTAAAACTGAATCTCTCCTTTAATCACAACTCTAACCACTGTCTGATCATTTTTCTTCATTTGGTAATGGATAAATGGATCATAGCTCTCACACTCTGGGGCTATTTAAATAGACATAGTTAATATAAAACTTGTATTCGGATCCCTCTGTGGACTTATAACTGTCAAAAAATTTTAGCCTGCAAGACAGACGGTCTGTTTGATCTGTGGCTGGATGCATTTCCATTGCAAATTCAGCTTCTGGTCAGTTCAGGATGATACCTCACACTGCGGCTTGTCAAGCTCCCTTGTGTTCACACGCTAATACCCTGTACGCATGTTCATATCACAGTGGGAGAGCTAAACTAAAGATTAATGCTGATTGGTTGGCTTTTATTTGCTGTTCTTGTTCTTCTTCTCCCTGGCATTTGCCGTAGCAGTTAGTAATGTACTCCTACACAGCGAAATGCTGCTGCTTCCTGGTTCATTTGTGTTGTTTTTAGTAGCACACTCCCAACATTTTCATTATCTACTACAAGAGAGCATGCACACACATCTGAAAGTCTTCCTTGTGTGTGGGAATGTAAAACACAGTCACCGGCCATAAATACCTCAATTTCAGCCTGGCAAATCGCATCCTTGTCTGAAATGCCAGCTCTTCACATTTTGTCAGCCAAGTGGCGCAGCATATTACGAGTGCTAATACCCCACTCAGTGATAAGAGCCCACTCACTTCACAACATTTCCACTAGCCAGTTTCATCGACTGTGTCCCAAGAATGTAGAAGAAACCTTAACTGATTTCTATAAGCTAATAGCAGAATAGTGGCATCTCATGTGTCGGTGCGGTACAAGTACAGAGCCAGAATTCTCCTATTTGCAATCACAGTGGCACCTATGATTCATTAAGCTGTATTCATGGCTTTTAACCAAATCTAAAATTCTGGCATATCAGGTCTATAACATTTTAAAGCTACCGTTTTCATCCTGCAGTGAGATCATAAAGCTGTTTCTTGTCTGGATGAGGTCCTGGAGAGCCATGCTGTGCTCACTGGGTAGTACGCATTCACCCACTTCTGAATAAACAGCAGCAAAGGCATAATGACCACAGACTGAAGCAACATATATGTTTCAGTCTATCCAGATTGCTACATCTGTAGAGCAGTAATAGCCATTAAAATTTCCCCACTTTCCTTGATGGACCCTTGGCTGGTCCTTGGCTGGTCTCCTACAATTAATTTTTAAACATAAATCTTTGTACTAAAATATTATTTCTTTCATTATTTGTGGACATTAAGATCTAAAGATAAGTGTCATCCCCTGGTCAGACCCTGTAATTCAGTGAAAGAGTGGAATGCACTCCCAGGAGAAGGAAATTGGCTGGAAGTTGAAGGGGATTTGGCTGGGATGTGCAGGGAAGTGGGATGCCATTCGGCTTACGTTTGACTGGGAAGGGCCATTTTGAATGGCTGCTACTGTATATGCTGTTTGACAATAAAACGTAGAGCTTGTTATTCTAGCTATTCCATACTCAGCTGAAGGAACTTCCAGTTAGACAGTTTTAAAGCTGCTACAATAATATCAATCACATACATCAGCTCTTTTACAGGCCACTCCTGAAACCACATACAGTTGCAGGATTACTTTGCTTTAGATGTATTGACTTAACAGTTTTTTGTGAAGATCTTGCATCAAAATAATTCTGCATTGGGTAGTGCATGGTGGCTCAGATTTTTAGCGGTATTGCTTTACCTCTAGGGCAATAAGGGGAGAACAGTGGCGTTGGATGTTGGAGTTTGCCCCTGAAATGTCGAGAGGTTGGATTTGTGGTCTCAAACCCGGCTCTCTCCTGACCTCCTCATTAGTCGCTTGTGTCCTTGGGCGGACACCTTCACCTGCATTGTCTACTGATGGTGGTCAGAGGGGGGCGGTGAATTCAGCCAGCATGCGGCAGCTCGCTTCTGCCAGTGAGCCCCAGGGCAGCTGTGGCCACAATGTAGCTCTGCCGTACCATCAGTGTGTGAGTGAATGGTGAATGAATGTAGTGTAGCACTTTGGTCAAGTCTCCTGACTTGAAAGTGCTGCGCCATATAAGTAATACCACGCATTTACAATATGGTTTTGGGTTCAAATATTGGTCTCGACCAGCAATGGGCAATCCCATAAATAAATTATCTTAAAGAAAGATACATTTTGAAAAAATAGACTGCAAAAAAACAGCAAAGTTACATAAAAAAAATGCTTGATTACATCTTTTTTTTATTGTGAATAAAAATTTTTTTCTAATTCTCATTTTAAAAATGTGTTTGTGCTTGCAACAATTAGGGAAAAATGCAATACAAATGTTGGTGGGTAATGGTAAAACATATATCTGATGGCAAAATCTATAATCAATACCACACTAGCCTCTATGGAACAGCCTTAATTTAATTGCTGCACACATTTCCTTAAATGCCCCTTAAAAGGAATTAAAATGGAGTCTCAGCACCTCTTACAATGAGTTATGTGATTTAGAGAGGGAAGTTTCGCTTTTGGATGTCACAAACCTTTTAGAGCATCTGTATGCAAAGCAGTTTTATGACAGTTCGTTCAAATGCTGCAGTCTTACCCATATTGTTCAGATTGCAGCTAATTAGGAAGTCCTGACCACTGAAGTGTGACATTTGACAGAGCTGTCTGCTTGGTGATAAGTCACATAAATGTTCACATGATTCTCATTATCTGGTTTACCCCCTCCCTTTTGGATCAATGAGGAGAATGATGATGGTTCTTCACTGCAAGACATACATCCCAAATTCCCTGTGAGGTTCTATGGTATATGTGTTGCATTCAAATGCCTCCCTGATGTTGAAGAATTCTTCTAACACAACCAGCATACCCTAAGGGAGTGGCATTAGTCACTGCATACCTGAAAAAAACTGTATACTTCTTTGGGATGCTTTTTTCATTTTACCTAACTTAGTATTCAGCCTCTGATGTTCCCAAATCAAAGGCCACTACAGCCAATTGTCATTAGAAGTTACCGATTTAGTAAATAGAGTCCAACTCTGTGTAATTTACTCACAGATGAGTTAAAGGGTTGGAGAAAATTACAAACAAACACACATATTGTGGAGAAGTTAAAGCAGGTTTAAACAGCTGAAACATCTGAAAAAACTGACCCGGTATTGCTGTTGATGTTAACCTGCAGGTTAGGAAAAGAAAGGATTAATATCTGACTCTTTAGAAAGGCCCATTGCATCTACGGGAGCTGCGAGAAACCACAGCTGATGTGAGAAAATCTATTTGCAAAAAAATGTAGTCTACTTCAAATCTGACCTTTTATGAGAAAGTTAGCTGTGGAAAAACATGGATGGTTCTGAAAATGAGTTGAGACATCGCAGAGGTCCCCAGTCCTGCAGCGGATCTACATTGATAATAATAAATTGAACTTTATTGATCTCATATTAGAGAAATTTAACCTCGTGAACTCCCACTCCATGAGGGAAGGTGGTCTGCCATTGGGTGGCGACGGGAGCAATGAGGGTTTGCAAGGGTCTGCTCTGAGACCTAGAGTGCAAAGCCTGTGGAGCGGGTCCCCACCTCAAACCTCAGATTCCAAGATCTATGCCCTAAATCCACTCAGGCACTTCCATTGTTAGAACAATCACATGAAAATAGAACTTATAGATTTTAACAGTTTCTTATCCAACCAGGTATATATATTGGTACAGGATCTTAACTGAGACCCTAACAGATCAGTACAACACACAGCCCAAAGCTAGAGAGCACCAAATTTAGGATGCACCAGTTTTAAATTATCAGATTTTCAATGTTCCTGTGAGTACTTCCCATTTCATTTTAAATCATCGAAGAACAAAACATTTAAATAATTCCCTACCGTGAAATACATAGGGCCAAGAAGGTTATATGTTAACAGATGTATTTACATGTGACACAGCGACCACTCCTAAATTAAGTGAAACCCAAAACCCGAGGAATTGTTCATACCTGGTGCTCTGCAGCTAAATTATTTAGATGAAAACACCTCCAGCACTTTCCAAAGGATTTCTCCTGTCGGCAAGACCGCTGGTATGTGGGGGTCCGAGCCCTCAGTAGGATGAACTGACTACAATTATTAAGTTTTCAGGTGGCCTTTCTCACTTAAAACATATGAAACTACTTATTCCCACTGATCACAGCAAATAGCTGCAAGATTTAGGATTATTTAGATGAAAAACACCTGCCAGCCACCGCTTGAAGAGGGGAGGAGAGACGCTCCACAGGCTGCTGTTGAATTAAGTTTTCAGGTAGAAAAATAGAGCGGAGCAAAACCTGAGTATGATTACTGTGCTTTTATTCATGTATTTATTGGCTAAAAAGTATTAATCAAACCCATCAAAGTCATCATCCCCAGTTATCCTCAGCATTCCTCTGAATAAAACAGCTATGCTTAAATCAGATACGCCAGCTTCCCCTTCTTCGCTGTCAGGAGTCACTGCGGGTACGCAGAAGCTCCTCAGAAATAATGCCGCTTACAAAGCTTGAACAACAGAGCCAGCAGACACAGCTTCATCTACAATCCATCCGCGAAGCTGTCTTTGATGTTTTGCCCCATAAAAACGGCTTCTGGATGTCGAAGCGAAGTTCTTTTGTCAGACTCCTAACGGGAAAGGATTTGATTCATCTTTTTCACATCGCCCAGATGGGCACGAAGCCATGGACGCGTGGGGAAAACTTCAATTCTTAGTCTCTTCTAAGTATACACCCTGCCTCAGCCACGCGATCCACCCAGCCTTTCTTCTTTTCATTTGGCAAGTACTATCATGGCGTCATCAGAGCTGCGAGTACTGTGTCGCTGTCAGCTCCCAGTAGATCAGCTTCTGATTGGCTGGAGGTCGCGCCCAGCAGCAAAACTTCAATTTTTCCATAAACAGCAGCAGCAGCGCTACATGCAAAAGGCCGATGCTTAAACGCCTCCCGACACGTAAGCGTAGTAACTAAAACGCCGCTGCAGGACCCATGCACCTATACGCCACAACCATTGACTTTGCATGTAAAACGCCTGCTTCTGATGCTTGAACGGCGGGTTCACACCGATGTCGAGCGGTTGAACAGCGCAGCACAGCCAAGCACTTCCAGAGCCTCCCATGTTTTTCGCTTACATTAGCTGGCTGTGATGGGTACTCCATGGGAGTTAAGCATATTAACAGCGATGGTGAGGTGGAAAACACCTGGTCTCCTTACATTCAGCCACTCTTTCTCATCATCTCCTCAATGAGGTGGTCTCAAAAGCTCGCAGTTAACACACATAGGGCGCATCAGGACCATAGGGCGGACCGCACATTTTGAGGGAAAAAAGACGTTTTAAGGCGCTTTTATAGTCGTCGTGAAAATACGGTACTGTTCCTGTGAGTACTTCCTCATTAAATCATCGAAGAACAAAACACATGTGTGTCAGGGCCAAGAAGGTTATATGTTAACAGATGTATTTACATGTACCTCCTAATAAGTGAGTTGTTCATACACTCATTAGGTTCCAACTTTCCATAATCCCCCAAGTTTCCGTTCAGTAGAGAAGCTACAAAAATTATACGGTTCCCAATGCATCCATATCTGCACACATAGTACATGCTTAAACAACGGCTGTGTTCAGTTTCCATGCCTCTGGCCTTGTGAGTGAAAAAGGAAGTTTTAGATGTGAAAGTTAATTCACACCTGAGCGTTGCAACACATAGAACCAAAGGGATTAAAAAAAAAAAAAAAACTAATTATAATTCAAGCTGTCTTTGATGTTTTTTTGCATAAAAAGCTTCTAAGCGACTTTACTCCTGGGTGGATCACTTCGTCCTTGGCATTGGACAGACTATCCATTTGGGGCTTTTTCGGCAAGTGTGTGTGGACATGCAGATGTTTGTGTGCATTATGTATATATTGCAATAAGCACACAAGCATGAATGTATTTGAATAAGAAGCTCCCAAGGTTAAAACATCCACTTGAATCGCCAAGGGCTAAATTTCAACATTGATCAGCTTCTGCTGGCCGGCCCGTCGTAATTGGTCGCAGAGGAAATGGGTTAGGGTCATGGGTCTTTGCTGCATTTCTCGAAACTTTAACACACCTAAGAAAATATCTCTTAGGCAGACATATTTTAGGATTGGAACAATAATATAATTACAACTCATCACCTGGGTATCATTTGCAGCCCTGATTAGATTTTGCATGCGGTTATGTGAGCCGCAATGCAGCAAGTCTCATGTTGTGAATTAAAAAAAAAATGTATTTCTTCTATTCTTTTAGGAAAATTCTTCAAGTTATTTATTGCATCTTTATATAGTCTAAAATACTTATTTACATACATTTACATTATGAACTAACCTGCAGGTAACAATTTTATTTTATCCCCCTTATGTGAGGTAGTAGCTTCCTGTTTTTATTTTATTTTTTTTATATGCACTATTGATATTACCCTGCGATATACAAACATTGAACTAATTGGAAAAATTATAATTAACATATGTTCTAATCCTGATGTATTTCCTCACTTAACAGAAGTGTATCATTTTCCTAACTTTTAGTTTAAATGTCAATACACCGCCCACTCGTCTTCTTTTTCTTTTATGGTTTCTATTCGTTTTTCTTTGCTCCATTTGCTCTTCCCTCAGTCTCAACACATAAACCCTATTTTCTTCACCTAATTATGATCCAAAAACATCGCCACCTTTTACCGTTTATGTCGTCTCCTCTTTTTAAATCCTGAATTCTACATGAAACGGTTCACTTTCTCCAATAGAACAAACGTTGTCTGTGGTCCTCTGTGTGATGTTGTTTGTTTGGTCTTGCTGTACATGAATACTGATGAGGTCAGCTGCAGCCCACACTCATCCATCTACCATATCCTGGACAAGCAGTGCAAGAACACCGGTAGGTCCGTAGGTTCAAGCCTCTGCCGAAAACCCCCCAGTGTGCGACCTGCTTAGATCCAACCCGTCCTTGTCTTTCATCAATACTCTTCTTTTCTCCCCTCTTAATACCAACCTGGTATGTTTGATAATCACCACTTTATCTCTGAGCTGCAAGGGGGAGGTCAGGTGCGGTGTGTGTGTGTTGGTGTGTGTGTGTGTGTCAGGATGTTGAGGGGGAGAACTGTTGAGCGCTCTCCTTTGAGAGTCAAGTCACAACCCTTCTCTTTCAGTGAGCCCCATTAGTATTCATGAGTCCTTCCCCACACAAAGTCCAAGGCGCACAGCTACATGCACAAACACGTGCATAAGAAAACATGAACGGACGCCTCAGGTGTTCTGGGCAGTTAAGATAAGCCAGCTGGTTTGACATTTTCTGTCATGCAACCACAGGCACACCCTCCCCTCCTTCCTCCCCTCAACTCCGAGCTTTACACCTGAGCATTCGAGCAGCCGACAAATGGAACATAATATTAACCAGGAGTCTGTGAATGAGACCCACTGAGAGGCGGGCAAGAACAAAAGGAAAGAGAATGTGCTTCCTTCTCTTTGGTCAGACCTTTTTTTTCTTTTTGGAACACCTAGTTTGACAAGATGTTCTCTCTACAGCAACTTCCTGCTCTTATCCTCAATACATCAAGCTGGTGCTCTTTTGACATTTCACACAGCGCCATGTTAAAGAATTGGTATTCAAAATGGAGCTATTACTTGCAGATCATTGCTGGTCATGCTGTTCTTTTTGGTACAGTGAGTTGCGAGCGAATTCAAATTGACTGAACCTTTCTCTCAGTCTCCCACGTTTCAAATATTTTTTTTACTCGGAACATGAAAAATAATCACTCTGCTTGAATCACCAAGCAGAACTAATGCTTCAGTTTTTTAATTCCAGACATCCGAAGGAGGGCAGAAGCTAACTCCAGTACCTAAAAACGAACCAAAAAGAAAGAAAAGAAAAAAAAAAGATCAAAAGTATATATATATATTTTAGTGGTGTTGCGCCAATGTAATTTTTTTGGCCCCGATACCAATAGCTGCTTGTGCAGTATTGAAAAACTGCATATCACTTGGATGTACAATAATTTCCATCATGGCTTTGTAAAGCGGCTGCCTACCTTCTGGGATGCAGGAAGAAGACTAATTCAAAGTGAATCCAGTAGAACTTTTTATTGCCTACCTGGAATGGGTGACAATAGTTGAATAAACTTTTGGCTCTCAAAATGGTATCGGTGCCCTATTTGTCGGTACTCGCCGATACCGATACCAGCATTTTAGTGCAGGATAGGGGCCCTGCCTGATACTGGTATCGGTATAGCAACACTAGTTTTTAGGCTAGATTTTCTTATGCTGCAACCAAAAAGAATTCTGTTTTATTGGGATTTTGGCAAAGTCAAATTTAAAATGCATGGAGCATCATACCTGGTGTTCAACTGTTGCGAAGCATAATACCTTGTTGCGATTCCAGTTAAATGAATCGCTGAAAATTTTTCTGTATGATTTTTCCTTTTACCTTATCATGTATAATTGTTTATGAACATCAATTTTAACTAGATTTAAAATCTAGTCTTTGAATATACCATCCTTACTAACACATGGACCTTTTGATTCCTTTCTCCTTTGTAATTTAAAGGTAGCACACTCTTCCAATTTTAAGTCTTTTAGTACAGCATATGTCTGTTTTTTTTTTCCTTGATTGGTTATGGCTTAAAGAATGTGTGTATACTCCTGCAGCAGTGTGTTGCAGTTAGATTGTTGCAGGTATGATGCAGATATTTTTAAATTATGCCCAATTTTGAAGCATGGTCTGCGCTATGTTATTCCACGCCACAATGAAAAGAGGGACAATCACGGACTATCTAGGATTGTGGGTCTCTGTGTGTTAGTTTGACGAGCTTGTTTGCCATCTACAACCACTCGTGCAACGCCGGACCACACACAGTTTCCCCTTGAGTGTTCCCGAAAGACTGGCCGTGGCGCTGCATGTTTTGGCTTCAGGTCCAAACAAACAGACCATTGCACAGAGCTGCAAACTAGTGTCCTGTACGGTGTCTGGGATAGTGTCTGAGGTGTGCAAGGCATTGTGGACGGCACCACAGCCAGAGTTTCTGCCATTGGGGACCAAACAGGGAATATGCGTTGTGTAGAGCGGATGTAGATTTGACTAATCAGAGGCTTCCTTTCTCTCCTGCAACACTGTCTGCGCGTACCTCGCACCGCGTCACCTACAACTTTGGGGAGGTGCGGGTTCCACAGTAAAAGTGGAAGGAGTAGTACATCTCTGGCGCTAACTGCGATACACATGCAGACAGCCTGCCTTGTGAGCATAAAACAGGCTTTATGGCTCTGTCAATAAGCTTTTTCTTTTTTTTTTGATTAGGGTCCCAATCATGACTTAGGGTCCATGAAACCAGCTCCCTGAGTGGATATGGGATATCATGACAGCATCAAAGGAATTTGGTGTCATTACTCAGCTATACCACTTTTTGATACATTCCTAGCACTATCTAAAACACTAGGCTTATTTACCTGGAGCAGAAGAAGACAACAATGTCTCTGCATCTCCCGTTTTGCTGGCTGCACATGAGAAGTTACTAACAGATGCTAACTATGCCAAATGCAAGAGTTGTAGCCGTAGATCCGAGGCTGTCCGAAAATTTGCACTCCTCAGGCTTTAGGAGAGTATTGTGCTTTACCAGATGCTTCCTCAGATTAGAAGTACTGCTTGCCTTGAACTTTGCCTTTAAAAATACTGCAGACAGCTTCATCTGCACTGCATAATAAAAAGTGGAGTGGTACTCTTTGGTGCTTTCTTTGCCATGTCTGATATGTTTACTGTAGGAGCGACTTCTCACGTCATTACACTCTTTTGTGTGCAATCCTCTGTTCATGATAATTTGTCATCTCCTGCGTGATTTCTGTGTCGCAATGAGGCGTTTGGGTACCTTTAGTAGAATGGGTAATTGGTGGTACTAGGAGAGTTACGCTAGATTCATCACCTGTTCCTTGAAAAAGCTCAGTGCTGAGATCACGGAACATATACAAAGTAATTATATTTACTATGTATGTGACATTAAGCTGTATCAGAGTAAGGGGGCTGCACAATTATTCGCAATGTTATGTTGGAATATGTTGCATTAAAAAAGAATTGGTAAGGAGGAATGAAACTCGTGGTTCATTGATATATTTCCTTTTTTGCTGCAAAAACTGTCATCTATATCTATTGTCTATTTATCTTTTTGTATTGTGACTTTCAACCAGCAAAAGTTACTCAGGGAACAAAATCAAAGCTTTTCTGACTAGATGATTTCAAAAGCATACATATGTTGCACTAACACAATCTAATATTCCAATAAATTGTTGTCTTATTAGATATTCATGCTTTTAATTTCCCTTTTTCCAAGTTGTGTTTTTCTTGAACCAAGTAATTGTGGTTGGATTAAAGCCTGTGTCACTCCCATATTCTTCTATTAGTGTTCAACGGAGTGCTGTAAAACACTATTGTCGGGGACATAATAAAGCACAGAACAATTGAAGAAGATCAGCACACATATCACCTCCACATTCTTGTGCATGCAGTCAGTTTAGCAAGCGAGCACTATTTCCCTGCCTGCCGGGGGAAAATGATTCGGCCCATCTCAATCTTGCATGTTGGAGCACAGAGACGAAATAAGGTGTCATATAGCACCACAGGGACCAAATGAACGTATTTCACCAAGACATCCCTTCATTGCTTTTCTATTAAAAACAAAGAACTGGTTGGATGAAAAAAGGTTGTTTTTTTTTACCTTCCCTTGCAGCTAAGGTTTTCTGCCTCAGAAAGAGAATTGGTATTGGAATTATTTTTTTATTTATATGTTTTTGTTATGTACAGAGTAACAAGTAAACCCTGCTTTGGGATTTTTTTCTAGTTATGCCTAAAATGAAATAGATTTTTAAACAAAAACAAAAAAAAAATAGAAAACACAGTTTTAGAACTGAGTCACACACTGTAAATGCATAACAATCTTCACTCTGTTTGAAAATCAGTGTCCGGTGTTCTGTCAGATGAGCATACCCGGTCAGACCAGCATACCCATAGTCAATACCCATTTATCTCTTTTGTTTATCCCCTTAGTTTATCTCTGTTTATTACTTTAGTTTATCCCTTAAATGTATCCCTTTAGTTTTGTATGAAAAGTACACTTTAAACCACCTCAAAGGGTGTGTATCCCTTTAGTCATGTACAAAAATCTATTTAATTAGTTACATTTTGACGTTTTTTGAAGTGTATTGCAATCTGACCTTAAATTGTTATTTTTCTGTTCATGAGTAAAGGGATACATGCCTGTCAAGGTAGTTTAAAGTCTTTTTTTTTTGCAAAAATAAAAGGATAAACACAAATCTGATGTCTTGCGCATGCGTATTAACTATGAGTATGCTGGACTGACGGGGTATGCTGATCTGACTGAACACCGGTAAAACAAGTCTGACCGTTGTTTAGACGCATAGTAACAGTGTAAAAATAGAGACTTCACACTGCTGGATGCCCAGCTGTCAGTAAAATCACTCTGAGTTCTGCAGCCTTAAAGCAAGTAAGTGAACTAGCAATATTAAAGTGCCACTTAACACTAAAGGGAAATGGCCATAAATGTGTTCTAGGCTAAGTTTGCCCGTAGAGTAAACTCAAAGTTTCTAAAAACATCAAACCAGCCAATATTTGATGGTTAGCTAAATATATATATATATATTGTGAGTAATTATTTTGATTTTTTTATTGTATTTTATTAACCAAAAACAATCTGTTGTCTAGAGCAGGGGTTCTTAACCTTTTCGACCTTGAGGCCCAATTTTTATAGTACAAAGTGGCCCGGGGCTCATTATATATTAACACTGTACAGTTTGATTTGTATTCAATAATAAACCAAATCCACTTATTGCTTAACAAGCAAAAAAAAAACTCACAGTGTCGTTAGAGAGTGGGATGGTCAGCAGCTTTTGTGCGGCGGCCTCTCCGATTAGCTCACGGCACATATCAACAGCGGCAGGCAGAACCAACTCCTCCGCTATGGTGAATGCTTTCTTACTCTGTGCCACACATCTGGCTACGAGGTAGCTGGCTTTCAATGCACATTTAGAGTTGCTTGTCAGTGACACGACAGACCTTTTCTGCATCTGCAGCCCAATTTCCTTCCTCCTAAAATATTCCACCGGCTTTCCCACGAGCATCGGGTGCTTGGTCTCTAGATGCCGCTGTAGTTTTGAGGGCTTGAGAGCTTCGTTGGACAGCATTAGCCCACACTCCACACACTGGGCTTTTGGCACTGCCTCTGTTCTTCCATTTACGAAACCGCATTTAATGAAGTCGAGATTGTATTTCCGCAAAACTTTTTCTTTTTGGGTGGGGTGTCGGGCAGGACGCTGTCTCATTTTTTTCTTTTAAAAAACTTATCCATTTTATAACAGTGTTGATAGAGAGTGGGATGGTCAGCAGCTTTTTTTCGGTCAGCAGCTTTTTTGCAGTCCGCGCATGCGCCGGACTGGTTGGCAAAAGACGAACACAATGGTGGACGCAAACAGAGAAACTGACGAGTTCTCGACATATTTTTCTTCCTATACTATTGATTTTTGCTGCGAAGTAGACAGTCTAATTCTCTGTGTATTGGCGCTTTTTAAACAACCGAGTGATGCATTACCGCCACCACATGGTCGAAAGCTGCACGCAGTCCCACGGCCCTTGCGGCCCACAGGTGCAAAACTGAAAGATTTTTGCGGCCCACAAGGGGGCGCTGGCTGCCCAACTTTGGGCCGCGGCCCTATGGTTAAGAATCACTGGTCTAGAGAACATTAATTTTATATTTGTATTTTGCGTTGTAAAATTCTTACTGTTGTGTTTTTAGGTAGACAATTTTAAGATCTGTCCAGGGACTACACATAAAAAAAATAGCCTTTTTGGCTAATTTTGGTGCATTTGCAGGAATGCTTATTAATGTACACTGTCCCTGTCAAATAAATGAATAAATAAATGTAAATCTAAACCCCAAAAATACTATCGTCTAAAAAAGAAACTGATTGAACAACAGCTCTGTGATTTAAATCTTTGGTCCTATTAACTGCATGAATATCTCTAGTGGATCATTTTCTGTTGATCTTTGAAATAATTGGGTTAAAGCGATTAAACATTGACATGTTCAGAAAACTGGTGTGAGAACATTTGAGCTTTGTAATGTTGTTGTTATAGCCATCAGATAGTTGTATGCCAACTCTTTCATGCTTTTTTCAAACTTTCCAAAGTCAGTTATAGGGATGTTTGAGATGCTCTGATAAAATACTTTGATAAGCTACAATATTGTTGTATCTTCCAACCGGGAAGCGATACGCCGCCTCTCTCCATGTCACCGCTGCTCATCTCATTGACATCACCGCATCACACCACTTCTGGCAGTTAGGCTAAGTTAGAGACTTATCACATCCAAAAAAACACTTTTTTTTTGTCCTTTTAGAAATCAGCCTGGAAAAGAACAGGGGCTGTCACTGTGCAAATTATGTGCGAAAAGAGCCGCTTTGTCTCAGTTTTGAGAAGAAATCATCATTCTGTTCCTCACATCATTGCTCTCTGACCAGATAATTCAGGTGTGGTGTTTAGTGGACAGGCACAGCATTGTCATTGTAGGCGTTAACTCGACAGGTAATGTCATTGACCCGTCTAATGCCACCCATTTTTTCCAGAACTGAAAGGGGCTGCTGCTCAGAGAGTAGAAATCAAGAAGATTACTCAGATATGTATGAGAGTAAATGTGAAAGTGGATGATTTTTGATTAAACAATAGCATTATAAAATAATTTAAAGCTTTAAGGGGCATATTTTACAGGATCTAGACTTTTTAAATGTGCATAGTCATGTTCTTTGATTTTTCCTCCATATGGAAGTAAATCACTCTGGTTGAATAGAAAGGTTTTCTAAAAAAGAATAATATGGCCTGCTGCAGTAGTATTTGTTTCCTTTGCCTTTAAATTTTAAGTTAGTTTTTTCTCAATTTGTCAGTATATCAATTGTGTATATTTACAATAGTATGATACTGTGCATATGCACTGTAGCCTAGTGAGACCATCCTGATCTCGCGAGCTTTCAAGATTTCACTCGCTAATCAGTCTGGAGAATCTCCGTTAAAGAAAATTTGGAGCCGTTCACCAAACTAACGCCCAATCAGCTTTGGCTTTGAGGCGAGCTGTGAGGTGTGACGCAACGAGAAGCGCTACAGTCTGGGTTAGTCTAAAGAACATGAAGTGTGCTTCAGCCGAGAAACTAGCATTAGCGCGGCTATCGAGCAAGTTTTATCGAATTACAGAGTATTTCTTTACTGAAAGAAGAGAGCAAAACACTGCTCTGGAGGCTTTTCTCAGAGGAAAAGATGTTTTGCTCTTCTCCACTGGTTTCGCAAGAGTTTGATCTATCAATTGGCTCCTTTCTCGCCGCTGCCTGTTACGCTAAATGCTTCATTGATTCGATTGGTTTATCGGCCCTTCCATCACCGCTGAGAAATAATCAGGCCGTAACCAGTACTTTCGCTCCTTCCCAAAATTACTTATGGATAGTTTCGATAGATATGAGCAAACCACCGGTGGTTTATATGCACTGGGGGTGAACCAGGAATTAGCCTACTATAGCTAAACCAGTTAGCATTTCTCAGCAGTAGGTGAAAATAATCAAGAAAAATCCAATATGTGTTCACTGGACGGATGCTAAATCTGCCAAGGTATTTAGATGTGGCTTTTAAGTTAATATATACTTTAATACTACAATTGATAGCAATGCTGTTCTTAGTTTCTTCAGTTTAACTACAAACAATATTATAGATTAATTGATTGGTTCTTACCTTGATGCTGGTTTCCTTGTTTGCGTTTTGTAGCAGTAGTATTAATGGTTATACTTTGACCAAACCAAGTTGTTTCTTCACTATGAGACATTGCAGGATGGTCTTGCTCTATTTAATAGTCACATACTGGCCTTTCTGGTAGTCTTTCAGCTCTGCCAGGAGATGGCACTACATTTTTTTAATGCATTGCATCTGGTGCTGTAATTTCATTTAGGCTGAAAAATGACAATTTAAAACACTATCAGAATGAATGCTTGGTGTAAAGAGCGCTATTATATCACTATCAAACGGCCCTTGATCTTTTTTGTGCAAGCTCTTGGTCAGCAAAAGCTCTCAAATAATAAAAAAAAAGAACCATTACAGATCTACCAGTGGATCTACCATTACAGATCTACCAGCGGAAAGAATTAATACATTTTTTTCTGATTTGTTTGCGCCAATGTATACTAGTTTTTGCTTTTTTCCCAATATTTTGATGCAGACCTTTTGTTGTGAATGTCAAAACAAAGCACTGAAGCACTTGCTTTTGGATAAACAAGCAATTCAGAGGTTCTACCCAATGAAGTAGTAGGTAAAGTAGTGAGTGTATCTTTACTCATTTTAAATAACAAATGCCAATGAAGCTACCCATTTCTGTGTTGAGGTTGGGCTTGGAGCTCACGGGAGGTGACATGATGATATTGTCGTGTGTGGGGAGGATGTTCAATCTCTGTCCGGCCGGATGAAATGGCGTGGGCAGCTCCTTCTCTTTACAGACACAGGAGAGGGGACCAGCTCTTCAGAAGCTGTGCTGATGTAAGCCCTGCTTTAATTATTTAGCCGTCAGATATTAAAGCAATGTGAAACGTGAAAGGGGGGGAGCCCTACGCCAAGGATTCCAGTCTCCAGTGGGAGTGCCCACCATTAATAAACAAAGCGTCCTATATTCTGCACGACAGATGCTTTGAAAATTTGCCACCTCTTCCATATTACCCACCCCGGAGGAGTTTCAGGACGCAGAAGAAAACACTTCCATGAGCAACAGTATGAATATATCCCACCGCCCACTCCTTATCCCTCAGCTAATATTCCCTGCCACCCACCCTAGATGTAAAGTGGTTGTTTGAGTGTGATACGTTTCCAAATTAAGCTCTTGAAAAGCTTTAAGATTACTACATATTTTATTGTGATTACTGTTTGATGATCTCTTTACTCTGTGTTCCATTTATTAGGCACTACTTGAAATAAGAACATATATCTAGCTAATCTGAAGCAGTTCACCTCAGATTATTTTGCCATTTTTATTAAATGTTCTTAATATTCAACAACAAGGGAAGACTAGATTAATACAATATAAGTTCAGCATAGCTGTCCTTCACACACAAGCACCCCATTACACTTTTTACAAGGTGTGAATGAAAGCTGAGACAGTGCTTTAATCTGCAGATGAACCTTGAATACCTTGGTAATATTTAACCTAGCCTATGTTTGATTAAGGATATCCTTTATGGTCACACGATGGGAAAATTCAGGTCTAAAAGGAGCAAATTGACGTGTAAATGGAAGCATGCAGGTGCACACAACAGTTATATACATATATAAATCTAGAAGACATATTTTTTTTTACAGTAAGAGCAGTCAGAAGGTATTTTTTTTGTCATTTAACTTTAGCAACATATCACATACTTAAAGGTAGCAGTGTTCTTGCTTGAGGAAATTCCTTGTCTCTTTTTCCATCACTTTAGAAGCACATAATGGATTATTTAACGTTTAACATGTCAGTTGCTTTCTCTGAATAATTTTTTGCTTGAGTTTGCACATGAAGCCATAAAATTTATATATCTTCCCATGGCTGAGTTAAATAAAAAATACAAATGCAATTTCCTCTAAAGATCGCTCTCAGCCCTGAGTTCTCTTTGCCAATTCTTGTTTGTGATTTTGTTTTTCTGTCTATCCATCCATATGTCAATCCATATGTCAATCCATCTATCCAACGATCTATACGTATAAAAAAACATAGGGAAATAATCTTTTTTATTGCCAATCTTCAGATTTGTTGTGGTAATTATTTCAAACAGCCTTTTTAAAGGAGAATTATTAGGTTCACCGAGTAAAAATGGATTTATTGCTTCAGCAGAAACATGATTTTTCCTCAGTTTTTTGAAGTAATGTGTCAAGGACGTGAAAATGAGGGTTTACTGAAGGAGCTTGACAGACAGAAACCTCCAGCTGCTTGTGTTCCCACTGCGTATTATAAAAACCCACATGAACACACATGCAAACACCCCCTCATGTTCTGCCAGCAGAAAGAAACTTTGCAAAGTTCAAGTGAACTTCAGCGATCGCATCTTTTCCGTGACACATGTGTGACAGGCCTGTGATGACTGACGGAGCTAGGATCATCCGACTCCCCCACCCCCACCACCTCCTCTTTACCATCACCCTCCCTGAAACTAATATTCATGTGCCTAACAGTCAACACTCTGTATGGGGGTGCAGCACAAGTTGTATCTGATGCAAAACGAGAAAGAATGTTGGCAGGTGTCGAAATCAATTAAGTGAAGCAAAGAAGGAACCTTGCAAAAGCAGGAGGGTGACTGTAGAACTGGGGTAGAGTGATATCTATAGAGGATGTATTCCAGGTTTGGTGTGTTTGAAAACCCCAACCTTCATCCTTCAGCACACAGAGCCTTGACATACTTAAAGTTTCCCCCTTAGGGCCTTTGGGATGCTGTAGAAATAAAGATAGCTTCTTTGGAGCAGAACTAGCAATTGCCTACTGCCTCCACCTTTTTTGTGCCACTCCACTCTGCACCACTGCCATCTTATCCCATCCCACCACTCATTCCACTTTAGAAATATTCGCATCCAGGTGATCAAACCTTCTGCAGCTTACCAAAGCTCTATTGCTATTAAAGGAAAAGTCCGGTCAGCAAGGAATGATCAATGGATCATTATCTATACATAAAATTAATACGCTCATATTGATTTAATGAATTTAGCTTTAATCAGTAAAAAAAATACAATTTTCGTCATGAGCACTGAGTCAGAGACTGGGTAATATTTGTCCAAATATAGTAACACCTCACTCCGGACATCTGCCAATGATGTAATGGTGCGGTAAGCCTAGCGCCATTCTCCCCGCTTTACAAGCAAAATAAACTACTAGACACATCTGCAATCAACAATTATTATTTAAGGTTCCAGAGGACTTCACCATTAAAGAACTATAGTTAAACTGACAATGCCCACGCGTGCATGGCAGTTAGGAAGTTGCAATTTCATCTTTCTTAAGGTGGCCATATTTTCATTTGGGAAAACCAGGACACCTTGAAGCGGGCGGGGGGGGGGAGGACTCTGTTCCCATGCATAGAGATGTGTCTATATCTACAGTTGATTTATTAAAAATGCTTTTCAGTAATAGTCAACAGAAATAACTCCAATAACAAACGATAATGTTCAAAATGTATTTATTAAAAATGCTTAACAATTCCAGTAATGAATGAATAGCACAATGAAAGAAATAATGTCTCATCTAAACATCCCTCTCACTTAACAATAAGTTAACAGTAACTCTCAACTCCAACAACAGATGATACTCAGCCTCAGCAATGAGCGAAATAATGTCTGTTCTGTAGGCTATTGGAAAAATTAATTTAACAAAATGAGCTAATTAACATGTAATATCAACTCTGTGTAGCAAAAATAACTCTGCAATGTACCAAAACGAACAAACCATATCAATAGACTATCTTTGCTTTCGGTGTCCAGGTGGTTTTTCAGATTCCTTGCACCTCCATTGGACACAGAGACGCATATGTGCCTGCTTTGCACACTGTGCACAAGGCCTCCATTTGTCTTGACCCGGTCTGAAAGCGGGGAAACTCTTTTGTAAATCGTCGGTAAACATACATTTATGCGCTTTTGCATGTTGTTGGGGTACTGACAGCCACGCTAATCTATATTCTGATTAAGAACAGGGCTGCCTCGCACTGACGCTGCTCAGGGATTACGTCACACGCAGCGTCGTGCGCAGTGCCCTAGTGCCTGTAAATTTAGTGGTCCAATTAAGGTAATTTAAAAAATCAGGACTTTTCCTCACTTTCTAAAAAACCCGGACGCCTCGACAGGACGCGAAATACGGATATGTCCCGGGAAATACGGACGCTTGGGTCACCCTAATCTTTCTGATTCATGATCCTCCAAGGATGGATTCGTGATTAGATTGCAAACTTGAAGTGGGAGGATTCGGCCATCGTAAATTCTGGCCAGAAAACCCCCCATAATATTTAATTTTGAAGAAGAATGTTCTCAAGATAACTTGATAATATGCTGTGATAGACACCAGATACAGCACTGGGATTCTTGATCAACAGCCGATACACCGCACTGCGGACGTCACAAATCAGTAGCTGGCAGTAGTGTTCTTTGAAAAAAATGGATGTCTCCAGTAAAGCACATTCAAATGAAAAATACTCTTAAGTAAACACACTTATCATTTATTGAACAGTCTGAAATAATTTTATATTTAAAGTTCTTCCAGAAGTTTGAATTCTGAATATAACCAGACTCCTTTAAGACCCATTGCTTTCACTCACTGTTGGAGCCTATTAAGAATTGGATTAATTTATTTTTTGCAAAATTATTAATGTTAAAGATCTAAGGTTGTGTGAATGGTAGAACTATTGTTTATTTGTTTATGTATTGGTTTGGCTTTGACTCTCCTCCTTGTCAGTCCGCCTCCTGCTGAGATTGACAAGTAGAAGCAGCTGATGAGGTGGATCTGATTGTTTGTTTGAAGGAGTGAGGAGTGCAACAGTTTAACTTAACTTAATATTTCTGTTATTTTTTATAAGTAAAGAAAACACCCCTATTTTTGAAACAAGAAAATTCTCCACGAGTGCTTTTTGTTTTGTGAGTCAAAAAACCTCCTCCTAAGACTACTCTGGCAATTTTTGATTTTTTGGGAAACTATTTTGATGCAAGAGTAGCCGTAACACTCACTATGCTTAGAACATTTAAAGATAGAAGATTTTGTCCTTTTTTGTTGTTACTTTTCCTTTTGTAGAGTTGCAAACACAACCAGAATGATAGGGGGGAAAAAGAAAAACAAACATCACCTTTGTCTCTATTTTGATCCACTTGGGGTCGATTTTCCATAACCAAACCACTATAGAGGCTTTTATGGTGTGGTTTATGGTTCATTAGCAGTTATCTGATGTTCAAGCTGCCATCTAATTCAGACTGGGTGTGCAGGCTTTCCCTTGTGGGATAAAGAACCAGTTTAGGTCAATATCTGCTCACGGGGAGTCAAGTGAAAGCAATAACTCAAACTGGTTGTAAACATGATTGATTATAGTGGAGAACACTACCAGTGGAGCATTCATAATGGTGATGGCACGGTGAAGCCCTATCAAGCATCATCGTGGACTCACAGGGAGAGAGAGAGAACTATAATCCGTATGCGATGATAGCTGTTGTGTGGGAAACCAAGTGGCTTATCCCATAGCCTGCATGTAAGACAAATCACTTGGTTGTCCATCCTCCACAGTTCCTCCTCAAAACCTGCTCTTCCACATGTCACCTAATGCTTCCTCATTGGGTGGATTATTGACCGCCGATGGCATGTTATGTGGGTGAGTCGAAAGTCCTGGAAATTGATTGTTTTACCCTGAAAATCTTGTTTAAAATTGAGCGGCGGTGTGTAGAATTCCTTCCTGACACATATTACCAGGAGAAACATGACATTTCATCTCCTTGTTTATTTGTGCTTGGAGAACTAAATGGCCAGTCGGACCAAATTAATTTGATCTGACACCCAACACTTGTCCTAAATATGACAAATTCACACTTAATTTGACACAAGACTAAATTGGGATCCTAAAAATGAGCTGAGTTAAGCCACTTTATCATTTGCCCTGAAACCTTCAGAGCTCTCATGATTGTGCCGATCTGTCTTTCTTCAAATGATTTAGTCAGGATAGTCATAACTGCCAGCCTCTGTATAAATGGTCTTTTCCTTTTTTAAGTTTATTGATGGACACTAGCAAACCCAAGCAGATCACAGTTAACTGTCATCATATCAGGGAAGTAATAATATGTCAAGAACGTTCTTTGTATGTTTTTTTCGCTTTTGGACATGATTGCTTCTGCTTTGATCAAATTACAGGTCTGCATGTATTGCCGTAACCACAACAAGAACCCCCGGCTTTAAACTAGAGATACAAACAAATTAAACCTTCACAGATAAGAGGAAGCAGCAGAGGTCATGTTGCATTTAAGGAATTACACAGATGTGAAGATATAGGACTCAGCATGTTTACACACCGTTGCTATGAAAGTAATTAAAGCTGCATCCTGACGCTGCCAAACAAACAACCCCCATCTAGAGAATATTTGTCAACGGTAGAAGAATGCAAACTAGAGCTTTGTTTGTTGTCTTTAAATACATCTTACTCCTGATTAACATTTCTCCTGTCCTACCATACAAGAATGTTTTTTTTCCCTTCCCTTTCTATTATGTAGAGCCACATAAATAGTGTGTTAGCACTGATTGGTTGAGGTGATATGTAGTCACTGTGTGCTTGGCTTTATGCTGAGGTGCAGTTCTGAGTACCGCACTTGACTTCAATCATTTCCACCGCTGAGAGCCTGCTCTCAACCTGTCAGTCAACTGTCTCGCTTTGTCAGTGTCCTCCCTTCACTCGTGGCCTCCATCTTCTTTCCTGGATTTGCTTTGTGGCTTCTTATACAGTCCAGACAGACATAAAGCTGTCTAAGTATTGATTGAGCATCCCTCTCAGGTAAAGGCTATTGTCCATAAGACGTACTTTGGAGATGAAAAGGCAAAAGCTATTGCGCTGCAGTACATAAAATTCATGATGGCCTCAATATTGCATTTTTGAGCATTTGTTTTGAGCTCTTAATGTGAACATTTGCTCATTCTTGTCTCTTCTGACGTTGCGAATCTAATTACTACATGTTGACATGCTGTTTTTTTTTTTTCCTTGGTGCTATTGTAGAAAATAATTTCCATTCTTCAACACTTCTAAAAGGTGTTGGACTCCAGGATTATTTTAGCTAGAGGTGTCAGTGATTCATGCAATGGGTGATTGCTGATTATTCATAAGTCCTGATGTTAAGAGCCTGTTAATGTGCCATATTCTATCAGTCTAGTGTGAGTCATTTCATTTCTGCAAAAATACTCCTCAGATACCCAAACATACCCAACCTCCTTCCTTAAAATGGCTTTAGAACTACATTTTGCTTGATAGTTTTTGAGATAAATTGTTAAACATGGTACTTACTTCATTTGGAAATGACATACTTTACCTTTTTTATATTTATTTTTTTAATGAAGTGACTGTCTCACTAACCCTGCACCAATCAAGTTAATTACATGGTGTCGTTTTTGCCATGAACAACATTTGTTCTGTGGTATCCAGACTAAGGAGCAATTATAACTCTAGCATGGCCTGTTCACATCACTTTATGACTCAGATACAGTTCTATTTATTTCCCTGTAGTAATTAATGATGATGTTGGTCAGTTCACACTGTAATTTAAAGCAAATTATCCCATAGTGAAAAAAGAGGGAGGATTCCCGGGTACATTATTGCCATGTGTGTCATGGCCTTATAGATGGAAGGACATAGGCAGAGTGCAGATTTATAAATGTTGGCAGAGTGGGCGAACAGGTGAGAGATGGAGAGAGTTATTTTTTTCCCTTCCTCGTTTTCCCTCAGTGCCGGGAGGTGACCTCTAGCTCGGCGATATGAAGAGAATGTCACGCAACATTACCGCTCCCTTCGCCCTAGACGCAGATGAGGTTTTATTTTTTGTGCCATGCAGTGGAGAGAAAACAATTCTTTCCACGTTGATTAATGTCTGTTATGTGAGCAGGCAGCAGACAAAGGGGCAGTAAAGGAAAGATTGGTATCCCTTTTTACATTCCCTCTGATCTGCCACATGCATTTATCAGAGCTTTGCAGAGGAGGACCGCAGTGTCCAGAGCCTCCTTTCCTAGCAAGCCAACTATAT
Organism: Cyprinodon brontotheroides; assembly: GCA_018398635.1. Classification (NCBI taxonomy): domain Eukaryota; kingdom Metazoa; phylum Chordata; class Actinopteri; order Cyprinodontiformes; family Cyprinodontidae; genus Cyprinodon; species Cyprinodon brontotheroides. The sequence continues at coordinate 2,747,402 of JAGKQL010000069.1, read as the reverse complement.
ATTTTTTTCTTACTTGTAGACTGACCTCTCTCTAGTTAAAGGACAAAGGGAGAGTGGGGACAGTTGGGACATTGTTGATTTAACCAATACTCAGTTAACCAAGCCACACCCATCCTTCCTTTAGAGACAATTGAAAATCAAGGTAAAAAAGCTATTTTTTATGATTCCTCCCTTTTGATCACATCCACATTGTATGTATGAAGAATTTAAAATATATACTGCCTGATTTAGCAGTCTCTTAGCTTCTAACAGTCACACAATGTCTTCCGAGAGTGTTGTTGCAACTATCCTGTAAAGTTGACAGTAAAACCTGCATATATTTCAAACCACCTATTTTTTTGCTTATATTTTGTACCAGATTTGAAAGGGATTTTTGCACCACTGTATGTCATAATCTTGGTGCTTATGACTGGCTGATGGCAGACAAAGCCCAGATCTTTTTGTGAAGGCTCAGAACAGAGGACCCAGTTTTTGAAGCAGACTGACTGATTGATTGATGAAAGTTAGCAGTGAACAGGGGCGAGGGCATCTAAGGCAGGAACCTAAATCTAAGGTAGGAACATCTGCAAGGAGAGAAAACAGGTTAGTCACCACGTCTATCTGGCGGAGTGAGATTATGAAGTGTGACTCAATAACCTAGTCTTAAAGTTCAGTCCGTGCCCAGAGGAAGACGTTGCTTCAAGCCAGTTGGCTGCCAACAAGACGCAGCAGATGCTGCCCAAATAGTTTAGACGCTGAAGTCCCCGAGGCTGGAGAACAGGCCAGAGATCAGAACCGAGCAGACAAAGGAAGGCAGGACAAACCAGAGAGCGAAGCCAAAGCCAGAGTCGAGGACGTGCTCAGCAGTCCGGCCCTGGAGATCAGAGATACGAAGAGGTACCAAAGGGAAATCCAGGACGGTGTCAGGAAGCATTTCCAGGTTTGGTAAACTGGTAGCATGCAGCAGGAGTCCAATGGCAAGTCAGGCAAACAGAACAGGAACAGGCAGGCCAGAGGTCAAGTAGTAGAACAGCTCCGGATCAGGCAATCAGAAACACTTAGATACGCTTGAAAAGACTCACCAAGGGCTCAAATAATCTGGCACTGATGGCTGGTAGAAGGCAGGTTAAATAGAGGCTGGAACAGGTGGATCAGATTAATGGTAATGAGAAATGGGTGGAGCTAAACGGGTGAACGACATGAGTAATCAGGCGTTTCATCAGCACTAAGATCTTGACACTGTACACTTCAAGATATTTGACTCCATTTAGTCAGTCTCTCCTTAGCACATCCCTTTTATATGATTTCTATAAGGTCATATTGAACCTCGTCTTTTATACCAAATTCTTGTCTTCAATGGATAAAGCATAGTGAATGTACAATAGCACTAAATGTCAGATCTGACTAAGAGCCTATGTTATGGATGAGATCTGAAAAGCGTTGTTTGGTCTCATATGTGAAGGTAAGGTGATATAAAGTCTCCAGAATACAGGAATGGATGTAATCTTAAACCATCCGGAAAGGTGTTGGTCTTATAGAGAAGCTTGCAAGTAATCAGGAGAAAACTGGATAATTTCACAGAAGAATAGCTATATTGGTAAAGCCCTGGGAATTGAAGAAATGTAGTTACACATTAAAGAAATGTAGGTACAGTTTATAGGATTACATGCATGTGAGATTCAATTTGTTAAATAGAATACTCTGGAAGAATAAGTGGCACAAGACTAATTTCACACTTTCTGTAAAGGAACAACCCTGAAAGTGCCATCTAAATACCTTTTATAAGATGTAAACTGACAAAAGGTTTCTCACACTGCACAGAGTGGGAGGAAAATGTGTGTGGTTTCATACAATGTGAGCGCATGTGTGTGTATTTGCACACATTTCTGTGAGTGGGTGGAAGAGGAGCTGGCATCTAAGCATCTGGAAAGGTGACTTTCAATCTAAACAAACAGAGGCATGATTGGCAGGGGAATATCCACTCCTCTCTAACTTCATTTTATCCGTATTTCATTATGAAGTAAGCATTTGATGCATGGTATGAGAAGATACCTTGTTATTGAAGAAGGGAGATGAGAACTGATATTTACTATGGACTCAAGGACGTCCCACACAATAAAGAAGCATAGCACTAGCACCTGGGTTTGCTGACTGAAGAATGAGCAGTTTAAGGGATGGTTCTCTGATTACAGAAGATACCTCAACCCCAGCCTCAAAATTGAAGGTTTTGAAGCTGATAACTTCTGTTATTACCTGAAGTTTAAGTCAAGGGTTCATACTTTCATGAAACCTTTTTTAACAACATTGCACCTTTGCTGTGACTCGCAACACTCTATTGAGTAGGGGTGTAAGGAAAAAAAAGCTTAGTCAAATATCGCAATATTTCATTAGACGATATTTGTATAAATTCATAATGCCAATATCACAGTATTTCATGTAGATCCTATTGGTATTGAATCTAATTATGGATGAATGGATTACAAATGTAAGAAATATTCATAAATAAACATAAAAGAAAACACTGTCTTTCATTTATATACTGTAACTCTAAAACCTCCAGCTGCTAGGTGGCAGTACAGCACCCAACAGCTTATTAATCAACTTTTCTTCATCTGTTACAGCAGATAAAGAGCAGTTCCTGTTAGCTTTTCCAGAGCTTGTTAGTATATAATTTGCAATGTATTATCTTTATTTATGTATCAGAATATAATGTGAGAAGTCTTATCATGTATTTTGATACATATCGTAATCGCAAATTCTTGCCAATTCACAACCCTACTACTTAGGGCTAGCGGTTCCAGCTGATGTGCAGGGGTGCATTCTTAAATGCGCTGGGGCTTGCTATTTTGCCTGTTCTATATTTACTGCTAACCTCATTGACTTCACGTCAATCTAGAAGAAGAGCAGGGAAAAATTTGGAAATTAAATGTGGTCGAGTTTAAAGTGAATGACTATGTGAAAGACATTTTTAGTGCCAGTTTACTTGTTTATTAATTTATTTAAAGCTACAGGTACACTAATAATTCACAATAACTCAATAGTTAATCCTGATCCCAGTCCAAATGTACAAAAGTGCTGCTCTCTGCTCTCCTGTAGTATCGTAAGGGGTGAGACCATCCTGATCTCGCCGAGCTTTCAAGGTTTCACTACTCGCAGATCAGTCTGGCTACTTTCCGTTAAAGAAAATTTGGAGCAGTTCACCAATTCAACGTTCAATCAGCATTGGCTTTGGCCGGGTTGAGGTGTGATGCAAGCGAGAGAGTGACAGTTCAGTCTTAAGAACATGGCGGCTTCAGCCCGATGAAACTAGCGTTAAGCGTGGCTATCGAGCAAGTTTTATTGTAATTACAGAGTATTTGCTTCACTGAAAGAAGAGAGCAAACACTGCTCTGGAAGGCTTTTCCTCGGGGAAAAGATGTTTTTGCTCTTCTCCCCGACTGGTTTCAACAAGAGTTTGATCTATCAATTGGCTCCTCTTTGTGGCTCTGTTAGTATGTCATATGCTTTGTTGATCTGATTGGTTTGTATTTGGCCCTGTCTATCACCAACATAGGCCAATCAGCTAACCAGTATTTTACGCCCTTCCCAAAAATTACTTCAACTGAAGGTTTCCAGATGGATATCGCGGGAGTCAAATCCAGGAAATCCATCTGGCGGAATCAGGTTAGCTCTCTAGCATACTGTTCTGGTGGAACAGCGGGTCTGGCAGATAGCAGGGTGAAACTCCACCACTTCCACATTCAGGAGAACTCTGGTGAATGGGGTGAACTTGAATGCTTATCACAAAGAGTGGCTGGAGTCTTTGTTTTAGCTTGACATCTGTCCTAAGGTTTTGCAAGAATGCAATGTTTAGAATTACATGACAGGCTGTTGGACCATTAAAGAATCTTAAGATTAAATCTGCAAAGAGCTTAACTGGGCCACAGGAAACATAAAAAAAAACTCTAATTACTGTCCAATAAAGGAATAACCAACACTTGGCAACACGAAAAAAAATAGGAATAAGTTTAATGAGAAATTTGCTGCAGTTACTTTAACTAATATATTTTTATATGAAAGGTTAAGGAGAATATAAATAATGGCCTTTGCACTTAGGGTCAGTCAAAGATTTAAAAGTTAAAAATCGTCTTGCTCCAAACATGCCTGGGCATAAGTATACTTTTATTACTTGATCTTCATATGTATGGATTAAAAAATGTAAATATGGAGCAATTAAATGAGGCATGTTCTCTAGATAGAATAAATACATGTTGACACCAAGCACAGTTAAAGGCACTATGGACTGTTTTTCATATTTACACTTGAAAGTTGGTTGAGACTTTCCTTTACACAGTTGCCTGTCGTCTTAAGTCATGATCTGACAAAAAGTGCGACCAAATATAATCCTATTCTACATGGGCTAGACAAAGCTGTCATAGTTTTCCTGAGAGCATCCAAATTATTGAGAAAGTTTAAAAATGTACTCCTCTAATTTGGACCCGTCAGCGGCTAAAAAAGACAAAATGAATGAAGCGTTGCTTATGATTGCATAAGCACTGATAAAAAACAGGAATCCCAAAGTTAAATACCAAACTTTTCACTGCTAAACAGAGCTGTTGTTCTCTTTGAGTTGCTTTGAGATTGTTATAAAGAAAAGAAAAGGAGCAGGGATTTGATTTTTCCTAGTGCTGTTTGTAAATAGGGGCATATGAGTACATTTTGGAATAAATAGTCAACAACACAACTCGTGCAGGGAAGTTTGATCATAATTTTTTATCTCAGAGGTCCCAATTAAAAACTTCCCTGGATTCAGATACAGTGTTTACATACATCCAAACGCTAAGCATATCCTTACTTTTTTACACAAGTGATCCTCTCCTGAATTTGACAAGGAAATTATGAAAATTCTGTTTATGACTCAGCTTAATATGCTCGTATTATCTGGCATAGAGCACATGCCCTTAGGCACATTGTGCATGACATTTGAATGCATTTACAGCCCCTTACAAGACTATTCATACATACATTTTTAAGATATTTTTGTCACATAACAGCCAAACTTCTATGTGTTTTATTATAAATGTGTATTTTATGCAATGCAGCCAAACATAGAGACTAAATATTTTGCTCCTTCCTTTTTTAAAACTTGCCTAAGCTCAGGCAGATTAGTTTTAGAGCAGCTTTAAGTATTAATTCTATAGAACTCTCACAGATGCTATAAGACATAACAGAGTTTTTACCCTTTTTTTACCCTTTTCAGAGGCTATTCTCCAGTAGTGCGAGACTTTTCAGGATCAGGCAGAGTTTCAGCCTCAAAGAGCGTCTTGCGTTGTCTAGTATACAGTCATTAAAGAGTGGCGATTAGCCTCTCACGGCCACCTACCAATACGGAATCATAAGGTCGGGAGAAAATGAAGTGTTTGTGAGTGAATCCTGCTGTTGAAACAGAATTATGAGCATCTAAGAGCTGATTTACCTCAACCTTGCGCAATGCGCATGTGCAAACAAGGGAATTCTTCTTCTTCTAGATTGACGAGTCTGACCAGCACCATCTCTCGGTGCTGACTCTGAGGTCTGGTTTTTGGACGTACAGTGTGAGCAGTAAGATCACATCCGAGCATTGGGCCTTACAGTGTAAGAACACACATCGTGAGCTTTTAAACCCTACTGTTTCATCATAAAGCTTGAGCTGTAGCTGAGTATAACAATTGAAAATGTTGTACAGTGTATGCCCAGCTGAATTTCATTTAGGTCTGGATTTTGGACCAATCTACTAAGGCTGGTAAATATGTTTTGTCTTAAACCAGGTGTGTGGTAGAAATTTCTAGATTTTGCATGCTGGGAAGGTAAATTACTGTCCAAAAAAAACGTGAAAAAGAAGAAAATGCACATTTCTATCCAATGTGCAGTGAATACCTCAGTAGATGAAAAGCAGAATGTGATTAGGTCATACTTGGCTGTAATAAACAGGAAGTAGAGAAAGCAAGATGGCAGTACGTAAAAACGTAACGTAAAAAGATTTCATATTGAAGGCAGATATGTCAAATTCATGGCTAACTTCATCAGATTTGATACAGAGTGCAGGATTACTGTGGGTCCTTAACAGTTACCAAAGGGAATATCTGTTATTTTTCTTAATAAAGGTTTAGTAAGAAAGGTTAATTTGTGTAGATTTAATTTGACAAAATGTATAAAAGTTCAGGGGAATTTATTATTTTAAGAGGTTGAGCTTAGGCTTAGAGAGCTAAATTGTTCTGCACAGCCAAATTTGACAAAGTTACTAAAGGTATTTAAAGTAATAGGGAAGTCATATTTAAATGTCAAATAATTCTGGCTTAACCATGTATATAAATGTACTCTTTTTCAAAAAATGTTGTCCCAAAAGTTAGAAAGTTTCTATTTAAAAAAATCCTTTCTTAAAATCATTGGGTTTTTTGGTTTTGTTTTTTTGTTATCTTATGCAGGCCAGTTAGTTATACGTCAGCTTGTACACCTAAATTCGGCCAATCATATATCAACAGTCATCTGTCAATCACATATTTTCTATCATAGCATCTGTCATAGAGAGGAGACAAAGGGGATTGTTTTGAAAAAGATGTTTAGCCCTAAAATTGTAATGATCTCAGAATATTGGACCCAAAATTCAAGGCGAGACAGGCAGTGGGAAAGTTCAAAACGTTTATTAACCAAACGGATCTCTGATTCAAAGTTTAGTCCGTTCGCGGAGAACACAGCAGAATCCAGGAGGGCGACGCCCCCAGAGTTCCTAGAGAGCGACCGGAGCGGGCGCCAGCCGACGCCGAGCAGCAACAGAGTCCAGAAGGGAAATCCAAGGCCAAAGTCAGAAGACAGTTCCAGGTTCAGAAGCCGGTAGAATCCAAGTGCAGATACAACAAACAGAGCAGACAGGGGCAAGGCAAAACTCAAGATCCTCAAGACAGAGACTGGTCGAAATAAGGAAAACAGACAGACTACAGATTGCTAGGAAACATCTCACCAAAACACTTGAATAACCTGGCCCCGATGGGAGGCAAACACACAACCTAAAAAGTAGAGGAACCAGGTGGAAATGAACCAATTAGACAGGGGAGCAAGGAGCAAAGGAAAAAACCAAACCATCAGCGCCAAGATCATGACAAAAATAGTCTATAATGTTGACAAATCATGCGTTCCTAATGAGGAGTATCACTTTATATTATCACACTGCCTCCACCAAAAGGGTTTTACAACACGCATATAACATTTTTAAAATGTTTTTATTGTTATGGATGCATCTACCTTGCCTACAATTGCATAATTTAAGGATAATAAGTAAGCTTTCCAATGGTATTAGGTTATTGTCAGAACAAAGACACATCAAAGACAAATCTTCATATATCCTGACTTACTTGGTGAATCTGTAAACTTTAGAGTAATAAAGAAAATACATTTCTGTCTTGAACGTTTCAGTGGACATTGTAGCACCACATACAATTCTCTTTTTTGTTAACCTTCAAGAAAAAAGTCAGGGAACAATAAGTCTGACAGTACACTACCCAGGGTCACACTGTCACCTCAACTCATCATGCCCTTAGCTCACAACAATACCTTGACGCTTTCAGGCTGGCCACCGCCGTTATTGATCCTTTCTGCCCTCTGACACCGTCTGCGCCATCTTCCCCCCTCCAGCTCTGCAGTATTCCACCATTAACAATGTGTATCTTGGAGGTGTTCAGGGCTTCAGCTGCAGCAGCTGTCAGACGTACAGTGGACACTCTTAATTGGTTCCCCAGGGGCCATCCCCTTGGTGAAGCAGGGTTGGAAGGTTCTGATGGTGGCATGCCTTGCAGAACCAAAGCTAATGCAGGGCTAATCTAAACTCCATTTAAAAGAACTTACTACTTTAATATGACTAAGGCCAAGGATTAAAACCTATGCACAAAAAGTACATAATGTAAGCACTAGATAATAGCTTTTGTACATTCTTTTTTCTAATTGTGTTTTAAGGCAGTAAATGTCATTCATTTGTTACAAATACAACACAAATGGTCATTGATTTCCTAGAAAAGATGAACATATTGCCAAAAAGGTTTCTTTCTAATATCAACTGTCAAAGAAAATCCACTGACAGACATCAGAGCTTTCTCTTTCCATCCACCTCATAACTTCTTTATTATGTGGTCCTGAAATTCAGTCAGTTTATGTCTTTTCCATTTATCGTCATTTTTCAGTTTAAAGCCCTACTTTACCTTCATAATCCTGCACCTTCACATCTTTTTCCCCCCTCCTCTCGCCTCGCTTGCTTAGTGGCCCTGCAGAAGGATGAGGCGGGTGAAAGAAACATCTGCTTTCCTCTTCTTCTCATTTTTATTCCGCGGTTCTGTTTCTCTTGGCCTGTACCCCTTTATGCAAGATGCCCCTGATGCACTTAAATTCTCCCTCTCTATACCTTCTATTCTGCTCATTTTCTCAAAACATTATTTATCTTCCTGCTTTTTTCCCTGCTGCCACCTGCTCTGTTCTCTTATTCCCTTTATGCTTCTTTCTCTGCTGCGGCAAGAGGCTTTGTCTTTATGGTCTGGTCTACTTATTGTCGTTGCTAGAGTTGAATCATTGGCTTTCACTGTCTCTGCCCTTTGTTCTACTTTATTCTCATTTTGTCTTTGTAATGGCAGCCCGAACAATTAAGTTCTACATTTGTACCCGTCTTTACCTAAGATGTGGGCTGACACTGCTTAGAAATGTCTGGATTTAGCAAGCACTTCTCTAAGGTGATCTCCCTAAATTGTAATTTTTAACATTAAAATAAGAAGGGTAAAAATGTATGGTCTGAATTTGCCGTATAACCTTTACATTAACACCAAGAGGACCAAGAATAATGCACAGATCTATAAGCTAATGGATATTAATGCGCACCAGCCTGTAGAGAGAAAGGTGACTTTACAATGTCATATTTTTTGATCTCCTTTTCAGCTTAATTTCTACAGTAGCAGCCATTCAAAATGGCCCTCCCCAGTCAAATGCCAGCCCACTTCCCTGCAACTCCCAGCTAAATCCCCTCAAACTACCAGCCACTGGTAGTTTGAGGGGATTTATTTTTACTCTGACTCCACCCTTTCACTGAATTACAGGGTTTGACCAGGAGATGAAGCTTCTCTTTAGATCTTAATGTCCACAAATCATGACAGAAAGAACATTTTAGTACAAAGATTGATGTTTAAAGGAAAGGAATTATAGGGGGACCAGCCAAGGGCCCATCAAGGAAAGTAGGGATATTTTGAATGGCTACTACTGTAATTAAACTTTCTGAGGTAGGAGTAAGGATGTTGGTCATTTGAGGGACCTTTTAGCTTAATTTGTTTGCTTGCCACCAGTCGATCTAAGGTGTCTTCCTTTCCCCACTGGTGAACATCTAGTGAGGAACAAACTCTTGAGTGTCCAGTAGATGTATGAAAACATGATCAAAACTATGCTTCAAAGTAAGCAGTGCAAAAAAGGCAGATGTAGACTGTCTAGAACAGGGGTGGGCAATTCCAGTTCCTGGGGGCCGGTATCCTGCAACTTTTAGATCCATCCTTGCTCCACACACCTGAATTTCAAGACTTGGTTACCTCCTTAGTATGCAGTTACTTCCTCCAGAGTCCTCTCAATCATGTAATTATTTGATTCAGGTGTGCTGAACCAAAGAAACATCTAAACGTTGCAGGATAGCGGCCCTCAGAAACTGGAATTGCCCACCGCTGGTCTAGAATGATAACCTGACAACAGCCAGATGCATGTCTCGCCCGCCTAGCTCCACTCACATACATCTGGGAACCCGCCATAGGAATTGCCTTTTACTGAAGGCTGGGCCTTATCAAAACTCCTTGCATATGATTGGATAAGCCACTTGTCTGTCATCTTTATTGACGTGCTATTTCAACCACTCACACCGGCTAACCCGTGGACGCTGTGAGAGGAGGAGCCATTTGGTAGATCAAGCATTTGCCAAATCCGGTCGGGAGAAGGGCAAAACATCGTTTCCACCAACAAAAGCCTTCAAAGCCGTTCTCTGATGTTCTTTTAATGAAACAATATCAGATAGATTGGACAACACAGAAGAAATAGCAGCATCAATGCTAACGCTTGCTTCCTCAATGCGAGCCGCCATTTTTGTTGGAATCTCACGGTCGCTTCTCCACTCCAGGACACACCCGCCTCTGCGTCCTGATTGGACAGACCATAAATTCGGTTGGGGAAATCACTTTCAACGAGCAGGTTCCCAGATGTATGTGAGTGGAGCTAGGCGGAGCGAGACATGCATCTGGCTGTTGTCAGGTTACTAGAATGACCCTTTACTGTTCGCAGTACAACTTAAAATCTTTTGGAAGAGAGTGTATTTTCCATTTGATTTGTCCATTTCTTTTTTGACACATCCAGGCTTTCTTAGGTAGAGTTGCTCAATTATGTTCGTTGCTAATGGAACCACCAGCTGTGCTCCACCTAAATGTCTTTATTCGCTAATTGCCATGATTATACAAAACAATTGCCACTGGCTGCTGACAACTGTAATAACTACTAATATGTAATTATATCTCAAAGCTAAACGGTAGGATTTTCTTTGATTGTTTTGGGTGGTTTAAAGTTAAATATGTTTTTTTTTATATATATATATACTGTCTTAAGTGTCATAGAAAACTGTCAAATCAACATGATGTTTTTCAAAATTCTCCCCTTCTGGAATAAAAGGAAGGTCAACCTTATTTTGGCAGATTATAGCAAATCACAGACATCAGAAAATCCGACTAACTGTTTAGACATCTGCTGCACATTTGTTCTAACCAAATCCAGATTTATCCATTTCGTATTTAATTAATGGATGATCCAGGTCGGTAATTCTGTCCAAATAATAGAATGACCTTTTTCTTCTGTGTTTTAGTCAACTGCTCATTATCTGTGCTTCGGCTTGCCAAGGACCACTCCGAGCTGCTCTCTGTTTGCTAATATTGGAGCCTAATGAGGTTCATCCGGAGCACACTTTTGAAAGCATATTTTTTTTTATCTTTTACTTTTGAATTCTTATTAAAATATAAGAATTGACAGCTCCTGGCTGCAAAACAATATAAGTGCTGTTGAACCATCAGAGCGGACACAATGGGCAGCTAAGTTACCTGCAGCTATGAGCTTCAAAAATGGTAATAAAAGTGAAATGATTAAGAATTAAAGGACATCTTTGTTTCTAGCTGCTGTAATGTTACACAGGGTCTCAGATGAAGGTCTAGAAGGTAGGAATGTTATTTTGGCCTCATACAAAAGGTGAGTGAATGTTTCTGTGCACTGACAGACACTCTGACCCCTGAGATTGATCACAGCTCCTACAAGGAGCCCAAATGAGGGCCTGATGGGAACCTGTGCCTCGGATGGAACGGTGAACAAAGGGGTCAAAGCCTGAAAAACAGTAAAGGATGGAATTATTTCTCTGGAAACTGCTCACAGTTAAAAGATTTTTTCACACAATTCTACAGCTCCTAATGATTCAGGATCGAAATCCAGCTTTAGTTGACACCGAACTGGTTACCCTATTATTTATTAGGGTAAATAATAGCATATGTTTGTCATTTGTACATCTCTCCGATGGATTCTTCTAAAAAATGTACAAATCACAAACCATATGCTACTATTTAATATATATATATCAATTATATATATTGCTATTTTGCTCTTTTCTACTTTGATTATGCACCTATAAACAAGTTGAGCCCAAAGTGGGGATGTGGTACACAAAGTGGGGGGTTCGCAAGGTGTTTTTTTTACAAACATCAAAAGGATTTTACAATGATATGGACTATAAAATAAGTAGATGTAACATTTATTTTTTGATCTAAAACATGATTTTAATATTGAAGATAATATAAAATTATAAAATGCACAGGCAAAGAATTTTATGTCCCATTAAATCATCTAATTAAATGTCATTAAAAAAAAATGAAAGCTGAAAATAGTAACCTCACTTTATATGCATAACTAAATAAAGAGTGACATAATTTAGATGTTTCTGGGAAATGCCTAGTCTGTTTCAATGTTATATTTGGAGTCACATGCTCAAATGTTTGGGAGCTACTGCTATAAACAAAGCCTCAGTCAGTTTTTAATTTAATTATTTCATTAAAAGATTAATTCAAAACTCAATAATACAAAATAATCATACATACACACATTCTAAATGTAAAGGAGCAATCTTATAGCTGCCCCTGAATTAGTCTTTTTAACAGGATTTACAATCATCTTTTCTGTTATTCAGATTTACTGTGATTGCATTTAAAAATATTTAATAAGAAATAAATCTAATACAATCATCAATGTTTATCCATCATTTCCACCATCTCTTACTTTCATACATCCCTAACATTGTGGTTTTGATCAGTTCTCTTTGACATTCTTTTAAGACCGTTCCACAAATAAATTCCTCGTCACTGTGACGGTCCATGTGACAATTTCCGAACCTGTGTAAATGTTTGTTTTTTAAAATATCTGTTCCTTTTAAATTTTCTTTTTTAAAACCTTTCTTGGGTCTTCACTGGCAATAATGTCTTTTGGGCTTTAAATAAACCTGGGAAAATGCATTATTTTTATAACTCTATAAATAAAGGATCTCTATATGTCATATTAAAACAGTTTTCTGAGCCCTTTTTTGTACTTCATGTAAACCTTCCCCTTCTTTACAAAAAAGCTTATATTGAATCAATAATAAGTCTTTTTATGAATTGTGGAAAAAAGAAAAGGATAAAAATTGCTATCAAAAATGAATTGTTAATTTCTTTATTGTAAGATCAAAACTTTATTTTAGATTCCGTTTCCAGATAGATAGATAGATGAAAAAATTAAAAATTTATAATAAAATATTATTGTAATAAGTCATATTTCGAAGTTACTCTTCAAGCACTCAAAATCAATCTGCTTTTACTTCTATTCAATCATTTCTGGTATGAGGAAGACAAACTTATCGTGTTAACATAGCCAACAACACAATCGAGTTTTACCCTGTTTTGAAGAAAATGTACTATTTTAACCTGTTAACTGACCAGGGCAATAGTGCTTGAACCATTCAGAGGATCTATTTTTGTTTTTTTTTTAACAGTGTCCTGTCTCTGGCAATGTGGCAATAAGAATAATTGTGTTGATGCCAAAAGCCCAACAGATTTACACTTTCTTTCTGAAGTGGCGAGTACAGCGATAAGCCATAGTGTTCAGCAGTTGCATATAAATACCTTTATTTATGATTACATGCGGGGAGTATTACAGATTATGTGGACACTGCAATGTAGTAGAACAGGAAAGGAAAAACAGGAAAAAGGAGAAAAGATGAAAGAAAGAGGAGATAAAAGGGAAACGATAAGTCTTCAGTCTGCTTCATCACCTGTAAAGAGATGTAAAAAAAACAGCACAACCAACGGATTTAGTATAGGAGATACAATAAAGTAACACCTTGATACTATCGCCGAAATACAGGTAGTATTATTTATTCTGACATGTATACTGTGGTAGCTGAAGATAAGAATATGGGTTTTCTGTATGGAAGTGAATCTCTAAGTATGTGGAGCCAAGCACCTGTAGTTGTTTGTGAGAGTGCACTTGTGCAAGTTTATCCAAAGGAAAAATGCTCAATAGTGGTTGTGAGGAGCCAAAGACCCGACCCCCCAGAGCACCAAGGCAAACGCCGGGGGACCCAACACCCATTTGGAGGATCTAGCCTGCCATTTAAAATGACACCTGATGCATCCTGCAAACTCGACATGACAGTTAACAGGCTGAGGTGCCCCTTTAAAACAAAGATCACATGAAGGTGCAACCAGCTTCCTGCAGTCCTGCAGGTAAAGTTACTGCAGTATATTTACATATTTCTGACAGTCACAATCGATAGTGAACAACTAAATAAGAAGAATACAAAGTACTTTTTGCAAAAAAAATAAACAGAAATAAAAAAATCCTCTGGACTTAAACTAGAGTTAGAATTGAGTAAAAGAGAAATTTGTTCTTAGATTGTCATTAGTGAATTCTGCTTTTAAACATTAATTGTTAAGAAGTACATTAACGGACATAATGATGCTTTAAAATGTGTGGGATTTCAAAGAGTCCACGTAGATTCCCTAACCTGATGAGACTGTGAATAAGCACTGACACTAAAGGAATGAACTGTGTTCCCTTTCATAAAAAGAGAAATAAACTAATGCACAGTGATGATTGCCTTTCTGGTTAATCAGAAGTTTCTCCTCCTTGAGGACAATAAAATGATTTATTCAAGATTAGACTTACTGGGGATAAATGGAGCCAGTGTGAGAGAAACTGGTTCCAGACAGACCAGATGAACTTTTTAAGTGAATATTAAAAGTGAAACAGGGTGTAATTAAGGGAATGGAACAATCATTGATTAGCAATGTCTCCAGTCTTTCTAAATGTTTTCCTTTAGGGCTGCAGTGCAGCTGTTTATGAACAGGTGTACTCTGTCTGTTGACTGTAAAAATGAATATTAAGCACTTAAAGTCCATAGGCCTGCTATAAACCTGACATAATGCAGTAGATTGATTATCATACTTTGCTTGATAGTAAAACAAAAATTCAAAATCTTATTCTGATAACTTATTGTGGATATAGACGTGGTAAACGGAAAGAGAAAAGTACATTTCAGTGGACATAAATGTCATTAAATATTTAATCAAATTATTTGTTCACACTATTTCACTGCATTTTAAATTGACCTAAATACACAATTACCTTTAAAGCTACAAGGGTGTGTAATAATTGCAAGGGATATACAGTCAGAAATAGCAATATATTATACATTTACTATGTTGGCCCCATCATCATCTGAGCTCAGCCTCTTAACCTTGTATATTTCTTGCCTTAGAATTAGATTATTTATAATTACATAGGGCGATCTTCACCTGCCAGCCATGGAGGCAGACATCTTTCTTCTTTAGGCGCAGAGCCAGCAAACTAGCGATTGCGAGATGCCAAAATGTCACAACGATTGTAACCTACGGCAGGATTGAGAGAGATGAACTGGGAGGGCGGTACTGAACAATAGATAGCAGTATTAAAATTATCTATGTAAAGCAAACCTCATCACTTGAAGGTAGGTGATCTTGGGGCGTGTGGAAGACATTTTGATGTCCCGTAATGCTTCGCCGTAGTGTTGGGGGAAGCGGTGGGGAGATGTTCATTTTGCGTCTGCAGTCTGACCACTAGATATTAAGCTGAAAATTACACTGTAGCTTTAAAGTAATGGACACATTTAAGGCATGTCAAGTTTAATAACAGTATATAGCACATTTCTGTATATAGACAATTCAAAGTACTTTACATGAGAAAGAAGATAGGAAAAGTACATTGCACTGCTGTAGACAAAACCGAATCATTAAAATAAGGAGATTTTCTAAAGACAGATACAATTATTTAATAAAATAAAGGTAAAGTTGGACTGGAAACTAATATTGTTTAAATGGTATAGTCAAAGGCCACATTATAAATTACAGCTGCATGTCGTCAGCATATTTATTGTAACTTTTGTTGCTGTTTATTAATTAATAATTAATCTGAGTTAGGGGTACAATTCAATTTTGAAGAAAAAGGGCTCTGAGATCCAGCCCTGATGAATGCCACGTGGGATTTTTATAGTTTTTATGTGGTTTGACTGGTAATAATGTAGCAAAAAGTTAAATACAAAATATTATCACACCCTACACCAGAGGGCAGTGGACAAAAACAAATCTCGACATGTTAATCCACCCAGACTGTGTATCACACTCTGATCTGCAGGGGAATAGCAGCCTAGTGGTTAGGGCATAGAGGTTCGAATCCTGAGGTTCTGAGTTCGAGCCCCACTGCCATTGACAGACGTCTGGGTCTCTGAGCAAGACCCTTAACCCCCAATGTCTCCCTGGGCGCCCCACGATGGCAGCCCACTGCTCCCCAAGGGGATATGTTAAATGCAGAGGTAAGAAATTAATATAGTTCAGTTATTATGAATATTATTATTATATGAAGTGCTCAGATTGATATTAAATGATTTTATTTCACCCAATAATTGTCATCTAATGGTAGTAAAGTCAGCTTTTTTACATGGGTCAGTTTGCACAGATCCACCTGAAAATGCAGCTTCAGAATGTCAGCTGTCACTTCAACATGTGTTGAAACACAGAACAGCATGGAAACTGTTGCTTGTCTGCCCTGGAGAGCAAGATGAATCCTCTCAGTCTGAACTTTAGACATTTCTATTCATGCCACCTATCTCCATAGAACCTAATGGATTTTCCCTGCTGTACCTCTTTATTGTCTAATGCACAATAATGTCTCGGATGCTTTATGAGCTCAACCTAGCAAGCAGACAGAGAAGAAAGCAACGGCGAGGCTGATTGATGGCTAGGTAGTTGATGGATATAACCATATGGAGGAGGCAAGTTGATGGGGGAAATGGGGAAAACACTCAGCTGTGGTGCAGAAAGGTACATTACACCTCTAATACTGTGCTGCAGCGAGACATCTGGGCGTACTGTAATGTTTTGCACATGAGCTTGATCTTATCGGGCTGAATAGCAGATGTGGATAACTTATTACACAGTACTGTACCTATATGATGAAAGGAAATGGTTCTGGTAATGATAAAAGATGCTACACATAAGAAGTTTTAAATCTACTATTCCATGTGTTGCTTAATTGCATATTTTATATTGAGAAGTTTTTAGATTTCTGTCACTTTTATATTACTGCAGTGATATCGGTGGCTACATACATGTGTTTGAAGAGGTGGGATGAGAGAACACAAAGCAGGTGACATGAGACAGAAAGTTTGGGGCTTTTATGTTCAGAATTTTGTTCCCTTCTCGTTGGAAGCAAATAGCATGTTTTGGAAATTGACATTTTGAAGAAAAAGTAATGTAATCCAAAAACAAATCTTTAAAAAACGCTATGAGAGTAAATTTTCTCAGATTTTGGTTTTGTTTTGTTTTTTAAATATACATTTTTTAACATTTGCTTTTATTTTTTGTACACATTTTATAATTTCAAAATATATTTGTGAAATTTCTCTTTCACAGTTTGCATTTGACAAATCATATTCTCTGCACACTGGTTTCCTATGGAGCGAGAATCAGTTAATCTGCACGGATGTTAGCAGACCACATTTTTATTAGTCAAGAGCAAATATTTGTATTGGACTTGAGCTGAAGAGAAGGTGATCAGAAATGAGATGAAAACTGAAAATAATTCAAATTGTAAAACTCAATCTGAAAAAGAGAAATAAAAAAAATAAAAAAAAACATTTTAGGAATAAAAAAAAGATATAAAAAATGTGCTTTTCTTCAGAATTCTATATAATAAATGTTATTTTTTACTTTTACTTTACTAAATAAGGATAATATGGAACAAAATTCACTCCATAGAACTGAACGGTAAATGGCCTGGACTTATAAAGCAGGTTTTACTAGTCAAGAGACTTGACCAAAGCGCTTTACACTCTAATCAGTCATTTATCCATTCACTCACACACTGATGGTGGCGAGCTACATTGTAGCCACAGCTGCACAGGGGCTCACTGACAGAAGCGAGGCTGCTGTACACCTGCACCTCCGGTCGCTCCGACCACCATCGGTAGGCAATGCTGATGAAGTGTCCTGCCAAAGGACACAACATCACTGACAGCTGGAGCAAGGGCTTGAACTGACAACCCTCCGGTTGCAGGGCAATCTCTAGTATCTGACGACACTGTCGGTATTCCAATCTTAGAATTAGAAAATTGAATTAGGAAAATTGAATTAGTAAAACAATCTTTATTGCCACAGTTTCAAAATGCATGCACATTAAGATAGTGGAAATGGCCACAAATCTTTTTGGGAGTGCAACTGTCCTTGAATCACTCAAGGCCAGTTGCCTTTAAGCTTTGGCACATTTTCTTTTTTTTAAATTCAGAAATCAATTAGTAGCCCACAGCATGAAGGGATAGTTCAGTGCTACTGTTCAGAAAATATCTGTAATTTCTCTGCTCTCAGTGCTTCAGTGCACTGAGCACCCATCAGTAGGTTCACATGAGGTAAGTCAGAGCAAGCGAACCAGAGGTAAGAGCAGCAGCCATCACCGTCACTCTTCTGATGAAACTTCCAACTAAAAAAAAAATCAGGTGTAATCTTTCAAAGATATAATCTCAGTAACGTCTTCTCTCCCTGAAACCAGAAATTACCAAAGGACATGGTGTGAGCCTTAAAGACCAACGACTTGTCATGATTACTCTGTCAGTGTCACAGAGGACAGAATGAGATACAGCCCGTCTGCAGCCATTTTAAAATCCTAAAAAGATGAGAGCAGGTTGAGAATCCTCTGCTCACACCAGCTGAAATGGTTGATAACTCTTCTCTGCAAATGAATCGGGGCAAAGGCTTCACCTGCCGATAAGTTTTTTACTCTCCAAGCTCTCTGGTCGACATTCCACAGGAGACTTTAGGTGATAGCACTCTTATTAAGCCCAGTTCAGGCTCTGTCTCATTTTCTCTTCTCCATAGACTTAGTCCTTTCTTTCTTCTAAAGTCCTCATCAGGGGGCAGGCAGCCTTCACAGTCACCAGTCTTTAGTCCCCCAATCCTCTTAGCTCCAGGAAGCAGATCTCCTTCTGACACAGCGCTGACGTCTGCAGCATGAAAACCATGTGGTGTGTGAGAGCTGGGGGTGTGTTATCTCTCCCAGTAGGTCGGTCTCTCTATTTAATAAGGTTAAACTGAAGTCCTGCTAATGTATGGAGGGAATTTTGTTCCATTATTATTGCAAAAAAAAAATATTTAAATAAAATGGAAATTTGAAAAACAAAATGTGATTTAGAAAGGAAATTTGATCAACTTTGTGACCAAAAAAGGTGTTGAGTGTAACTTTCTATATCATTGTTTTTACAAATTATTTTATTTTTTAATTTTTTTTCAAGTCTTCTTTTTCAATTTTTTCATAGATTTTTTTTTTTACTGAATTTATGAATTTCTTTTTTTCCTTTTTCAACTTTGCGCTTCATACTGTAGATCACATCCTCCTCACTTTAAACCCAATAGAAACGCTTACTCTGGAAATGCATATCCAGCCATAAAAATCATCTCGCTAACGTCAATGCAGACCAATACAAATGTGCCTTTGCTCCTCACTCCCAAGGAAAGCCCACTCCCAGAAGTGAAGATAATCGCAGAAAAGAGATTTTGAAAAAAAAAACACATTTAAAAATATAAATACTGTAACTTTAAGAAAACAAATAAAATGAATTCTAAGAAAACAGCCCAGTTACCCTCAAAAATCTTTGTTTATTAAGAAGTTTTTCAAAGCGTCATTCCTGGATTGCATTTTTTGTATGTTGATTTACAAAATACACACAACACTGATGGAAAAAAATTTCTTGTTATGGTAGTATTTATTTAGTGGCTGGGTTTTTTGTTTTTTTGTAGTTCCAATCCCAAACTGCTCTCGCCCCTCCAAACAAACTAACTCTTCAGAGGTTTTTCCTCGTTCGACTTGTCCTGGTCGAATAAAGAACCAATTTGAATGATTTAATTGCAGCAATTATCACTGTGGATACCAAAGAATAGACAATATATCATTTTCAGAGCAGATTAAACAGAGACATCTGTGTTTGTTTTCCTGCTAACTCTCTACTACTCACATGAGACATGGCTTTCACATTTGGACTGAGCTTGGTGTGAAAAACAGGAAATTCTGTTGTACGGCTGTGTTGCTTTTTTGTTGTTATTTGTCTTGAAATTTAGCATTTTAGGGTTAGGAGATCAGGAAGAAACTGACTGAAGCAAAGAGAAAAAATAAAGACGAAGATAGAGGAAGAAAGTCAGAGTCAAAGAGAGGGGATATGGGTTACGGAACACAAAGAAGAGCTTTGAATGCAACTTTTATGAGGAAACAGAGGAATTGCTGTAGAAATCTAACAGAAAGGAAATAGAAAGCAGTTGTCAGGGAAGAGGAAGTTGCCTTTGTTTTAATGTTCTCCTCCAAAATGTTTAAATGTAAGAAGCATTGCTTCTTACAGGTAAGGAGGGGCTGAGACTTATGGTTAACCATTAATTCATGGAAAAGTCTTTTTTTCTTTAGCTGGATTATTCATTATAGTCTGCAAATGTTTGCCCTGCTTTGCTTGTGATAAAGTATTCCTGATAATGATGAATGTGTTTAATTCACATTTTCGCAACTGCTATTAACCTTGTGTCATTTATTAGCCGAATGTTTATTTTATGAACTATACACTTTTAGTTTAACTTCGCATTGATTTTGTGCTTTCCGCAGAGATGTAAGAGATTGCTCACAAGCTCGTGCACTTTTCAACCGTGTCCTGTTTGTTTATTTCCACAAGAAACATAAGTTTTCAGGTCAAACTGCAAATATGTGCTCTCTTCCACTAATTTGCTTTGCTGATACTGTGTAAAAACACATACAAAATTCAGCATTAATCAGTGAAGTATATGTAATTCATCTTTAACTATATTACAACTCAAAACTGGGCATTTTACCTGCTAGGAATATAAGAATTTATATCCTATTTTCCTTGAGTCACAAAGATTATTTTTTGTTGGTGGAAAATTAAAGTAAAAAAAAGTAAAAAAAATTCTTCACTTTAAGAATTGACCAGTGAGGGTGTGCTAGAAATGTAGATATTCCTGCAGCCTTGCTTTACTTTTCAAAGGGGCTTAACCTAGCATCTGTTTTTTTAAGAATGAGGGCAGTGGCTAACCAATTTCTCCACCGACCGATCAGTCGGCCCAGATTTTCTTAAATTAAGGGAGATTGATGATTGCCCAATACTTACTTACAGTAACTACCTCTGCAAAAGTACACAAAAAATGCCCCTGTCAATGCTCTAGACTTTTTTTATTCATTTAAAAGTATTATCTTGTGCAGTTAAAAAGCATTTAAATTATTTCACAGGTATTTTTATTTGTCTTAATTGGGATCCTTCAAAACCTTTCATAAACGTAATATATCTAATGGTTGGAATCGACTTGTTAGAGTTTTGAAAAGAGATCTCTATTAGTGGTTGGCCAGAAAACTGCTTTCAGTGCTCCCTTAAAGGAATAGTACACCCAAAACATGATTAGCCTTGATTTTCTACTCACCCCCATGCTGAACAACACTCTGGTACCACAAAAAACGTGTCAATATCCCTCCATACTGCTCGTCCAATGTATTCCAAGTGTCCTGAGTGGGTAGCGTCCATAATTTTACTTTCGAAAACTTGAAGTCATTTAGAATGTTTTTAGAGCATAAACAGTAGTGTATAGGATTTCCTAAAGCGGCGTTCACGAGTCTCACGGAAACCGCGGCAGACCAAACAAGATGAAAGTCTAAATTGATGCTTCGCATTAACACACTTATTGATGAAAGCGATTCAATGGATGAGCTTCTAGTGATACATCAGGCACGATTTTGGTAAATAATGCATCTCCACACCAGTGATGGATGCAAAGAAATGCTATCTAGAGTGAGAAAATGTAAACTTTTGTGTCTTTTTGCTTCACAGCTACCATTTAAGAACTGTATACTGTACAGTATATGTCTGTGACTTGGGTTGAAGGTTCGCAGCAGAAACAAAGATTTTTAAAATCAAAATGGAAGATAGAAAAAATACTATTGATTTAGGATCAAGTAAGCTTAAGAGTAAACCTCTTAAGCTTACTTAATAGCCAGTCAAAATTTCCCCACTTTGCTTGATGGGTCCTTGGCTGATCCTTAGCTGGTTCCCTACACTCCTTTTCAAGCATCAATCTTTATACCAAAATATTCTTTGTGTCGTGATTTGTGGACATTAGGATCTAAAGAGAAGCATCATTTCATGGTCAGACCCTGTAATTCAATGAAAGGGTGGAGTCAGAGTAAAAAAATATGCAAAAGGGGGTCACTCCAGTGGCTGGAAGTTGGAGGGAATTCCCTGGAAGTTGCAGGGAATTCCCTGGGAGTTGGAGGGAAGTGGGCTGCCATTCGGCTGGCATTTGACTGGGAAGGGCCATTTTGAATGGCTGCTACTGTAAGTTGCTTTTTAAAAAAAGCTGTTTTAATTTAGCCCAGAAAGACTTAAAGCAATTATCATTCACCCGCCTCCCTCAGCTCCAGAGCAAGTCCCAGAATACATGCTCTTCTGTACTCTCTGTGTGGCCTCTTGCTCCAATCAACAGCTGTTATCCTCAGATATGCTGCTTTTAGCTTCCAGAGCTAGCCCCAAGCAACTGTAACCTCTGACCCGCTCTGATGCGCTCCCTACCGGTTTTCTTGCTCCGATTTCCCTCTGCTCCTATCTGAGCTCCAGAGAACCTCCTCAACCTCCCCAGAAGTTCCCGTTCAGGTAGGATTAAAGCACTGTAGAAAGCAACCCCTATCCAGCCATAGCTCCTTGACTGTAAAAACCAGCAGCATCTCTGGAAGATCAGGGGAACCGGGGATGCCGGCGCCTCTGTTCGGCTTTCCATAATAAATAAAACACCATGACACACTTGATGAAAAACAGATCCGTGTGGTGAATAGAAATCGTCAAGCAGTAGATAAAGTTCCTTCTATTTGATGATGCGGTGAAGCAACATTAGAGCTTCTCTCCCACCAGCACCAAATGGTGACTTTGGGGCTATGAAGTCTAGTTTGTCTCCATAGCCCACATTTGATTTCACTTTCAAAGTAAGTAGAGCATCCAAAAGGTAATCTTTGATTCATACATTTGAATTAATCCAATCAATGTAGTTCCTTCTATTATTTAACATACCCTCAAGCCTAAACACAGACAAAAAATAAATCAGTGAATGGAATAAAAGGTTCATTAAAAAGTGGCATAAATGCAGTCTTATAGATCTTTATATGTAAATAACCACAACAATAAGGCATCAAAGGTTATGCTGCATGGTCAGTAACAGCTAATTAGGTAATAGACCTTGCTCTGTCATTATCAATAGATGTTCTTATCAATAAAAACGGAGTCAACAGGCCAACTTTAGTCAGTCTGTTTATAGTCTGTAAGCATAATGACCTACAAATGATGCATGGATTTATATTTTATTAGCATTACACAGAAATCCATACATTTTGTCCAATAAATGACAATTTTCTGACTTTATCTTGCTAACCATAACGAGCTTGCTGTGTTTTGTACCAGTTATTCTTATTTCGATTAGCGGTCACTGTGTCAGCCTTAAGAGCTACCTTGAATTTCAGGGTTGTTTTGAAGCAGGCACTTTGCTAAATATTGAGATGGCTGATCTGATGGTCAAAACAAATATGGGTACGTTCTGAAAACTGCAAGAACCTGTGTCTTCTTTGCTCTTTTTACTTCTATACGGTAGCAGCCATTCAAAATGGCCCTTCCCAGTCAAACGCCAGCCGAATGGCAGCCAACTTCCCGTCAGTGGGGTGATCCCCTCCTTCTCCATTTTTTTACTCTGACTCCACCCTTTCACTGAATTACAGGGTCTGACCAGGAGAAGGCGCTTCTCTTTAGATTCTAATGTCCACAAATCATGACAGAAATAATATTTTAGTACAATGATTGACGTTTAAAAAATTAATTGTAGGGGACCAGCCAAGGACCCATCAAGGAAAGTGGGGACATTTTTAATGGCTACTACTGTATATAGTTTTTGGATTCCTTTTTAAAGCATCTTAAATCTTGATTTATCTTAATGACAGGCTACATCTAGCACATAAAAACAGAGGTAACATCTAGAAGATGGTGTTTTTCTTAATTAGTAATCTTAAAGCTACAGTGTGTAATAATTACAGGGATATACAGTCAGAAATGTAATATATTATACATAGCTATGTTATTTATCATCATCTACGAGCTCAGCCTCTTAACCTTAATATTTAAGCGTTGCCTTAGAATTCGATATTTATAATTACATAGGGTGAGGGTCTCGCAGCCATGGAGGCAGATGACATCTTTGCGCTTACGGCAAGCGCCAGAGCCAACAAACTAGCGATTAGCGAGATAAGCCCATTCGCCTCGAAAGTAACTACGGCAAGTTGAGAGAGATTAACTGAGACGGTACTGAACAATAGATGGCAGTATTAAAATTATCTATGTAAACAAACCTCATCACTTGAGAAGGTAGGTAGATGATCGCGCTGTGGAAGACATTTTGTCCCGTAACACTTCGCCGTACTGTTGGGGAGAAGCGGTGGGGGGGAGATGTTCATGTTGCTGCGGTCTGCAGTCTGGACGTTAGATATGCAGCTGAAAATTACACACTGTAGCTTTAATAATCTTCTTTTTTTCAAAACACAGCAAGGGTATAATGATTAAGAAAGTGACATTTTCTAGACTAGCTAGTTTGTTGTGCTTTTGGCTCCTTTCTGTGTTTTCTCAAGTTGGATATACAAATCTTAGTTTTTTAAAGATATATTTTT
The DNA here is from genome assembly GCA_018398635.1 of Cyprinodon brontotheroides. Classification (NCBI taxonomy): domain Eukaryota; kingdom Metazoa; phylum Chordata; class Actinopteri; order Cyprinodontiformes; family Cyprinodontidae; genus Cyprinodon; species Cyprinodon brontotheroides. The sequence continues at coordinate 2,723,072 of JAGKQL010000069.1, read as the reverse complement.
TTGTTGTATAAATAATTTGAACAAATGACGTCTAAACTCATCAGTAAACATAAAAAAGACTTTTATTTCAGCACTGTTGGATAGCTTAAAAGCTGCATACTTAGCCTTGGTACCAGTCATTTGTTAGCCAGCCCCTCTGTACCCAGAGCTACATTATAATGTGATGAAACTTCCAGTAGGTTTTGGATTTATATGTTGACCCTGTCAAACTAACATTTCTTTCCTCCAATGGAGAGGTACAAACATAGATATAGAGTCTACCTTAACCCTTCATAGGGCAATCAGTGAAATCCTTTGAAAATCAAAATTTCAAGCCAATAGTGTTATTGAATGAAGGACAAGACATGACCTTTTTAACATTGAAACACATTTTTTTTTTTTTTGCATTAATGCTGATAATTGTTAGCAAGGCTTATTAACTTTTTAACTTTACTTTTTAACTTTTCAATTAGCTTGCTTGTTAACTTTTGTTTTTCAACTTAATTTCCAGTAGGTTATATATCATGGAAGGGCTCATTTAATTGGTCAAAATTCAAAATAAGATGTATAGCCATGTAGCAGTGTCTTTGCTAAATGGCTGGATATAAATCTTGTGCTTCTGGACCTCACTGAGGGATGGGGGGTGACTCCATTTGTAAGGGGCATGCAAGTAACGGTAACTTGCCCGATAAAAGGTTAATGCACTTACCTTCATACATGCATACAAGGAAACAAAAAGTGTTTGGCATTAAGTTTGTACCTCTCATTACTCTGCTTCAAGAAGAGACTTATTTACATTTTGCATCCAACCTTGCTCTTTTCAGATGTTCTCTTTAAGTGCATCGTTACTTTATGTTGCTTCTGAAGAGATGAATGGCTGTGGCGACACCTGACATCAGCACCTCACAATGTTTCTTGCTGCCACAGTTTGCATTTCTCTTTGTTTTTTGTTTTTATGTATTCAGTCCTTATATGGCTTGTCCACTTAAAAGGTAAAGTTTTATACCAGTTAGTGAATCTGATCTGTGCTTCAGTGACATCTGATAGAACACTATACTCAATCTGACCACTATCTAAGCCAAGGGGCTACAGAATCGTGTGACATGATCATCTTACTCAGTTAATACAAGCTGTTACTTGATCGCACACTGCACTAAGTAGAAACACTTTAAGAAGTTAACGAAATTTAGCTAACTTCAACACGCTTGGAATTACTTCTGAGGCAATAGAGTTGCCAATATTCGGATTATATCAGCTAATAGTTATTTGGGGACCTTGTCAGACAATTGGACTCTTTTTATTGGGCCAAACATTGATCTATGTATCTTAGAATAGAAAAGAACATCCCTTTATTGTCCCACAATGGGGAAATTGTGGTGTTTACAGCAGCAAAAAGATTATAGAAAAACAAGGGTCACACAAATGTGGACCTTAGAAAAAATAAATAAATAAGATAATGGTGAGGAGTTAAAAGATAAACAATAAAATACTGTACTGTAAAATGTATTAACAATTCAAAAACTGGGCACCTGGACAATAAATAACCAATATACAGCTAAGGACATTTTTACAGTTATGTATATTTGAAAACAGCAACATAAGAGATGTGCAAAATCACTGCAGCATGTTATTTAACTAAGATAGGAACTTTGCAAAATCAGCATATTTGTAACACCTTATTGAGGTTGTTGGGAACAGTGGGGGGTTATAGATTCTTACAGCTGCTGGGAGGAAGGATCTGTGATCACGCTCCCTGGTGCGTTTAGGGTGCAGCAGTCTGTCACCGAAGGAGCTCTCTAGTTCAGCAACAGCTTCACATGTTGGGTGGGAGATATTAACCAACAGAGATGTTTAGTTAGTTAGTTTTTACAGAAATTTGTTGTCCTTTTTCATTTATTGAACAATACACAGACGTAAAGATAAGGGAAACAAAAAATAAGATGTTGTTTTAGTTTGGCAAGAAGATCCTCTGAGATGATTCTCTGCTCACTGAAGACAGTAAAGCCAAAGCCGCCTCTGTAAATTTTAGGTAGATAAAATTTAAGTTTGGCCAGGGCTCCGATCAATGTCAGGGATGGATTACATCAAGAAACCAGTTGACCCCTGGATATATTTCTCTGAGGAATACAGAATAAGATTGGGCAGCTGTAGGCGTCATCTATCACAGCTAAGGAGTGGGTCCAGGTCGTTCTGCTTTCTGAAACAGGAATATCTGATAGGAATCTCGGTTTGCCCTTTTACCATCCATCAATCTTAGGATGATATTTAACCTGCCCTATCTACCACTGTGCCATAAACCCTCTCCTCTCTTTCAAATGGCTGCTTGTTGTCAAACTATACCGACTACCCATCCAGCCGTGTTAGCAGACACCTGCTGTGGCAGGAAATGAAGAAGGGAGGGGTGAGAGAGGAAAAGTAATAGTCCAAGCCCCACTGTGGGTTTGGCACGCCAGGTCAGGATGGGTTTAGTGTAGCCGTGACACAGAGTGGACCTGCAGATGTTGTTACAGGCAAGATTGCACTTGGCAGCCAGGTCACCAGGATCCCAGCTGTGCTGCTGGATGATTACACAGGCATGGATTGAATTTTTTAACATTTCATATGTGCATATGGTTGTGAAGCGAGTGTCGGCTTGTCTTTAGAGGATTGCATCGGTAAGGGTGCCCTTCACAAGCCTGCCTTCTCCTTTTCTCTTGTTTCAGTTTAATGCTCCCATAAACCTTATAGCCAGATCCAGTTAAACTCCCCTGTGTGACATGTCAGATTTTACCATCATGCACAGATCCTTCTGGAGCTGTTTATGTAAGATCTAGCTTTCTCTGTTTTCCGTCAAGGGTAACGTTGCTTTTCTTGCGGTTTAATAGAAAATTGAAGCGCACAAAACTATTGCATTAATTAATTTTTAAGTATTATTCAGCAGCCTTTTATGCTAATTAAGTCACCCATTCTTTCTCTGTATGAAAATAATCAAAATACTTTAAATTTTTCTGCCTTGGGAAGAAAAAAATGAAGCATTTCCACGATCCATCCCACCTACTAGAAGCTCATCTCTAGCCTCCTAATTTAAATCACTTCTCAAGCTGAAATATCTCCACAGCTCATTAGCATTTTGCATCTTGCTCCCTACGTAGTTGCACAGTTCTTCATCCTGCCCTCATCTTTCTAATTAACCCTGAATAAGGAGAGGTGATGAACTTTGCATCTTGCTCAACCTCTGAAATTCTGCACTGTGACACACACTGACCCCTTCCTTGTATTCCTGCCCATTCGGGCTGCATTGTTTGCTTCCCTCCGAATCTGTTTTTTCCCAAACACTTGACAAAAACGGAGGTCACCGTGAGCGCAGGACTAATAAAAAGCCATCCTGGGTGGATTAAACTCACAAAATTACACGGCAACAAGTTTTTGCAGTAGTGAGCCACCGTAGGTGCTATCATGGAAACCAAGGCTGTGACATGTGGCCAATTAGAGAAAGGAACAAATATTTCCTCTGCAGCGGCAAAATATCATAGTTAATGAAGTGGCTTCTTCTGTTTATGTCAGACCAAATGGCTTTTTTTTACCTGATTTAATTTAGAGAGAATATTTCTCATTTTTAGAGACTTTTGTTGTTCTTTTTAAAGGCTGTATTCAAGTCTGTGAGACTAGGAAAAAAAAAAATGACATTCTGAAATGTGATTCAGGATATGAAGTTGAGTTATGGGAAACTGTCAGGGGAGCTTAACTTCACCGGTCAGGCAAACAGATTACTTTTTGGCTGGCTGAGGGGAATTTTCCAGAAATCCAATGTCCACTAGGTTTCTACTTCATGACTCAAAGATATGAACCTTTCAAAACTCATTTCATGATTTTATATGTCTGATTTATTTACCTTTTTTCCGTTTTTTCTTTTGGGAGGGGGGGCTCGCTATCTTGGATATAGTCAGAAAATGTGTCTTTTCTTTGATTTTTAACAGTTAGCTACATTACAACACCCATAGATTTTTATTAGATTTTATGCAATAAATGGAAACCAAAATTTATGTAGTGTTGAAAAATGAAAATAAAATAATGCACAATTAAGATTATCTTTTAATATAACATGGTATTTATTCATGCAATCCCTCTAAAATGGTAATTAAATGCATGTTTAAATTAAATTATTAAAGAAGTACATGGAGATCATTCTGACCCCTTTTCAATACCCTTTTTTTTCTCGCTAGAAAACACACAAATTTATGACCTGTATATATATGTGTTCACGTGGATGTTGCATTAGCAACATTAATAAGTTACCATGTATGGTTTACCATTGCTTCCTGGTCTCTTACACCATGGTTAAAAAAGTTACACAAGCAGCAACACTTCATGAATTGCTCCAGGTGAGCCCTATGATTGTAGGATCAAGTCTTCTGCAGGACTGGAATAGGAATAGACTTGGAATGTATCAAAAACTAGACAGAAATTGATTACAAACACTCTAAATATATTTGAAACTAAGGATGACCTTGTTATAATAATTTCTAGTAATCTGAAGACTTGATAAATAATTTTTAATATGTTATTGTATTTAATTTAAAGAAAAAGTCCGGTAAGGCAGGAATAATAATACATTTGTGGTAAATTAATGAATTTAGCATTATTCAGTAAAAAAAAATAAAAACAATAATTTTTGTCGCGATCTCTGAGTCTGGGAGCGGCCATTTTTGCCCAAATATAGTAACCCCTCCCCCTGCCATCTTCCGGCAGTGGCGTCCACGGTGCGGTAAGCCTAAGCGCCATTCTCCCCGCTTTACAAGCAGAATCAATGGGAACTACAAGACATGGAAGTTGGATGTTGGAATACATTGGGTAAAAGTGAATAAAAATTATTTAATCTTTTTGATTCCTGATCCTCTCACGGACGGGTTAATCATTGATTGCCAACTTGAACTTCTGGCCAGAAAAAACAAAAACAAAACACGTAATATGTAGCCAACATTTGGAAGAAGAATTTTTTCAAGATGACTTGGTATAAATATATATACATAATGTGACAAACACACCAGATACAGCACTGGGACTTGATCAACAGCCAATACCGCACCGTGACGTCACAAACCTGTAGGTGGCAGTAGTGTTCTTTGACAAACATGGATGCCTCCAGTAAATCACATTCAAATGAAAATTACTCTTAATTAAAAACACTTATCATTTATTGAACATTATGAAATAATTTCATATTGAAAGTACTTTCAGAAGTTTGAATTCCTGAATATGATCGGAATTTTCCTTTTATGACAGTTTGCAAGCACACACTCTGTGGATGAGGCTCTGTATGATTTAAATGCTGGGAGGGATTGGATTTAGATCAACAGTTAAAAATATATATATTACATGAAATATCATATTTACATCCCACTTTAGTGGGATCAGGGGGAGCCTTGTGTGTCTGTAACTAATTTTCAATGGGGAAACAAAAGGGAGCAGCTCTCATCTGAGTAGAGGCACTGCTGCTAAGACTGTTAGTGCTTTGGAAAAGCTTGCAGCAGTTTCACTGCTCACTATAGACCATAAACAGAGCAACTGTTGCCTTCAAAGTCTTCAGCAACACATAACAAAAGATTTCCGGTCTGGTTGCAGGTTTGCTGCAAAGTCTGACTGCCTGCAAGTCTTTTTAAGTAGGGAGGGGGGTCACTTGCTCACCGCCCATAGTAGAAAGTAAACTCACAGCAATCAATGCTTTCTACAGTCATAGCCATTCAAAATGTCCCCATTTTCCTTGATGGGCCCTTGGTTGGTTATTGGCTTGTCCCATATAATTCATTTTAAACATCAATCTTTGTACTAAAATAGTCTTTCTTTCATGATTTGTGAACATTAAGATCTAAAGAGAAGCGCCATCTCCTGGTCAGACGTAAAAGTAAAACAATATGCAAGTGGGGGTCACTCCAGTGGCTGGAAGGTGGAGGGGATTTTGCTGGGAGTTGGAGGGATGCGGGCTTGCACTTGGCTGGTGTTTGAATGGGATGGACCATTTTGAATGGCTGCTACTGTACTTTGTTGCCAAAGTCTCCAACAACATATAATACAGGTTGCTTATTTGTCAGCAGTTGCTTTTCTAAATAAGACTAAAAAGTCACTAAAGGGGTCCTAAAAGTTACTAAATAAAGTTTGCAACTGTGGGAATGAAAGCCAGGTGAGCTAATGGATGAAAGCCAGGTGAGCTAATGTTAGCGCCCTTCCCAAAACTTTCTGGATAACATGCTCCTTTAGGCTTTTATGGGTGAAACAAAAGGCCCAAGTGAAAAAAACAAGTCATTCTTATTAGTGTTGCACCGATATCGACACCAGTATCGGACGGGGCTCCGATACTGCCCTAAAATGGTACCAACAAATAGGGCACCGATACCATTTTGAGAGCCATAAGTTTATTCAACTATTGTCACCCATTCCAGGTAGGCAATAAAAAGTTCTACTGGATTCACTTTGTATTAGATTTTTCCCTGCTTCACAAAGGTAGGCAGCAGCTTGACAAAGCCATGACGGCAATTATTTTACATTATTATGGTATCGGTATCGGCTGATACTGCACAGCCAGGTATCAGGTATCGGTATTGGGGCCAAAAAATGGCATCGACGCAACACTAATTCTTATACTCTGGATCATCCATCACGTTTCCCATAAGCCCAACACCAACAAACATGTTAATAAGTCAAGTTTCCAGTTGATGAAAAAAAAGTCAACTGAAAGGTATTTCTTTTTAACTTAAGAAACTACCATATAGCATAAAAAAGAGAAATATAGTATTGTATCTCAGTGAGGAAATCCACAATGCAAAAGCCATAAAAGCTTTAAATACTTAATATAAAAAATTTAATAAAACAACCAAAGCAAAGTTATGTAGTATTAAATGGTACTGCATGTTTTTCTTTTTTTCATGGCTATTTTTTACCAATGGATTATTTCATTTTCACCACTTGTTGGCACCTGTGTTATGATAAAGATAATATTAACAAATACCATAAAGCAATACCACTAAATGAAATCCACTCTTTGTGTTCCCACTCACATTTTATCATCCCTTTAATATAACTGCCATAGTCTGCGACTCTTTATGTTAAGTATTACATTGCTCTGTATATGTAGAGCCATGACAAACAGCTGCATAAAAAAAAAATCAGTCAACATGGTAATTTCTTAGTTTCAGTAGGTAGAGTCACTTCCACCGCTTTATTGTTTGAATATTGGATTTGCCAGAATGCACAGCAGACTAATAACGTACATTATGATGGAGTCTACCCCTGATATTACTGTTCCTTTTTTTCGCTATCATCAGGTTGAAACTAACTATCCCATACCCCCTATACTTCACACAGAAGATATTATCCATGGCAGACGCACTAAATTTTGCCTTGTTGTTTTCTCTCTGCACATCAACTGAGCCACACGCACTCTTCAGGAAGTAGACATCAAAGTTGATCAAACCCTATGTTTTTCATTTTTACTCTGTGCATACAGTTTGTCTTTTTTCTCTTCTTTTTTTATGGCAGCTCTTATGAATTGCTTTTAACCATTTTGTTCTTTTGACTGTTCCGTCGCATTTGCTTACTTTACTCGAAAATTCTGGTGAGTAGATGCTTTGCTTACTAGAAGACTCCAGATTCTGTGGTAGTTATAATGCAACAGGTCCATACCCTCATATTTTCCCTCTACATACAGTAGCTTTGTTTTTTAGTAAATAGATATGGCAGCCATAAACTTTCAAGCATTTTGTTTGATTCGTCAGTTGCATTAATTTCTTTTCCAGTCTATTTATACTAGAGAATTGCTGTATGTATGTATGTATGTATGTATGTATGGATGTATGTATGTATGGATGGATGGATGGATGGATGGATGGATGGATGGATGGATGGATGGATGGGACAACTCTATAGACGCAGTGTTTTCACCAGCTGAATATTTGTGGTGGCCTTTATATAAAGTGGTAATGTCACGGTAAATGTCAAGGTACTAAAAGGTTTCCCTCCACCCCATGAATTCGTTGCTAATAAACCCACTCAGGTACTCTCTTTTTGAATCTTTCCCTCAGTCCACGGTCTTTGCCTGAGGGCCTGCAGCACCTTGGTCTTCTCGTAATCAATGAAAAGAGAAGGGACGTTCGATCTTTTTCTTACCTTTTGTTGCACAAATACACCTACATATGCTCTGATGTCCAACCCTCCCCTTTATGTATCTCTGCACCTCGTTCTTCCACCTGCACCAGCACCAACTCCCCTCAGCTCTCAGGTTTTACCCTTTGATGCTAAACTTTCCTGTCAAATCTCCACAAGCCACTGGAGCGCAAAGACAAATGTTTCCTGTCAAAATGAGAATCGATTCTCCCAATGGCGTCTGTAATCAGCTTTTTTTTACCTTTATATAAAAAGTGTAGCGGTAGCTGTCTTTGAAGTAGGGTCTGATGTGGGAAACTGAAGGATACTGCCAGTACAAAATGAGTTGTGTTATTTCATTTTACTGTAGGTCCTTCATTGACTGTTATTTTTAGTAGCTTATTAAAGAGATCCTGAGCATTGTGTTTCTAACGACTGACTTAAAGGGACACTTCAACTTCTGTGAAGTAAGGTTGTGTTAAAAGGATAGATGCAGTTAATTATTTTGCAGTTAATTATTTACATAGTTATCTGTCATTTAGCTAAATGATAATCCAAAAAAGGCCAAACATAAAGCACATTTATAATATCGCGGAACAGTTCAATTTCCAAAATTATAGGATTTTTTATACCTTTAAACCACCACATTTGGTCAGTTATTTAAGCCCACACTGGAAAAAGTTTAAATCTAGATGAGTAATTTTTTCTTAAAATAAGTGCATTTGTTCTTGGATTGAGGAGGTAAACGAGACATTTTGCCAATGGAACAAGATTATTTACACTTAAAATAAGACAACACAATTGCATTGTCTTATTTCAAGTGCACATTATTTAGTTATCTTATTTTAATATTAAAAATACTCATTCCATTGGCAAACTATCTCATTTACCTACTCAAATTCAGGGTAAATGCACTTAACTTAGGACATTTTTACTCATTTCTACATGGTTTTTCCAGTGCAAGAGAAAGGTAAGAAATTAGGATTTTAAGAATTCATCCATCCATTTTCCATCACGCTTATCCCAGCTGGGGTTGCGGGGGGTGCTGGTGTCTATCTCCAGCAGTCTACGGGCGAGAGGCGGGGTCCACCCTGGACAGGTCGCCAGTCTATTGCAGGGCAACACAGAGACAAACTGGACAAAGCATTCACACACACATTCACACCTAAAGAGAATTTAGAGAAACCAATGAACCTAACAGACATATTTTTTGAATGTGGGAGGAAGCCGGGGTACCCGGAGAGAACCTACGCATGCACAGGGAGAAAATGCAAACTCCATGCAGAAAGACCCTGTGCCAGGAAATGAACCTGGAACCTTCTTTCTGCAGGACAGCAGTGCTTTCCACTGCTCTACTGTGCAGGAATTTAAGAATATCCAATAAAATTATTCAATAGATTCTGATTAAAAACATAATAAAATAATAATGATTTGTACTATAAGTGGAGATATTTTATATGTTTGTTTCTTAGGAGGTGTTTTAAACATGCATATGACCCAACACCCCCTAATCTCCATTCTCCCCACTGATGATTGATCATCATAGTGTAAATAACTGCCTAAACCAATATGATGACATTAAAAGGTTTATAACGAGGTATTTTCAATAACAACTGATTATTTTTGGAAATTAACTGCATTGATTCTAATTTCAAGAAATAATAATGTAGGAAATTAACTGCATTTTTAATTTCAGATGTTTCTGTCATGTAAGATTCATTTTTGCACATTTTTGTTCTCCTATGTGTGTCTCATCTGCTTCTAGAAACCTTCCAAAAGACCAGACTTTTTGGGGGGCAATTAATACATGTTTTTTTTCCAAAACTTCACAATTATTACAACACAATTGCTGACCCTGCCCTTGACATAGCAACCCCTACAAAGTAAAATAGTAACATGCAAAAATCTAACACTTTTATATCACACCTTATATGGAAGCTGTAATTATTACTGGAAAAAACAAAACATACACAGTTTAACATCAGAATTAATACTTGACAAAAACTAACTAACTAGCTAAACTAGCATGAAATGAGGGATTATTGAGCTTTTAGAGCCTTCAATCATTCTTTCACCCTTTAATGAATTAATACTGATTTTATGTCTCTCTGTAACTCATGCCATGCCAGTTTGTTACACCAGTCTTTAGACCACATCAGTTTGTAAGTTTTCTTTTTACTTTATTAAGTACTTCAACTCATCTTTCTGCCACCATCTGCCGGTCATTGGGTCCAACACCTTCTGAAACTTTCACCCCAAAGTTTTTCAAGACTCTTTATTCACATGCAGCCATGGAAGTACATGGAACATCCACATCATTGTTTGGGTGTTTTGACCCAATACTTTTCTCAAAATCGTGACAAATATGGTGTAATAACCGAGATCCTTTGCATTGAGCTAGAGAGGTAGGAGTTCAAACTAAAGAAGAATATTAGACAGTTAATACATCTTTTCAGACAAAAGGATGATAAAGGAAAAGGTAGAAACAGAGGAGTTTGACCCATCCTCTAAGGCCTGCATAGTGACAGTTAGCCAAGGTAGGTCAGGTTATAAATCTATGTGATGATGAACGAGGGCAGGGCTTGTCACCTCCCCCCACTGATGGTTCCCAGCTGCTTTCCACTTGACTCCCTCCATTCCCTCTGCACTAATTTCTTCTATCCTATTGTCTTTCCTGTGACCCTGAAAATTTGCGCCTCTATTTTTTTAGGCTATATAGATGTCTGAGTATTCTCCAAAAAAAAAACCCAAGCACAGATCATTCTGTTCTATGTAGAAATACCTTAAAGTTTAGCCTTGAGATACTGACAGACGTAAGAATAAAGGATCAAAACACAGATATCCGTCTTCATGGAATGATCCTCTTTTCTGTGACTTTAGTCATCTGTGGGAATTAGTCATAGCACCTCGTGCTTTAATCCATATTTACTGCCTCCCCTCACAAAGGAAAACAAAGCCATCCTTTAAAGTTTTATGCATGCAATATCATTACACAGGAACAATAAATCCAACACGCTGGACAGTTTTATTACAACACAATGCAGCTAATTTAATTTAAAGTGCCATCTATGTGCTAGTGGCAAACCTGCACCTCCTACACATGTTCGTCAGTTTACTCATGGGAGAAGTACAGTCGAAGTGGATTTGTTGAAATGCCAGTACTATGGGAAAGTTAGAGAAACAGAATTTGTCATGACTGAAGCTAGGCCTCCCGGCACCTGTTACCATAGACTTTAGAGATTCTGCATATTATGCTATTCCCTCTGAGTGGTACTGTGGTATTTGCTATGCAGTTCCTACTAGTCAGGGCTTTGCAAGTTAAACTTATTACTCATAATTCAGTTATATTACTGTGCCCTGCTTTTATATTTAGCCACCTCATAGCAGGATGTTTCATTCTTTATTTTAGAGTTATAAGCTTTGTTAGGTTTGATTAGGTTAGGTTTGATTTGTGTGTTTTCAGGCGTGATAATTGAAATGGTCAGGCCGGCAAAAAAATGCTTTGCTTATTTGGCTATGCACTTTGCTAAAGTCAAAGTCAAGGACAACTACCAGTACATAATATGTTCCATCTGCATGGTTGCTCTGGAAATAGCCATGACATTGGCTTCCTTTCAGACATGTAGGTAGGTACATGGACCGCCATCTCCACAGCTCATTACAGATACACCTTTTTACAAGAAGGGTAGAGCAAAGCCAGATCCATTGACAAAAGGACATGTGAGTGTCATCATCTCCTTTCAACCTAAAAGAAAATGTAAGAGAATGTCTCCAAAGCAAGGTTTGCTGAGAAAGAAATAAGCCGTTTTAAGTTTGTTCGCCTGTGTGGCCGTTAAAGAACTGGAGAAAAGCGAGGCTTTAAATATGCAGCATCTCAACCGTCATATTCTTCAAATTTTCCCTCATGCTGCAATTTGATCAGAAAATGATTGTCTGAAGTAGAGGTGTAATGCCTCCTGTTACAGCTCTATTATCAGCATAAGCAACCTCCTCTCAAAAGATTATGATTCCTTCATAGTTTTCTTTTAATATTCTGAACATTACTCAGATTTATTACATTTGGACAAATGTGGGAGACTCTTATGGAGTATTTTTGTCTCAGGTTGGACTTTTTAGACCAATCGAAGTCATTATTGGTTGATAAATAAGCTGTTTCCCTAATGCCTGGGACTAATATAATGTTTGTTACATTATTTATGAAAATGACTTAGTCATGTTTATCCATGTCTGTCTCTGGGAATCGAAGAACACCCTCTGGCTTTAAAAACAATAGTTTAACCAGTAAAGTTTGATGAATCATTTTGAAATCAGCACTGTTCGCACAATCTAAACATTGTCATTATTTATGTTGGAATCTACCCTTTAAAAACCACTCCTCTCAGTCAGAGTAGAGTTAAGTGCCTGCCATTGAGAGGCTAGTTAGTTTTCAGGCTGCCAAGTGGCACTTCACAGATTATTCAGTGTCTGCAGCAGAGCTTACCCCATAGCAAAGTACAGGATAAAAGTAAAACACGATGTAAACCTGAGGCAAACGGATGCAGCTTTTGTTACGTTTCTGTGAGTGAGCTAAAGCTGCGCTGTTGAAAATGATATCTGGAAGAAAGACCGAAGGCTGTCATTCATGTTTGATTGAAGCTGACATTTTGTTGCCGTTCACCCCGGCGCCCTCTCTTGATGCACGGCTCCAGTCCCAGTTTGCTTGTCGGCCGTTTTTCATTAGCTGGTCGGTTAGGAGTATAAGAACAACTCCCTTGTGGATCATGGTGTTGATATGGTGTTAGTCTCTGACACTCAAACACCAGGCTACACAAAGGTGTTTCTCCTTTCATGTGTTTATTACTTCCTTATGGATTGCATGCCTTGATTGTACAACAAGGATTTATCTCAGAAACATGTTTATTTACACTAGGTGATGGCATGTGAAGTCTCATCTATACGAAAATTGAAACCTGGGGTTCTGATTATAGTTTCTCCTGGTTTCATTTAACTATTGCTTTTGCGTACAATATGGAGGATGTGTTGGGTGTTGATAATGGTAGCTCTAAATGACAGAAAAAATGGGTGTAACAGGCAAAATGTGGCCTTTTTTTAGCCCAAGAGAAGATTACCAGAGAACACTATAAGCCTTTGATTGATTGACTTTATTGATCTCACAGTGGAGAAATGTTCTCGTTACATCAGCTCAAATAGTCAAAGAAGAAGAATGTGACAAAGGAAGAAAAAGGTGCATGGGATATATACAGTATATAATGTGCGTCTAACCTGTGGTACGTTTATATTTGGGAAAACTTAAAAAAAAAAGGGCAAAAGTGGTAAGTTAAGGGATATTTTGGGGTAGCTGAGAAATTTTAGCCTATGCCTCAAGGTCCTAAAAGCAACAAAATTGTAATTTGCTTTTGCAAAGTCAGCATCCATCCATTCATCAATTTTCTAAGACGCTTAATCCCAAGTGGGTTCACGAGGGGTGCTGGTGCCTATCTCTAGCTGTCAATGGGCGAGAGACAGGCTCCACCCTGGACAGGTCGCCAGTCCATTGCAGCAAAGGCAGCATCATCCCAAATATTAACAATATTTCCCAGGAAATATAATGAAACCCCAACAATGCTTTATCATGAGGTGGCTTTTCTTTTCAACACTATTCCATTCCAGAAAAAAGGAAGAGCAATAATGTATGACTCTACTCTTTGTGCAATAAGACCAGTGTACTACAGAAAAGCTGCATGTTTTCTCAAAGGAGCCAACTCTTAGGACTTGGGTAATAATAGCTCTGTCTGTTCCAGAAGTGGGAGATAAAAGACAGAAATTGTTACAATAGAAGCAGAATATAACCTTTACAAATAGTGAATATCAAATGGTAAGCAACAATTGGAAATCTCTACTTAATTATGCTGTTTATTTAATTTTAAATGGAAAAATTTGTTTGTGATTCACGGAAGAAATTCTGCTTCATACAATTAAAGCAGTTTCCTTTAGATCTCCCTACATGTTATAGCATGTTATTATACAGTATGGGAAAATATAAGTAAAAAAAATTAAGCCCATTTCATTACACATGCTTTTGTTATGTTTGAAAAAGGTTTTTATCTTACATTTTGCAACCCCTGTTCTTACAATGTTAAGATGAATGCTGCATTGGTTGCTTGACTACTCTGTTATGTTGGTTATCGCATCATCCAAGGATGACACTGTATTTTTATTTATTTATTTATTTATTTATTTATTTATTTTTTTTGCAGTCTCATCCACATAAAGGTCAGGTACTGATAAGGTAAATTGATTTAAGAAATGAGTCAGATTTTCCATTCCTAATGGAAAGTATGTCAAACATTTAGCAATGGGTCATTGCTGCAAAATTTTCCAGTCTTAAAATAAATGGGAGCTAGGCTTAGGTCAAGCACATGATAAACTATTGTACTAGAAGAAGATAAAGCAGGATCATCAGTATACTTTAATTTGTCATTGAGGCTCAAATAGATATGATGAAGAATTGATGCACTCCGAATGAGTAAATGAAAATGCATCTTAATCTTTTTGGATTCTTGCCCCTCATTCCATCCACTGAGCACTTTGAACTACCCCATGTATGAATTGTGTTATAAACATATAAAGCCTTGCCTTTCTGGGAAGAGCCACCTGTCTTTCAGTTTGATCACTGAAATATCATTGCTCACTACCATACTTTAAGCCAAATGTTGAATCTGGCGGGTTAATATCACATCTGACCAACTGGTTTATCTTTAGTTGCCTCGGCTCTGCATAGAAATCCCACAGTTTCTCCAGCTCTTGGGATTAAACCTTGTTTTGTTTTATACAATTGATGCTGTTTAAGGCACTATGTCAGTGCTAATTACACATAAGAACAGCTTAACTGAACTGATGGCCATCAGAGACAATTCTATTTTTAATAAATCATGAGGTCCAAAATCCACACTTGATAGCCAGCGGTTCCTGAGGACAACGAACTGGTATATCAGAGTGCAGGAGCAATGGTCTATTGCTTAGGAAAGCACTGATTGACCAATGTCCAATCACTGGAGAGCAAAGGGGACTTGTGACGTCTGATGCTGAGTATTTCTACATAGATGAAGAATTGTGCTGTTCTTTGACAAACAGAAACCACTTAATACTAACATAACAGACTTAACTTTCCAGATCAATAGTCTTAAGTTATACCGCTGATGGGGAACAAAGAACACAAGAGGAGAACTCTGTGTGTGTGTGAATGAAGGTTTGTGTGGGAAATGGGGACTGGTTGGAGGCAATTTGATTGTGATGTCAGCCTTGAATCTTTGGATTTGATATCATCATCTTGAAAAACACTGTTTTTGTTTGTTTTTTTTTACTCACCCTCTAAAACATTTCAATGTCATTTAGATGTGTTTTGAATACTTGTTAGGATTTTATTATTAAAAGCCATTTTTTGACAGAAGAATTATGAAAAACATTCTGAGTATTATTTCTATTTCTGTCGTTCAATGCAGAAACAATAAAAGATGAAACAACTATGCAATACATATTTACCTTATCTTGTTAATAATGCATAATAAAAAATGTGTGAAATATTGCTCAGTTATGAGCCAATGTTTTTGAGAATATAAATCAATTCAGTCTTAAGCGATTCTGAATGAGTGACAGGCTTGGCTTTGATTTTCCCCCCCAGTGCCTCCATTTCATCTTAACCGCCGTCCTCATACATAATCAGATCGCCAATTAGGAGTTAGTCAGAGCTGCCCGCCGACCTGGCTTATGATTCCATAATTAAGTGTTCCAGGGTCACTACATTTACTCTTTTCGCTTTGTGGGGGATTTTATTTAGCAATGGCCTCACCAACAGAAGCTGATGGCCTGCTAATAGCTGCCAGCTTTATGGAGAATTGCTTGTCACTGTTAGTAATTAAGCACCTAAGCCTTTTCTGAGATACCACTTTGTTCATGTTGACTCAGTATGAAGAATCCATTTTTAAAAAGGCAGTTACTTACATTGTCATACTGCCAAAGCACAGGCGACATGTTGAGTGATAGAAAAACTTCTAGCCCTGCAAAATTCATACAATTACTCAAACTACTTTACCGCTTTCTGTCAGATATGTGCTTTGCCTTAATGCTACTTAATGATATTTAATAGTTATTTGTCAAACGTACTGAACTCATCAGGTCATGTTCAGCTTTCAGCAACAGTTAATGCTTTTCATTGTAGGTTCCATGTAGGGATTTGCTGGATTAGTCCATCCTTGTCACTGCTCAGCTCAAACTGTATTTAACTAGTGCAGATTTTTTTTTTACATGACTGTCTTCAATTGGCTGAATAGCACCTGTGAATCTATAGGACTTACTGTAAAAGTAGTGACCATTAAAAAATTTCAAACTTTCCTTGATGGGCCCTCGGCTGGTTTTTTGGTGGTTCCCTTCAATTCCTTTTAAAACATCAACTTTGTACTAAAATATGATTTCTGTCATGATTTGTGGACATTAAGGTCTAAACAGAAGCATCATTTCCTGTAATTCAGTGAAAGAGTGAAGTCAGAGTAAAAAAAAAAGCACATCCAAGAGAGGGCCAGTGGCTGGAAGTTGGAGGGGATTTGTCTGGGTTTTGACAGGGATGGGCGATTGTGAAGGGCTGCTACTGCATATATTTATTAATTCTTTAAATTCTGAAAAGTGAAAGAATAAAACAGTAGGAACTCACGTGCTTCCAACACTGTATAGGCATGTTCTTCTCCTCATGGTCTTTACTAGTGTTGCACCGATACCAGTATCAGGCAGGGCCCCTATACTGCCCTAAAATGATGGTATCGGCGAGTACCAACAAATAGAGCACCGATACCATTTTGAGAGCCATAAGTTTATTCAACTATTGTCACCCACTCCTGGTAGGCAATAAAAAGTTCTACTGGATTCACTTTGTATTAGATTTTTTCCTGCTTTACAAAAGTAGGCAGCAGCTTGACAAAGCCATGATGGCAATTATTTTATATTATTATGATATCGGTATCGGCCGATACTGCACAGCCAGGTATCGGGTATCGGTATCAGGGCCAAAAAATGGCATCGGCGCAACACTAGTCTTTACATCACATGTCCAAACAGGAACTTTTTCTATTTCAACTTGCATGACTCATGACCACAGCTGATGCTGATTGGTACAATCGGGCATTACCAAATGATTAGCAAGTAATTCATGAAATTCACAGGTAGGAGGATTTGGGTTGTAGTCTTTTTTTCATTGGATTGGGAAGATATTTCCTTTAGGTAAACGGAAGCCTTGACTTATTTATGAAATAAAAAAAAATCACATATAAAAACAAAAACAGGAGGAGAGAGGTTCTACCTTTCTCCATACACTAGCAGCCATTCAAGATGGCCCTTCCCAGTCAAACGCCAGTTGAATGGCAGCCCACTTCCCTGCAACTCCCAGTAAAATCCACTCCAACTTCCAGCCACTGGAGTGGCATATTTTCTTACTCTGACTCCACCCTTTTACAGAATTACAGGGTCTGACCAGGAGATGACGCTTCTCTTTAGATGTACACAAATCATGAACGAAAATATATTTTAGTACAAATACTGATGTTTAAAAAAGGAATTGTAGCAGACCAGCCAAGGGCCCATCAAGGAAAGTGGGGAAATTTTGAATGGCTACTACTGTACATACAGTATAATCTCTTCAAAGGGCCAGATGTCAGGAAATATTAAGGTAAATTTTTAATTTAAAAAGTTTTCACTTGTGTGTATACATTTTTTCTATGTGTTCAGTGTATCACGAGCCAGGCAGTTGAATTTGACAACACCTAAGATGTTTTATTCTGTTCTACCTCCTGACCCCGTTGGCTCACGCCTGTACCACAGCTCTCATTCCTCTCCTCTTGCCCCCTTCTTGCTTTCATTTCAGTGCTGCTCCTGCATACCATGTGTCATTTTTGTGTGGGCCTGACCGAGACTATGTCAGCTGCTGATTGAACTCATCAATTATTTAGCTAAATGCAACACACTTCTGGTCAAAGCACCCTCCCTCCTTCCTCTCATGCCGCTGACTATACCTTAAAGCAGCTTGATGAATGATTTATAAGTGCCCTCTTGTTCGCCTTGGCCATAGACCTGCACAACTACTTCCCATTCTGCTGTGATTGGCTCTGGGTCTTAGTTGGCAAATATAACTTTACCTAATGCACCCACCATCCCTCTCCATTCCACTTTAAATTCCAGTTGGGATTTATGTGGCTTTCATTAACCCAGCCTTGCAAAGAAAAGTGTAATCTTATAGCCTTAAAACCATTTCACACAGGGGTGTTCAGATGAAGCCTTTCATTGTAGTCATCAGCCAGTGCTACAGTAGCTGAACAACAGTGCTGTGGGATTTAATAGAGAGGCCCAGCAGGGATATAGGTTTGATAGCAGATATGAATGCTGCTCCATTATTGATAGGAGAACAGCATACTTTAAATGTGGCTTATACAAAAGTCCTACCTGGAGATTAGAGATTAGGGGAAAGTTGTTTATACTGTACACTTTCATTGGAAGGTTCAGAAACAAAATCACCATGGTTTATGCTGCGTTAAATAAAAACATTCAGAATGCAGACCGATTTGCTGTGGTTGTGAGTCAACAATATATTGGGAGGCCACACGGGTTGCCTGTTTGTACTGTACATGAAGGAGATGAGCTTCTTGGCTATCCTGAGACCTTAGCTGCTGTGAATGTGTTAGTAATATAGCAAACATACAGACATCGGTACACATTGTATATCAACATTCAGTCATCATGCCATCTGCACAGTCATCCTGATCTTTCTGAGTGCTTTACTTTTGTATGATTTTGCTGCATTTGGTTCGTTATAATAGTCAATTCTGTGTTCTTTATTGTGGTCAAGACTGTCCATATTGCATATTTCCTTTTTATAAAGTTTCTTATGTTTAGATTCTTTTTTCATTTACCTTAGGCCCATTTTCAGCCTCTCTGCTTTCATTGTACCAAAGCTGTTCCACTTTCTGTCTTATTAAGCTTAATAGGTTTCAATTTCATTCAACAAGCTCATGTTTTGTTCTTATCCTTTTTTAGATTCTTGTGTTACACGCATATGTTACACTATGTATTTCTTTCTTATTTTAATACTGTCATTTCTTGTTTTTTTAGTAATCAAAGACTCTCCTCATCTCCACAACCCTCAGTTTTTGCAGTTCCTCTCTTAAAAACTCTACATCTTGACACAGATTTTCACCCCCACTAACAACGAAATGAATTGTTAGTATTGCAAAATGTTGCATATACTCAAAAATATGCGTTTTACTGCAATAATTGGGCTAAATTCGGTAGTAAAGTCCTAAGGAATTTTACTGCTAATATAGAAAGTTCAGTGATTAGATTTTTACAGAACAAAGTAAGGCAGTGGTGATAAGCCAAACCTGTGCAATGATTCAGCTGTCTGAAATAATTACCTGTCTGTTTTTTTAAAGGCAAGTTTCTTTTTCAACATTGTGTCTCCATGTGTCTCTAATTATAGGAACAGGTAGCTTTAAGATTAATTAGAGACACTGCAAAGGGAAGAGTAAAGTTAGGCCTTAGCTGCTGACACCTGGTTAGCATCTATCCCCAAAAGGAAACAAAAACACAAATGAGACCGAAGCAGAAATAAGCTGTGTGACAAGCACATAGAGGTCAGATCAATGATGCACCAAATCAGCAACCATGCTTATCCCAGGAATTGGCAAAGAGAAAATTGTAACCACTGGTGTAGAAAAATACAACTTCCCATCGGCCCATCTAGTATTGATGCCTGTGTGTGTTTACCTTCCCGCTCTATAAGCCTTTAGAGGATGTTTTTTGTATTCTAATCCAAAAGTGTAATTTGTGGGCTGAGTGCAGTCATTGACCTACTCGGAATAGATATCGACGAGGGGAAATATGCAGAGGCAGAACCTGACCGTATATGAACTGCAGAGAGTAAACCCACTTCATACAAGAGTGTTCTCCTCAGCGGACACCAATCAAATCACTTAGTCACTAATGATTTCACTGGCCACCGGAGCCATATGATGTCAACCACTCATCAACAGTATTGACCAGTTTATTAGATCCTTCTAACTGATGGAAATACCTTTGGGATTGATTCATGGAAGAAGCCAAAATATAGTTGAGCCACATGACAAAGGTAGGGGTTACAAGTTGTTGTTTTATTATGTGTTGTCCTCATATCGCATAGTTTAGGTGCTTTATTGGAATTAGATATAGAGCCTGATAAGGAGGCCTTGGTAGTTCTTTAAAATAACTGACAATGCTATTTATTGGTTATTTTTATATGAAAGGTGCACTATACTGTATGAAATAAGATAATGTTTTTACTGTGGTAATGATAGGATATTTTAGAGTATGGTGGTGGTCTAGAGGTAAAGGGCACAACCAATGAGGCACTAGTCTTTGACCAAGCTGTCACGGGTTTGGATGTTTGCTTGCAGACTTTGCCAGATGTCTTACCTCTATCTGAACTCCCTTTTCTGTCAGCCTACTTTCAAATAAAGGACACCAGCACTTTACCCATCAAGGCTGGGTGTTAAATGTGTTTCAGACATTCCTCTGCTTTAAAACACCTGATTCAGATGATTATAGTTCAGCATTTTTTTTTTTTACCTCAGTGGAAATCAGCAGTGCTGAAGCAGCAAAGTATCTTAAAGCTGCAAGATATCCTCTCTGAAGGACAGACTGTACCTGGTGGTTACCTGATACTCAGGTGATCTGGATTTCCTCTTCATAGCTAAGAGTAGGGGCATTCAATATAGTTATCAATGGCTGTATTCAGGGTTCTTGGACAGATATGGTATTCTGCTTAACCTGGCTGCAACAATTGAGTACATCCTTATTAATGTTTCACTCTGCTCATCTCCTCTGACCTCAACAAGAAATTTCCACTCACAGACTCACTAATGAATTGGCTAATTTCTTATATGTGTATATATGTATATGTGCGTGTGTGTTTCCCAAACCTCTCCGATGACCGTGAACAATACAGTTGGCTTTACCTGTCAGGATCTTTCTGGTTTTAGCATTCCCCCTGGATAGCTCAGTAGGCAGGGCTTCTTACTCCCATGCTAGGAAATAAATTGATCAAAATCTAAATGAGGTACACAAAAAATGGCGAAAAAAGCAGGCTTGTAATATTTTACAGAATTGGTAGTTGGGTAAAACCATTAAGCTCAACTGCTTACTATATGGGAGCGAATAAACAGAGAACCATACCAGCTCAGTTGTTGCTTGGTCAAAAAAGGTCTACAAGTAGGCAACGGAAACTCAAGGGCAATGTACCGAAGAGGATAATAAAGCACTCTTTTGTGGCGATCTGAAGGTATAGGTCTAAATAGTTTTTTTCAGGATTTGTGGGATTTAAAGAGATTGGTGCATGCCTCATTGTTCATTCTAACCTGGATCTGTCCTGTTTTGTGAATGAAACAAACCCCACAGTGATGGATGTATGGAATCCAGACTGAATAATGGCAGATGATTAGTAGCTCCTGTGGAAAGCTGTACTTCTTGAGTGTCTGAAAGACCCACAGGATTCTGCGATATGTCTGGAGAGGTTAAGGTAGAGCAGGGGTTTTATATCTCCCTAACTTTGGTAACACTATACATCTGTATTGCGCTTCTATTCACATACAGATTTTACATTGGTCTGGTTTCATTTTTGAAAGTGTCAGGGTTTGGTTGTGGTTTTTGAGGACCCAAATGAAGAGGCAGGGAGGCAGAGGTGAGTTTCTTGAGTTAATTGAATGATCACAAACAACAGAGGCAGAAATCAAAATATCCAAATATCCGACTTAAAATGTAAGACAAACCAGAACCATGGAGACATCAGGGGAAAAGAGCACGTGGAGTTAGGGAAAGGCGAGGAGAGATGAGGAACTGCACAAGGAGAGTATTTATGGTAGACTGAACAAAGACAGGACTAACAAGCAGATTGGGAGCAGGTGTGAAGAAAGGAGTCTAGAAAGGAGCTAGGGAAAAGGAGACCAACCCAAGAGGGCAACAGAGGGCAACAAATAAAAACCTAAGAACTCAAATATAACCAAAAAACACAACAAAATAGGAATTGGTAAAAGGAATAAAACTAGAAAACATGGAGCAAAGTAAAACTGAATACTCAAAAGAAAACATAACGGAACCAAGACCATGACAGAAAGCTTGTTTAATCTTAACCAGCTCTTCTTCACAATGCATATTCCCTAAACTTATTCAGCTCCATTCTTAAAATTGACCTGGTGGGTCTAACAGTGGTTTAAGAGCTTGATTGTTTTCTTTGCATTTCATATATGTCAGTTGTAATTTATCCTTGACAGTAAAATGCAAAGGCTGTGACTGTATGAATTACACAACGCTATTAAAAAAGGCATATCCTTTGTGTTCTCAAGGGTGTGCTGCTCCCCCCGGGCAACGCTGTCCTTGTATGTCAGTGCATTTAATGAGACTATTCAGTCAGTTTGGTGACTTTAACTCATTGTGGTTTGCTGTGTAGATCTAAGGCCAGTATATCATCAGAACAATTTACCAAGTGTTGCCCGTTGGTTCATTTGTAAAGCAGTCATCCTTGGTGGCAATGCCCGTCTTTCAGACTCAAATGTCTTTTCTTTTCTAAACACAAGCTCAATACATTGGGGACAACCGATTAGCCGGGTCTTATTAAATTAGATCAGAGTAATCACTGTCTTATTGTTTAAATGTTTTCTCTTTGGGGTAAATAGAGTGTTGACGATTAGGTGCGTATGCTGACACACCATTTATTTGCATTCCCAAGTACATGCTTTATAAGCTGCAGAGGCTTTAAAATCAGCACTAATGTTAGGTTTGGTTTAAAGATTTCTAGGGAGCTCAATTCAGCACCTGTATGAATATTTTAGATAAACCCCTTTACTTGTCAAGAATGATTTTGGAAATACATAAAATTAACCTTAAACTCATTCCAATTAATATCTTTTGACATAGCTCTAAAGAACTTTACACAGTGGAAGTGCTGGCAGAAAACATGAAAAGTGCAGTATGTATTACTCCAATCCAGCTCTCACTTGTATTAAAGTTGGTTCTTGGTTGGATATGGTCTCAAGTTGTGTTGGCTAGTAACCAATATCCAATGTCTGCTCAGCTTTGAGTGCTAATGTTCAATTGACATAGTATTTAACGTAAATCAACTTTTGCATCATAATCCAATGGTAATCCAACATTTTTTCTACGTTACTCATTGTCAAGTGCCTGCTCGGAAGGGGACCTCACCAGGGAGTAGAATTGCTCCTACATACTTCACAATTTCACATCTTTGTAGTTTTCCACGGGTGTTCCTCAAGTATGGATTATATCTAAAGGTACCCTGCAGTGCCCGAAGAGCAGTGTGGGGTTAAGGGCCTTGCTCTATGCCCCAACCATTAGGCCCTAAGTGAAAGCCAGAGCTGCTGGAGCCTTTGGCTAAGTTGATAAATGCATGAGCAAATATCCTTATTAATACTGATACTGGTGAAATTAATGCTATTCTTAGTCTCTACAGTCAAAGTACCAACATCATTCTGAATTGATTGACTGACTGACTGACTGACTGACTGACTGACTGACTGATTGGTTGATTGATTGGTTGGATGATTGGTTTCTACCTTGATGCCGTGTCCCTATTCATGTTTAATCAATTGGAATTTCTGTCTCCTTGCAGTTCTACTAGGAAGTTTTGGGGAGGAATAACTTCACCCTGGAGCTTTAAAGATCAGTTTATCTAATTAATGTTGGTCTTCGACCATGCCGAACTGTCACCTTACCACGAGGCATTGCTGCATGGTTGAGCTCTATTTGGAAGCTATCTTAATTGTTCTAATCTGGCTTTCTGATTTATCCACAGTGCTGCCAGCAGATGGCGACATGTTTGTTAACAGTTGCTCACCACAGCCGGTACTATGATACTATTTAGGTTAAGAAAGGACTTTCAAAGCACTATATGGATGAATCCTTGGTGCATAGAACCTCATTTTATCAAGATCTAATGATCTATGGGCTTTTTTGTATGGGCATATGACATGGCCATGCACCCTTGATACCTCAAAGATCTGATCATAACTGGTCAGTAACTTTTGTCACACTCCAAGAAAGACCAGATTGGTGGAGTGCAGGACTATTAGTTACAGTGTTAACAGAGTCTCCTACCTCAGCTGGGGATCTTTTTAACTCCTTCACAATTTCTAAATGCCTTATACTCTGATCTAAGCGCACCTCGTTCAGCCTGTCAGTTTAAATGGACAAATGTGTCTTGGTCATGTAGCTTTGTAGATGCGCCATTTGTCATTACAAATTTAACAGTGCTCAATGAGATCCTCAAAGTTTGGGATACTGTTATATAACCACACCTGATTTAAAGTTCTCTTCAACTTTACCTGCTTTCAAAACAAGTCTAGGTCATAAACACATAATGTTCTTTTCAAAGACCAACCAGCCTCCTGGAGTGTTTGAAATGACCTCCTTTAAGTCCAATTCAGCAGGCTATCCTGTAAAAGCCTGTTATGATTTGTAAATAAATTGAATAAAATAATAAAGGTAATGGCTTCAATATAATTGCTCTCACTGATTGCACTTTCCATTATGCTGCCTCCTTGTTTTTTTCCTTGAGTGCTGTGCCCACTGTGTATCCTACACCTCATCCTCCAGGGGAGGTGAAAGCACTGAAAACAGAAATAGGCACTCATGCATCACTAGCTGCACAGCCTTGTTTGCTTCTCCGTTCTCTTCCTCCTCTCTTTTGTCTTTTTGAGCAGAGGAGTGAATGTTAACCCGTTAAGAGTGCCGCAATGCCCCATCACCTTGCTACTCCCACACTGCTTCCAAGTCTTAGTCATCACTCCTTACCTGCTGCATGTGGTACACTTTAAATGCATCAGTGTTAGTTACTCCACCTTTGTCCAGGTGTTAATGCACACATGCAAATCTTGCTCCGACAAAAAAAAAAAAAAAAACAGACCAAGACCAACTTTTTGAGGTGGTCTCCCTTTCAGAGGTGCTGCAGGATGATTTTCCTGGGGGTGGCCAGGCCTTAGCCAGTGTGCACTGAGGGGTGTCCAAAGCCAATAGGCACAAGAACCAATTCAGGTTCAATCTACATTGTACTAATACGAAAATTAATGAGAGTAGCATCTGTGTTTTATAAATAAATGACTGAAGACAGAGTCAATACTTCTAAAGCCCTTGCTAATAAATATAGGGACATATCCATCCAAGCTGTCTAGATTAAAGGTAATCTTTGTGAGGTGCTCACTATTTAGTGCACTTTTACCAGAAATTGTTTGACAACTTTTATGACAGGAAGATGTAGCTATCAGAATAAAGTAATAGGATCACACGTAATCAGGAGATGGGTTGGGCGTTTACCTACATTGGTAGAGTACAACCTGAAAAGGGTACCCATCTGTTGCAGGGCAATACAAGAACATACACCCATTTTCAAACACAATCACATCTTAGGACAATTACAGACGCCAATTAACCTAAGATGCTACTTGGACTATGAGAGGATGTCAGAGTACCCAGAAAGAACATGCAAACTTAATGCAGAAATACTCTTTGCAAGGAATTAAACGCAGGACGTTTGTGCTGTAAGGCAGCAGTGCTACTGTCATATTGGTTTGTAGATGTTTGACCCAAATGCAGAATCATTACAAAAGAAACAAGAATTTGTTACCAGAGAATTGCAGGAAGTCAGCTGAACGTTCTGGTTGGTCTAAGGAGAGAAAGCAGAGCGATCAGGAAGAAGTTGGTTGATGACAATTGATGACTGATTGATATTCTTACTTAAAAGATAAAGGGGCGGTAGCATGGATCTGTAGGGGTTTGATTCAGCAGGTACTGCTGACTGTTACCCAGGAGATCCAGGAGGATGTGAGTGAAATACAAGAGAGTTGTTGGTACTTGAAACAGACGTCGTGCTGGATGATGGGTGATGAGAGTTGATCCTTCACCTCCTTATATACACGCTGGTCATCTTGTTGAGAAATGTTCTCAGCCGGGCAGCAACACGGGTCAGCCACCAGCAAAGATCCTCTCTGTAACAGGAAGCTCACTCACACCAGAAAAACAGCAGAAACTCCAGAGACCCTAACAGCTACAGACTGTGTCACCTTGCAGTCCATTACCAATTCCTTTATCCAATTATGTTTTTGCATAATATTATATACACATACATTAATAGTTGTATTAAATATGTTTAACTATTGTATATATCTTTGGTTTAATGACTTGCAGAGAGATATAGCTGTTTTCTCTTTCTTCCTAAACACAAAACCTAGCACCTTAAAAAACATGAATTATTTATTTATCATCACTAGTTATAGTATATTAATTTGAATATATATAAACTCAAGTTCTGTTTATTGTAAATATACTAACAATTAAAATGTCAAAAGAGATGGGAAATTTCACTTTCAACTATCCCTCCTGTCACCTTTAGAGGGGGATTGCTTGTTTTGGATTGGGTTAAATTCATCCACATCAGAACAACAAGTTAGCTTGTGGGGGGGGGGCAATGATTGGATAAGTGTGGTCATGCCCCCTATCTAGCTCCGCCCCTTCTTCTACTGATCCTAAACAGACTCTGGTTAAGTTCACTACAGAAATGAATGCAAAACTGTCTCGAATCGACCCAACTGCAGGAAACATTTATCTCTTTGAACTGGATTAGTCACAGTAGCACTGAACCCAGTACCGAATTCAAACCTGATCTGTGGTCTGTTGCTTAGCAACGCTGCTGCCAGCATGCTGTGGGCCTCCTTCAGCTTACAGGACGTATTTTCTGACAGCAGTTAAAGAAATAGAAATAAAGCAATGATTGTCACATGTGGTTTTCTTACAAGTTATAGTTAACATGTAAAAACATTTTTTACATTGCCTCAAATTTCTGTGGTGTTTTTTCCCTCTGTTTCTACCCATTTAATTTTTTTAGCCATTAATGCATGCCATTCAAAGTCTCCTTTAGGCAGCAGAGGAATCATTTGAAATAATCCAGATATGCATTTAGTTGTAATAGTTTTTATTTCCCTCTGTTTTCTTTTTTTTTTGTGTCTGCCCGCACTTCTGCATCCGGTTTGAAGAAACTCCACTTTGTAGTTTTGGGTAATCTTGTTGTCATAAAGACTCCAGTGAAAGAACGGGGGTAAGCTGTATTTATTTCCAAGGAATTGACATAAATAAAGCCTCTCATCTTAAAAGGTTTTGTTGTCTTGAGCTGGAAGTATAAACTTGGCAAACACCTGCCTACAGCTGAAGTTTACCAACCCCAGAAACTCAACTCTCTGTTTGCCCTTCTTTACTGTTGTTACAAACAGATTATGTAAATTTCTCACAGGTGGTATATTTTTTCCTCCTCAGAAGCCTTAATTTAACATTGACTGCAGCTCCCCTCTACAGTTTTCTAATTCATTCATCTATCCCCTGCTGACAGTGAGATTTATGGAAAATGTGTTATTTTCAAATATTCACCAGCAACACATTGTTTTAATCTTCTCAGCTGACCAGAGTACATTTGATTTATTCATAAGAATCTATAAGTCATATTCTTTCTTGTTTTTTGAATATGTTTACTTTGAATCATTCAACGTAAAAACAAAACTGTTTTATAATGTCTGAATGATAAATGGCAAACATTACCTGAACACACCATTACATTTGCCTCTTGGACCTGAATATCACTTTTCTCCATCATTATTGTTTTGGTTTTTGACAATACAGAAACTGATTTACTATTTCTGTTTCCCCTACAGCTTTGGATCTTACTGATTTCTGTAGCTATAAGGTGTTCTTCTATTTATACTTAATTGTTGACCTTGACTGAAATGGATTTTACTTTTCGAAAAACAACAAACCGCTAACGATGTCTAGGATTGGTTGCCTATTTTTGTAGAAAATGACATTGCGAGAGGATATTGACCCAGGTGATACATTCTGATGCTCTATGCGGCTAATTAATCCTCCGGGGGATTGGAGCCTGTTTAAACACAACTCACAACCTGCAGGAGGAAGCTTTAAACCTCGGGGTTTGGATCTTGTTTTTTTTTTTTTAAAATGCTAAGATGTGCTTTTTTCATTTACTTTTTTGCTCCTATGCATGTATTTTACACTGTTTTTTTTTTTTTATGATTCAATTGGTAGTGCGCCATCTACCCAATCAAGCAAATGTATCTTACACTCTTGATCATCTTTATCATCATTACAGTTATGAGTTGTCCTCAGTCTCAAGGGTCCATCTGAATCCTACAAACTGTAGCCCCTGTCTCCTGTCTTTTTACCTTTCATGGAGTCAACAGTAACAACTCTTTGTGTATAAGAAAGCCTTCAGAATTTAGACTTCATTATGCACAGGAAACCCAAATGGATGCTGCTAGACAAATCCGGGACTATCACCCTGTGCTGTGAAAAATAACTACAAAAAGCAAAAGTTAAACAAATATACCTAATGGCTTTAGCTTTCAATTAAAACCCCAAAACATATACATTTGTGCACATTTAATGTGTGACACAGGGTACACTTGAGGAAATAATGCATTTATCTTATACGCCTTGTTATGCAAAGGATTGTGGGAATCCATAGGGATTCTAAGCACTAGAAAGGAAAGTCAGGAGCTTCCTATGCTAAGTGCACTGCAAAAAATCAAAATCTAGATAAGTCATTCTTTCTTAAAATAAGTGCATTTGTTTCTTGGATTGAGGGGGGGCTAAAGAGACATTTTGCCAATGGAACAAAGACAATTTACACTTAAAATAAGAAAACACAATTGCATTGTCTTTATTTCAAGTGCATTTTATCCAATTATCTTATTGTAAGAGTAAAATTACTCATTCCATTGGCAAACTATCTCATTTACTCTGCTCAAATTTAGGGGTGAATACACCTTCTAATTTAAGACATTTTTCTTTATTTCTAGATCGTTTTTGAAGCAAAAATGATCTAAAAAATAAGTAAAAATGTCTTAAATTAAGTGGATTACCCCTTAGGTAAAAGAGACAGTTTGACAATGGA
Organism: Cyprinodon brontotheroides; assembly: GCA_018398635.1. Classification (NCBI taxonomy): domain Eukaryota; kingdom Metazoa; phylum Chordata; class Actinopteri; order Cyprinodontiformes; family Cyprinodontidae; genus Cyprinodon; species Cyprinodon brontotheroides. The sequence continues at coordinate 2,693,962 of JAGKQL010000069.1, read as the reverse complement.
ATGAGTAGTTTTAGTCTTAGAATAAGATAATTAGATAATATGCACTTGAAATAAGACAATGGAATTGTGTTTTCTATTTTAAATGTAAATAATCTTGTTCCATTGGCAAAATGTCTCTTTTACCTCCTCAATTCAAGAACAAATGCTCTTATTTGAAGAAAAAATTGACCTATCTAGATTTAGATTTTTTGCAGTGTATGTCTTTCCTTACTTGCCAACATTATTCAGACAGCACTTGTAATGGCAAACACAGAGAATAGCATATTAAATTAGGCCATGTTTGGATATTAACCATTCAGATTCCTCAGCTCACTCTGCATTCAAAGAAACGGGTTTAAAAAATGATGGAAGAATTTAGTTAATATGTTTTTTAGTTAAAGAACTTCCTGAATACCTAAGATCACGGCTGGACATTAACACCTGCCAACCTACCTAATTCAAGTGAACTTCACCTGTGGAACCACAGCCACCTCTATCAGCTACTCTGGCAGGTTGGATTCTATTTATTTTTTAAATTGTAGTTTTTGCAAACGTCATCTGAAATGTAACATTCAGATAAAAGAGTGATGATAGAAAGAAGAAAGGAAAGACGGAAAAAAGGCAGTTTAACCCACGGCAGCAAGCTTGGCGACCTTGTCGCTATATTTAGCAACTTTTCAGACCTTCTAATGACTTTTTCTTTCTCTCAGAAACATTATTAATGGAATATCTGGTGACTTTTTTTTCTGTGTTTTTGGAGACTTTGGTGACAACAAAGCACTGATTACTCAGAGTATAATGTTGTTCTTCAAGGAGTGGGGAACAAGCCCATTCTTCCCCCCGATGCAGCCAATGCCTGCAGGCAAAGACAGAAGGGGTTCTCCTATGTTTGTCTTTTTCAGTTTTTAGATAGAGGAAAATATTAGTGACTGATTATTCTAAACGGTCTTGTTAGGGTTGTTAGGTTTCCCCAACTTTACACTATAAAAAATGAAACAAAGACAGTGTAAGATTTCTCCTGACCGTTCTTTGCAAAGGGAAGATATACAGAGCTTTAAGATTACTCTGTGCATCTTCGTCTTGCTCTACGCTTGTAGGCTTATTTATTGAGCAGTCAACACATTAAAACAGCAGGTGTTAGTTTTGATTACGCAATCTCTTAGACATAGCATGAACTTTTAAGATAGGGAACATGTCTGGTTTCAGTATAAAACTTTTAAAAAAGGTGTCGGGGGTTATGAACTTCAAGTTCTGTGTTTCTCAAATGAAAAACAGGAAAGCTTCTGTGCTTCTCAAATGAAAAAAATAGGAAGGCATTCTCGCAAAACATTTGACTGTCTTATGACCTGCATACACTATTTCCACTGATGACAGTAACATAGAAAAACAACTGATTAAAACTAATATAAAATATATAAATGAATAAAATGATAAAAACAACAGAAATCATAAAACAACAGAAATCATAATAACTGCAACAGTCTACAGCATCTACCATTTGCAATGACAATAGTTAGCATAGTTAGCATCAGAGTTACAGGCATCAGTCTACTTGTGTGTTCCTTAGACCCACACCTAACTTCTGGTTTCTTCCAAAATGCTCCCAATGTTTTAAATTCAGTTTGCTTCATAGAACTCAAATAGATAAAGAAATAAAGTAGATCAGACAAACTCTCCTTCAGTGTAATATTTAGTCTACTTGATATCTTCTTAGTTTCTGAACCCTCTAGGTCTATTTACCCTATTCTTTAATACCAACAAAGAATCCTCAATATGATTTTACTGACGGATTATTCTTATCTCCGAAAGAATTGGGTAAATACTAACAAATTGTCATAATGAGAGAAGAACGACTCTGAATCAGGGCAACCACGGAGACAGTTAGTTCAGTTTAAGGAAAAGTTTATTAAAACAAAGAACAGAAAATGGAGTCTGGCAGGATCTTCCTGGTACAGCCTAGGGAAAAGATTGGGTGATGGTGAACAACTGATCTGAGGTAGAGGGAGGGGAGGGGATGCTGAACTCACGGGGCTTGAGGTTGTTGTGTCCTGGGTCCAGGAGCAACTGACTCTCTCACCCTTCAGGTGATGGTTTGTAGGAGGGTGGACAGGCAGGTGGGCTCCTGGAGGAGGGCTGCGACAAACTGGCTTGGTTGGTTGCTAGGAGGGAAAAAACAGAGACACGGGATTAGATTTGGTTTGATTAGAAATCTAAGAGAAAGCTGGTCGGTCATATACCAAGCTGGTAGTGAGAAAGAACTGACGCCCTCCTCCTGCTCCCAGCTCCTTAAGTAGGCTCCAAAATTAACAGAGATGAGCTGCACCTGCCCATCACCCCCTGCAGAGAAGAGAGAGAGACAGACACCAGACCTGCAGTATGACACAAATACCACAGAAAACTACAAAGGAACAAAAAAGAAACACTTGACAGAGTCTAGGTCAGCGTTGTGGTGATGGTTTTAAATCACTCAGTGATAGAGGAATACTTCAAGGTGCAGCAGATTCCCCATGGAACAGTTTTGTGGTCAAATCAAACTGGTGTTTTAAAGTCTAACCATAGAATGAACGCCTCGCCTAGACTCACTCTTGTTTGAGTCCTTTCCCCGTTCCAGTGTACGTTTTCTCTTTCCTTTCTCTCCCTCTGCCTTTTTCGCTGCCTCTCCCATCTCATAAACATAATATAAAAAGTGTTGTATGATCACCTCTGAGTATATTTCACAGTGAGGGGTGTATGGGAAATGAAGCCAGTCCTTACATTGGGCTGCCGCTGAGTCATCAGATTCTTTCTCGTCTTATAGAGAGAACGAGAACAGAGTCAGGAGATTACTACCGGGTAGCTGGCATAAAAGTTCAAAGTGTGGTTTTCTGGCCAAGAAAAATCGTGAAGATGATAAATGCCTCAATCTTCTATTAAACTCTAATTCACCAGATTAACATCAAAGTGAATTAGAAGAGGATATGTAAAGGTACAAATGTTACTACATGCTGCTTTAATAATCAGAAAAAGATTTGAGTTTTTATCCTTTAGGAAAAGCTTCATAATTACTAAAAGAGGATTTTTTATGCTCATCAAGACCTGTTGTAAAGTGCAAAAATAATATTTATCCAAGATATCAACAGAGTATTAACGAATCTTTAAATTTAAGTGTTCATGTGATAGATTAGCTCTTAACTAAACAAGTAAAAATCAAAATACAATAAGTAATACTGAGCATTCCTTTTAAACCAACACCATGAAATAACCTGATTCCGCCAGATGGATTTGCTCCGCATATATCCATCTGGAAACCTTCCTCAGAGAGCTAAATTTTGGGAAGGGGCCGAAAATACTGGTTAGCTGATTGGCCTATGTTGGTGATAAGCCAGGCCAAATAAACCAGTCAGATCAACGCAAGCATATGACGTACATAACAACAGAGACAAGAGGAGCCACAATTGATAGATCAAACTCTTGTCGAGCGGAAACCAGGCGGGAGAAGAGCAAAAGCATCTTTTCCTCTGAGAAAAGCCTCCAGAGCAGTGTTTTGCTCTCTTCTTCTTTCAGTGAAGAAATACTCTGTGTAATTCCGATAAAATCCCAGCCGATAGCCACGCTTTATTCTAGTTTCTATTGGCTGAAGCCGCCATGTTCTTAGAGCTGAACTGTGCGGCTTACTTTGTCATTTACACCTCAACCCCTCAAAGCCAACGCCGATTGGACGTTTGTTTGGTGAACGGCTCCAAATTTTCTTCAACGGCGCCTCCAGACTGATTAGCGAAAGTGCGAACTTGAGAGCTCGCGAGATAAGGGATGGTCTCAATAGACTAACCATATGAAACCACTATAAGAGAAAAAAATAATGTCACTGACTTGATTACTGACACCTTTTTAACCTTTATCCCTTACTGTGCTGCTCTTCCTGCTCTCTACTTCCTAATATCCAATATGCAGCCATAACAACCTGAGCCTAATAATGATTCCTAATTGGGAGCAGTAATTGGAAATAGCAACTTCATTAGTGAGTGACAGCAGCAGGTGATAAGACTGGGGAATACTGTGTAGCCAGTGATGCTAGAAACTCATTATCTGTAATGCACGCCTCGCTCCTTAATTATTTGAGAGGATCTTCACACTCCTCACATTCCCAACTCTCTCCGTGAATATGGATCTTTTAGTAGCTTCTTTAAAGAGGGGTATTTGGAGAGATCTCTGTTATCTGTGTTTGGAAGGTGGATAGCCTTGGGATAAAAGCGCCAAAAAAGGAAGAAGTGCCGTAATGAGAATCTTGCCGCTGTGGCCTTTGATGCAAAGAAGATGCTTCTATCTGTTTTTCTGTTCTCTGCACAGGTTAGCCTCATAGCAAATGCCACGGATGTTTGATATTTGTATTATGGCCGTCATTACTCACCATCAGTTTCTATTTGTAGTTTTTTTCTGCCCAATGCAACGCTTCAGTAAGAATGTACATGTTTGGTTTTATAATATACTGAAAATATGTTTTATTTAAACAACACTAAAAGTTGTGGTTTGAAGACAAAGCGTTACTAGTTTTTTCTTCTATGCAGTGCAGTAAAATTACACGAATGAGGAAATCTAACCACTTCAAGCAGATTTAACCCTGCAGTAGAGCTTGATTAGCTTGCACAAATTGGCCTTATAGATTTGTGTTGGCTCTGACTGGCTATAGATGACGGAAGAAAGTGAAGAAAAGGCAGAAAGTTAAGGTGGGGGACGATAATACTTTAACACAGTGGTAGCATTGTCAATGTCAAAAGAACGAAGAAGCTAAGGAAATTTAAAAAAACTGCAAGAGAGGGAAGAGTGCTGAGATTCAGCAGATTAATGACAACGACTAGATGAGATCAGAGTGATTGAGAAGATTTGTGATTAAATCTTATTACAAGAGCTCGCATTTAGATCTGAGAGAGAAGCGAGAGCAAATAGTGTGAGTGAATAAAATCTCAGTTTCTGCTCCTGATGGATTATTTATTTAAAAAAAGAATACTTTTAAAAGTATTCAACAATTAACAGGGCTGAAACAACATTCTTAAAATATGTAATTAGCACCTACCAGGCTAAATTTTTCTGCTGTAAACAGACGCCTCTCATCATGGCCTGGGTCATGGCAACAACAATAGACACTTAAATTTTTGTGAGCAAGATTTTTGCTCTGTTTTTCTGTAAAAGATTCAAAACCTATCCAGGAGGGTTTGTTAGTTCTGTCAGCTCTCAGTAGAGCAAATGAGTGCTGATATTTTTAAGCACAATGAAGGTCCATCTCCCTAATCACATTCTGCAAGTCAGATGCAAATCAGTGATCCAACCATTATTCTGCTGAAGTTCAACTGAATTCTAGTTTATTTATATAGAGCCACTTCACAACACATGACATCTCATGGCATTTTACATGGAAAATTTAACCATCTCATACAGTACTAGTAGCTCCGCCTCCAGGAAACAAACACCCAGGCCCCACTCCCATGTCAAAGGATGAAGAGAACACATCCAGCCAGTCACAGCCAGAGAAACAGGACTACACTGAACCTCAACATCTATAAACAAAGGTGTTGATGGGAGCAGCGCAGTTGATATTTCCTAAGGATGGAGTCACAGCCAAACAGGAACAGACCAGATGAAGCTACTATGAGAAAAGCAGAGAGAGCAGCAGAACGTTAGAGATCGAACTAACAGATTCTGCAGAAAGGAAGAATAGAGATAGAATGAAGCAAAATGATGAAAAACGGTTCTCTATGTCCTCCAGCAGTCTAAGCCTATAGCAGCATAACTATAGAGATAATTCAGGATAACCTGGGCCATTCTAACTATAAGCTTTTATCAAAAGCCATTTAAGGCTTTATATGTCAGAAGGAGAATTTTTAATTCTAAAGTTGTGGAAGTCTGTGGTTTTGCATGGGTTTTGTGTTTGGCCATCGGAACTCTGAAGTTTCTTTAACGGAGAATCATCCTGATCTCAATGCAGCTTTCAAGGTTTCACACTCGCCAATCAGTCTGGAGACTCTCCTGCTAAAGAAAATTTGGAGCCGTTCACCAAATCGTAACGCCCAATCAGCGCTGGGCTTTGAGGCGTGGCTGAGGTGTGACGCAAACTGGTGAAGCGCCGCACAGTTCAGTCTAAAAGAACATGCATGCTTCAGCTTATGAAACTAGCTGCTAGCTGGCATATCGAGCAGCAAGTTTTATCGGAATTACAGAGTATTTCTTCAAAAGCAAAGCAAAACACTGCTCTGGAGGCTTTCTCAGAGTGAAAGTATGTTTTGCTCTTCTCCCGACTGGTTTGAAGCAAGAGTTTGATCTATCAATTGGCCTCCTCTTCGCCGCCGCTCTGTCAGTACCGCCATATGCTTCTTGCTGATCTGATTGGTTTATTTGGCCCGGTCTATCACACAACATAGGCCAATCAGCTAACCAAAGTATTTTCGCCTTCCCAAAATTACTATTTCAATGGATAGTTTCCAGATGGATATGTGAGCAAATCCATCTGGTGGAATCAGGGTTAATCTGAACCATGATGAGTGTGCTTGTGTAACCTGTTTGGGTTCTAGGGCAGCGCTATAGGTGCTTGGAAGCTGAAACCCCAACCCCCCACCCCCCGTCTGTCTCAAGTAAACATTTTAATCAACACTAAACAGAGTTGCTTGAATTTAAATCCCCAAAATATACAATAATACATCAACACTGGCAATCTAACACATTTTAAATTTTACTTTGTAGAAGAAATATATACCTTAAACATTTTTTTTCATTAAAGGAATGATTAACAGGGACAATTAAAATCTCAATAAATCAGTCCAGAAATTTCCTTATGTTTTAAAGCAGGAATCTGGAAATGAGGCCATCTTCTCCTAACACGAATTCTCTACATTTCTGCATCGTACATTGCTTTGGAAAAAGGAGAGTTTCCTGACTGAAAGATGATCAGCAAATAAACAACTTTAACCTTTTGGCTGTCATGTCCTGTCCGTTGGACAAATTTGGTGCCTCCAAATTTACAGCCCCATATTGCAACAGTAAGCCCTCTGTCCAACACTAAAATGGTTTAATATGACAGGCTAGACACTCCTAAGGGTTAAAGAGTAACAGCTGATTAAATTTATGCTTTTTGAGACATTTTAAAACTTTTGGGAAATGTTTTGGGACCAGGTTAAGAGGTAGAAAATACATTTTAAGAGAGCATGTAGTTACATGCTAACGGAGATACAGGGTTACTGCAGCTCAGAGGGAATACCAGTTTACTTGTAATCCAAAAGTTATAGGCTGGAGTTTCCTCCTGTCACAAGTCAAAGTGCCTCTGGGCAAGACACTTAACCCCAAGTTGCCTACCAAGTCATTCACAGACCCTGCTTGAATGTGTGTGCGTTTGTGAGTGCGACTGGGTGAATGTGGCTGTAGTGTAAAGTGCTTTGAGTGGACAAAATGACTAGAAAAGTGCTATATAAATTCAGTCCATTTACTGTTTACCGCCGTGTTTCACAGAGCGATTCCAGCATCTTGTGGAACTCTGCGACCGTGAGATGACTGACAACGTCCCCGCTGGCTGCCAGCATCGGCCAAAGCAGGCTCTACAGCAGAGAGAAAGGGCTTCCACATCTATTCTGCTTAGAATTCAATTGGCTTTCTGACTGGAATCAATACTGCATGATGATGATACTGTGATACTTGGCAAAAAAGATGTGCATCCTGGAGTATGTGAGCTCTGACACGAGTGCCGGATTGTCTGTGTTTCTTTAAGAGATATTTTTGATGAACTTCCCCTTCAGCAGCAGGCTAATTTGGGTGTTTTGTTTCTATTTTAGCATATAGGGACACATATTCATATCTTTGTTCACCTGAAAGTTCCGGATAAAAGAAATAAAGAGAGAATAACAGAGATATCATGTCCACCAAGGCCATGGTGTTCTGATTTGACATTATAAAGGAAATCGAATCATTGAATGGCATTGGGTTTTACAAAAGGGAAGTCTGTAAATCAACCCTCTAGTCATTTCAGGGAAAAGCAATAATATTACTATAATGTTCCTGTATCAGGTTTCTCAACACTGTAATACTTATGGGCCTTTAAGGCTATCATTTGAAAGCTTTCCATTATACGGCAGCAATGAGACGGCTTCACTTTCAATTCCTGGGACTTTTCTCAGGTCTAACTTTTTTTGTTATTTCCCTTGAATGCATTTCTTCACTCTTCTTTTCCATTCTTCCTCTCTTTGAATTTCTTTTCTGAACTCCCAACCAACAGACTCTGCATTAATTTCAGCTGGGAGCAGCCTGCTTTACGAGCGACACCAGCAATCAATCAAAAAAAACTTGAAGACAGCCCTTTAGTGCCATTGATCTACCCACTGTGCAGAATGTGCATAAATAACCCCCACCTATACATCACGGCTTGATGCTCTATCAGAGATGGATGAAACTTGGTCTGCATTTGAGATACTAAATATTTCTGAGGGTGCTTGCTCTGTTGATTAATGGCTTCATAAAATGTCCACTGCCACCCCTCATCTTTAGGCAGCGCCTCCATCACAGAAGGCTGTCAGATCAGCCTCAAACTTTGGGAAGAACTAAAAGGCTCCAACCTGCTGTTCTGTGTATTTGCCTTTGCATCAGGCTAAGTCCTGCGATTGTAGACGAGAGAGGCCGTCTGGTTTACCCGTGTATTTTTATTCCTTTTTTCTTTAAAATCATCTGTCATCTTTTCCCTCTCGCTCCTCCCTTCTAATCTCTTCTTTATCCATCCTTCTTTTTCCACTTTACAGCTCGTTCCCACTCTACCTAAAGTGTCGGCTGCATTGTATTGAAACACTATTAATTACTTTGTCATCCCTTGACAGTTGCCTGCGACAGGTTTTAGACCAGCTCTCCGAGGAGGTGGGCGGACACCAGTGCTAAATTAAAACCTGGGAGGGCTTGTCATAAACTGTCACCGCTATATTTAATGAAAAGCCCAAAAGGGGTGTGTGTTTTTGTCTGTACGTGTTTAGTGTGGCATAAGACAAGGAGAAAGACGTGGAATTACAAGCAGATGGGCTGTAGGAGAGAGTAAAGCGAGAGACCGGCAAACAGCTGGTGGTCATATGGGCAGAGGTCTGGAGACAAAGAAAAATGAGGACAGGATATAAGCTAGAAGCAGCAAGCCGAGTGGATCAGAACAGCAGCCTGGATATTTTAAAAGTAGGCAACATCTGCCAGGCGGTGTCTCAGGAGTGTGCAGGTTATAACTTTACTTTGTAAGAACTTAAGTCCCACCTTTCTACTTCAACTCATCCGCTATTCCCAAGAAGATGTTTCAGAAGGGTTTGGTTCTACGCTGTGTTTAGATGTTTTAGTGCTTAGTCGTGTTATGAGACATTTCTTTATTTATACATCAGTAGCTCACTTTTGTTACATACAAAGTATTTTTTCTAAAACATTAAGTTTAGGGTTGGGTTTATTTGTCCTTACAGGTTTTTTAGCCATGTCTGCTGGTTTAAAATTGGGATGGGGAGTCCTTGGCTGAATGTTAATGCTGTTTGGGAACCTGCAGCATAGAAAAAATGGTCTGATGTGCTCTAATATAGAAAAAGAACAATTTATCGGATTAATAGATTATTGAAATGATTGGCTAATGATTTAGTAATCAACCAGTTGTTAACTGAAGTACAGAGACTCTAACACATGCCATTAACAGAAAGACACAATTATACCACAACACAAACAAATATAAAAAATAACTATTTTCTCACCCCTCGTGGGGTGGTATGTGTCATCCTCAAAGCTCGGGTCCTCTACCAGAGGCCTGGGAGTTTGAGGGTTCTGCGCAGTATCTTAGCTGTTCCTAGGACTGCGCTCTTCTGGACAGAGACCTCTGATGTTTTATCTGGAATCTGCTGTAGCCACTCTCCCAGTTTGGGGGTCACAGCCCCCAGTGCTCCAATTACCACTGGCACCATTGCTGCTCTTACTCTCCACAACTTTTCTAGCTCCTCCTTCAGTCCTTGGTATTTCTCAAGCTTCGTGTTCTTTCTTCTTGATGTTGCTGTCGCTGGGATTGCCACATCTATCACTACTGCCTCTTCTGCTGTTTGTCGATCAACACGATGTCTGGTTGGTTAGCCATCACCTGTTTGTCAGTCTGGATCTTTAAGTCCAATAGGATCTTAGCTCGGCATGTCCTTCCTTTCAACTACCTTAGGAGGTGTCTTCCATTTTGACCTTGGGACTTCCAGCCCATACTCATGGCAGATGTTCCTGTACACTATGACAGCTACCTGGTTGTGGCGTTCCATGTATGCACTTCCATTGGCATAGGTTAAGCTTCCCTTGGTTTAAGTTATGCATCAAATCCTCTTAAGGCACCTTTTGCTATCAGACTATTAAAGCTATAGTGGAGGATGTTCTTTTTCCGGATGGATCATCTAAAAAGGTGGTCCTCCTATTTGTCAATCCTTCTGGTGATACATTAACATAAGGCCATCCTATGTGCTCGTCCCCATTTTTCACTTACTGGTGGTGAGTCTTACTTAGTGGAAAAATTGTAATTCTTTTTTGGAAAGTAAGCTTGTATGAGTGATGCAAACAGCAACTTTTGAACAGAGCGTGCATGAAAAGAAATGGGCATGTGCAGGCTCCCACATGCATTTACAGTAGTAGGCTTTTCCTCTCAGGAGCGAGTACAGGGTTGTGCATGTGCTTTTTTTTTATTGGAGAGGGCGGGTCCTTTCATAAATTTGTGAAAATCTTCCACTATACTTTAAACGAATGAATCAAACACACCCAACAGCTTAAGCGATGAGACAAAAATTAATCATTAGTTTCAGCCTAACTCTGTTGTAGAGGTCTTGAATGAGGGGATGGCAATCCCACAGTGGCCTGCGGAGGTACTGCAGAGGCTCTTGAAATGTTGCAATATTACTTAAACTTATAATAGTAATTGAACTATAGTTGTTCTTGACTTAGTTTGTCTGTGTATTTGTGGATCTTAGCTCCAAAACTCTCTGGGCTAAATGGATTCAGTCTTCCTCTTTGTCAGTACCATCTAAACAGCAAGGGAATCAAAGCTCTATCGCTCCATTGTTCTGGGGGTCCCAAACTAAGAAAACTCAAAACTGAAAAGTCCTGCTCTAATCCTTTGAAACCTTAACAGAATAGTTTAAAATCATGAATGTAAATTTGCACACAGATGGACTTTGTGTACTAATCTAAAGACAGCTGGTAACACTGGGCTTTATTCAGGGGGGTCGTCATAAATGGGACTATACACTGAATAAGAGCCACTCAGTATATTTATAATTTTCTTTTTAGATATGAAAGTTTGTTGCTTAATGTAAGTAAAATGAAGAAGCTTGAGTTGCAAGAAAACTGAACTGTGATTTCCTGTTAACTTTTATGCAAAAAAAGATTGATGCTTACAATCTGAGTTCCTTCTGCATTCAACTTTTAGGCAAGACATTTATTTGCTGCTTGCTGCATTAAAATGTCCAAAATCTAATTAGACTGAGCTAATCCAATTTAGCTACTATTCCTTCTCTTTTTTTTAAAAAAGAGGTGGAGATTTGTTTTTCACATTCGACTGCATGTTATTTCCCCTATTGGAAAAGCTGTATCGTCTGTCCCCGGGCATCAGACATATGACAGAACCCCATGTCCTTCAATAGCAAGGAATTGCTTGTGCTGGAACACATGACTGCAAGTCTCTGAGACGTGTCCAGTCCTCCTCAGGACTCTTTATTCCCATCCTGACCTGTGTTTGGCTACCAAGTGTGAACAAGACGTTTTAGCCTGAGGGAGCTGGCCTTGGTCCTGAAAGCAAGATTTTTCTTCCTCTCTTTTTCTTCCAGTGCTGCACAGTCTTGTATTTTATGCCTCATCACTGAAGTCTTACATTGATATCAATTTATAGCTCCCGTCCTTTGCAAACAAGTTGCAGGGGCATTAATAAAATTTTGTTTTCTTCAAAATATTGAACCTTCTTGCGTTTTCTTTTCTTATCTAGTGGCCGGATCTACATAGATTTAAGGAAATGCAAATGGTTTATTTTTGCACATGGAAACAAGCCAATTGTTTGTTTTCCTGGGACTCTGAGAGCCTTTCATCTATCTATCTATAGATAGATGAGGTTCCATGTAGATGGAGTTAATAATTATGAAAATTGCTTATAAAAATAATAATTTTAACACTAAATCATATGTATAAAGCACTTCACATAGGTACCCCACAGAAGTAATACAAATAAAAACAATAAAAACAACTATAATGGGTTATATATAATAATAATAAAATCTATTTTATTTGGCCCTCCCAAGGGTCTAACCAGCAGCTGATTGAATTTATACTTTTTCGGGTGTTTTGGTGGTTTTGGTGTGGCCAGTTAACAGATTAATAGTATGAAGTGTCTGCCGTCTTTATGGATTTAAAAACATCTTTTATTGTATCAATATTATTCTACTTTTGTTTTTTCTAACAGCCAAAATATGCTTAAATGCGCACATAACTTCTTTGTTGCCACAATGACTGTTGATATATTTGTCAGTTTTCATGTGATTTTCAAAAAAACAAAAACAAAAGAGAAGCAAAAACTGCTGCTGCAGTCTAGTTTGGAAAAATAAGATTTGAAAATTGCTTTTCACATGGTAAATTGTAATAATGACATCTGTTTCACCCATGAATTTATGCTTTCTGGCTCTTAGAATAGGAAATTATTTAAGAAAGGTTAAAATAGCATTGAGAAGTAAAGCTGCTTATGTATGGAGTAACTGATTACAGTATAACATCTGATTTTAAAAGTATTGTAAGAAAGACAGACCAAAATATAAAGTTATGTGTTAATTCTGATATTCTAAACACTTTGATAAGTTTATTAAAATAATAATAATAATGTGGTTGAAAAATAACACATCCAGGCATATGAAGCACTTTACCATGCCAATTTTCCTTTTAACATAAAAGTAATACATTATAAAAGTCCTTCCGATGTTTTATTAGGATGTACAAAAGTAAAATGCAGCAAGTTACACAAGTCACTGGCCGATTTAATGTAACCAGTCACTACCCATATCTGTTGAAAGGTTATGAATCAAATAATTTTGTCTCTTCCCTTCCAAAAATATGCTGCAAATACAAAAGTTTTGTTTATTAATTTACCTCAAACAGGAAGATTTGATTGAAAGATATGAAATGAGGATATTTAGAGATGCACTGGATCATGTTGAACATGATGCACAGGAGGAAAAAAATGGATAGGTTCTCTTTCTTGTGGTCGTTATTACATCTAATGTTAACCAGCACCTCTTTGTCAGTACTAAAGTTGGAAACCTAACTCCATGATGATGGGTTTGTTATTTCACAGCACTACATTGACAAGAAGGGATGCTTGGGCAGGATGATTTAATAAAAGGAAAGTATACTTAAAAGGATAAAAAAAAAAAAGACGGAGAGGTGAGGAGAGAATGAGCAGAGCTTTGGGAAATCTGCTGCCTCATCTTAGAGGCACCTCACTTTCCACGTTTCCCTCGCTCACCTCACTGACTTTTAATCGCTGGAGCCAATTTACTGGGAGAGAAAACACACACACACACACACACACACACACACACACACACACACACACACACATACACATACACACACACACACACACACACACACACACACACACACACACACACACACACACACAAACAAATGAAACCATTTCAGCTCTTCAGCCCAGTGCCATTCCTCTCCTCCTCTCCATCCTCTCTTCCTATTCTCCTCTCCTCCGTCTCTCCTGCACTTCAAAGGCCTCGGTCCCCACCCTTCGTTTTGTACTCCTCCTCCTCTTTCTTCCTCTTGCTTTCTCCATTTTTGGCTCCTGCCGACTCAGAAACCAGCGCGAAAGAAAATAAAAAGGAAAATCTGGAAAACGGATAAATAGATGCATAAACTGAAATGATATTAAAGCAACAGAAGAACTGATCAAGCTCAACGTCTGATTTTTTTTCAATTACGGAAGGAAAAGCCTCTAAAATTGACTTGAAGCTTTTGTATATATATTTCCGTATTACTCTCCACTCTTTTTACTAGAAGCATTTGTGTCAGCGAACAGTGAGAGAACAGTTGTATAGATGGGGAGGGTTTGCCTGAGGCGCTCTCTCTCTCTCTCTTCGGCACAGGGGTGGCAGAGTCAGGGGTTTGAGGAGGTAAATAATTCAGTGTCTCACATACACACAAACACGTGCACTGACAAAGGCCAGTTTCATTTGATCTCCCACAGGAAGGACATACACGTTACTTTTTTCCATTTATTATATCATCCTTTTTTTGTGGTGCAAACCAGGCGGGGCAGAGAGGTAGAACAGGAGTCAAAGTTAGGTCCAGTTCTAAAAACGAACTCACACATTGGGCTGCAGTGATTGCTTCCTCTGTATTTCCTACACACCTCCACCATTATTTCCCAGTTAACAGGCTGCTAGAAAAGGCTCTGATGCATATTCAAACACCCTTACTGCAGGCAGCGCCGCTCTGACACTAAATTACCTCTGTGTTTATTATTATCATCTCAGCATTTAATTGCATTCTGAAACGCCCCAAGGGAGCAGGGTCCACCCTTTTACTGTTGCATTCTAATGGGTGCATAGTTATTCTGTGTTTGGTATGAAAACACCAGCACTCCCCAGAAGACTCCTCCTGACATTTAGCTTCCGAGTCCAAGACATGAGAGCGAGGAAAGGGGGGGTGTTAAAGACACCATTCTCTGAAAGGAATGCAAAATGTCAGATGTAAGCTGCACCCTGAGCGGAGGAATTAAAGACGTGAGGCGATGGACGGCAGCTGGCCAATTTCCCGGTCATTAACAAGGGAGGTGCAGGTGACCTTGGCTCTCTCATAGGGAGCGTGGACTGACCTATTAGTGGCTTAGCCAAAGAGTAATGACATCTTTAATATTAATATGGTTTATACAGTTCCAGGCAGAAGTTAGCGTACATTACTCTCATCATTAGAATTCATCTTTTTTTCAGTGCCAGGTTTTTAAAGGATCGTCTTAAGCATTTTTTATAAGTGTTGTTTGCCAAAAGAACTGTAGATGTTGCCTTCTATAATCAATTTCATAGGGCTGACCATGCAGGGACCAACGTGCACCAGAAAGCTGATAGATGCAGAGCACCAGTTCAGGGTCAGTCTAATCGCACAGCAAAAATAGCATAATGATGAGCACGGCGTCCATATTTACCCAATAAATCACTGAAGAAAGGCCAGATTTTTATGAAGGCCTAACTGATAAATGCATGATCACATTTATACATTTATGCTGTCTAAATCAATCATTCATGGTTCTGCATAATATACACATCGAACAGGTTTAACAGTTGTTCTTTATCACTAATTGCACAGAAGATGACTGCAGATACACATACCTTTGCTTTCTCCTGCAAAAAACACACAAAAAAGCTTAAATTCTGCATTTTTTATCTTTAATTTTAGTGTGCCGATGCAGAAAAAAAACATTGCTGTATTTTTTCTCTCTTGATTATGTACTAACAAATGAAATGTCAGATTGGTTAGAACTTTCCACCTCAGTTTATCGCTGCTGCATAGTGTTTTAATCGGCCACCCCTGGCTCCACAGTCTACTGCAGCTATGCCTCTGTGACACAATGAGTGTCTAGGAAATTGAAGGTTTTGAATGTTTTTTAGTGTACTTTTTACCTTTGTTTCATTAAGACCCTGTCTTTGATGATAATGCAAAACGAATCCAAAATCAAAATGGATAAAATATGCTAAAATAAGAGCAAATAATCTGTGTTAAAATGCTTTGTGACGGTCAACCAAACTGCAAGAATTCTAGTCTGTATGAGATACACCTGTGGTGAGAATTTTAAAACACATCTGCCTTTGTTTCCCATATATACCAGTAGTGTGTTTGACGTATACAGCAGTAGCATCACTGTTGCTTAGGTTCAGAGTTTTTCTAAAATAAAAAGAAAATAAACCCACAAAACTAGACACATTTTGGAGACTACTTAGAACACTTTTCAGCAGATAAGATGTTTCATAAAGACAGCACTTCACCAAAGTAAAGAAAGAGGTAAAACAAAATAAATGAGGCCTCTTTCTGCTTTTGATCCTTTGCTTCAGTTCAACTTTGAGTCTAGTAGCAGTATTATCCATAACATTGATTAATCCTTTAGATCAACATATTAAGGTGCTTTTGGTTTCTTTATGCTCTGTAATATATGCAGTATTATTTCATATTCTGCTGTAGTGCTATATTAAAAAAACAATTTGAATCACTGCAGGTAATGAAGAAGACGAAAAAGCAGATCAGCGGGCCGGTAAAACTGGGGCCGGACAAATTACAATGAATTACTTTCATGATGTCTCTCACTGGGTTGCTTAGGAATAGTGTTAGGCGTTAGACACTCTCACCGATGACCACCCAGTCCGGCGGAAACCAGAGCGGTTGGGGATCAAAGGCCGTACGCGGGGCAGCGCCGTTGGTATCTCTGTGATCCATAGCCAAGCCAGTTTGTAAAACTTGGAACTAGGGTTAGCAGCTTTAAAATGTTAGGGTTTGAGCGTAGTTACTTTAATAAGTAGGGTCAGTATGAGGTGATCTGGTAGAAAGTTGATGCAAAGGGGCTAAAGTGGGGGTTTAGGAGCCGAAGTGTCAAAGGTTGGATGGCTAAGTGTAATTTTAAGGCAGGGGTCAGATCCATAGGTTTTAGCCAGTTTGTAGAACTTGGATAATTAGGGTTAGCTTTTAGATGATCTAGGCCAGGTTATTAGGGCAAGGCTTAAAATGTGAGGTTTTAGGCAAGTGTCAGGGTAAGATCAGCGAAGCGTAATTTTAAAGCAAGGGGTCAGGTGTTGGGTTTAGGTATGGATTCCACTAATCTTGGGGTCAGCAATCAATTGGTCTGAAGTAAAGGTGATATGTGTGCTATAAGTGTAGTATAGGGGTGGAGGTTATGATTAATTGAAGGGTAAGTATATTAATTTTAGTTCAATGGAGGAAGCAGAGTCAGGAGTAAACCGCCCTGGAATTGGAAAACAGAGATTGACCCCAGTCTGGCGTAATAAACTCACTCTCCATCCCCTGATTTCTAAACTGGGGAATGGTCAAGTAAGATCATACTTGCTGGGATATCTACTAGGAAAATGCGACTAATATGGCCAGAAAAAGCATTCAAAAACATCGAAAATACTGTGCATAACTTTACGTCACGATTTCATCACGAACTGATGGCCGAGCCACTGTTAAGGTCACCAATGTATCACTTATTTGGGGCGACAGTGGTGTCAGATAAAGGGAGTTTGCCCTGTAAAGAATTGGTGGTTTAAGCCTCGGCTCCGACACAGTGTCGCGCGCTGTCCTTGGGATAAAGACTTACCCTGCGCGCCTGATGTTGGTGGAGGCCGGTGTGGCGCTGGTGTGCGGTAGCCTGCGCTTCTGTCACTCAGCCCCAGGGCAGCTGGCCAGCTACCATGTAGCCTTGCTGCCACCATCAGTGGCATGACTGATGTGTAGTGTAAAATGCTTTGGTCAAGTCCTCTGACTTGAAAAATTGCAATAAAAGTACAGGCCATTTATGTCAATTTATTTTATTTTTTATATAAGATATGGATAATATCCAGTCTGGCTCTTCCAATTCTCCCAATGCTTCTACCCAGAGGTTAGTAGAGAGAATGGTTCATTGTGAGTGTTGCTGTGATATTTAAAGCTGATCAGAAAATGTCCTGATTGAGAGGAAGTAAAACCACAAAAAGTCTTGTTTAGAGTTTTCACCGCTTCTGGTAGTTAATCCCAGTCTGTGATGTTACAAGCACCTGGCCAATCAGAGATGTAGCTGGTCAATATGTGTGTGTATTGGGTCTGTGAAGAAAGTGCTAAAGATTGCAAAGGAAAAGTGCACCTCATTTTACTGCTAAGCCAATACTTAGAGAGATTTAGTAAAGTTATTCACCTTAAAGACTTATGGACTGAGTTTTCAGACTTTCACACTCTATATGTCCGCATCCATGCTTTTAAATAAACAACCGATTATTTTTACGATGGAATTAGTGGTGATTATTTTGATGAACTGAATTTAACTTAGTCGGACAGCAACAGGGTTTAAAAATTAACCAGGTGAAATTAAAACTTTTACAATTGAGGATTCTGGGTGGAGCATATATATATATATACGGAGAGGAAACTGTTTTCTTCTGGTAGTACAAGAAAAACTTTATTTTACTATTTGCAATTTTGCTACTGTACTTATACCTCTAAGGTAGGTCACTCTGTCAGCTAAATGCATGTTTTATTGTCTCTATATTTGTGCACGAAGATTGTCGATTACCAAGATTAGTTAACGACTATCCCCAGATGTCGTTTAATCCGCGAATAATCTGATTGTTTTGAAGTAAGCTACTGAACTGAACAATCTTACATAATAATGTAAAAGAAGTACAGTAACCTGATGAGCCCGTGTTTATACTGTTTATCTGCAAAAAATGTTTTTTTAAAGTTGATTTGGGGTGAGTTACACTTTAAACTCACCTGCTTAACAGTGTGGAGGCTGAAACCTCTTTGACCCTCTTCTTCTGGTGTAGTAGTACAGTTATGGTATGAAGGTGAGTTAGTGTCAATATCAATTAAGTAGCGGTTATAATAAAGGGAGATGCATCTTCCTGCAGCATACTAAAGACAGAATGGTTTTCCATTAAAAACACTATTGTAAGTGGATTAAAGGCGCTAATCATCATTAAGCGATTTACTAGCTATGTTGCATCCGTGATTAAACACAATTTGTCAATTATTATTTTTTTAGTTAGACAGTTTTTGCAAAGTAACATACTTGACAAAAAGTATTTAATCCTATGTTGAAAATACAGTTTATCCGGACCTGACAAATGATGCTGGAAAGAAATAACAGCTGTACCTTTTACTGTTTTACAGCACAGAGGCAAGCTTCAAAACTGTGATCAAATGGGCCCAAATAAAAACACACATTCAACAATGAAAAGTTCCCAATTCCTACTGTAAAAAGATGATGAGGATTAATTGCTGTTTTGAGGAAAGGTGGTTAAACTTGGTGGCAAATGTATCAGCCTGGAGGCCATCCATGCAGATATTCCCACACAATGATCACACATTGCAACACCAAAACAAACTGTCGTGGCTACTCGGGAAGAAAGAAAAAGCCGTTGATGTAGGCAGATAGAGTGGCTTATTCATAGAAAGAAACACAAAAAGGACTTCAAGTTTGTCATTGATGTAGTGACGATGTATAGTAGCTAGAACTGTGGGTTGTTTCGCTGTCATTGAGGCATTGTTGAATATATTATCAAACAGCTGTTTGATGTGAAGAGACAGAAGGAGTTTATATAAATATGGTCCATTTCTTTATGAAAATGGCCAAATAAATCCGAGATTAGGGTAGAAAGGTTATGTGCAAAATTTCATATTACCAGCAAGGACAATTGTATTAAACGTATTTTGCTTCCTTCCTCACAACCAGAGTGAAACCAGCAGCCCTCTGTTTAGAAAGAGAAGGCCCTTCCCCATCTTTTGTAGCCTTGTTTGTTGCTCCTGCTGTGATTCTGAACCCTGGGGCAGTTGGCGGATACAGAGTCGCCTGCCGCATGGAGTCCGATTATACCTGCGGGATCTCGAGTTGACGACTGTTAACTCAACCCCCTGAAAAACTATGATGTGTTCTCATGAAAATCACAAGAATTTCACATTAGATTCTCATCTTTCACATGTGGGTCACATGTTTTCACATTTGATCAAGATCAACATTTTCATCATGCATTTCATGTTCTGTGCCTCCAGCCTTTCCTTGGCAGCGGAAGCCTAATTGCATATTTCCTGACATCTGTCACCACATATAGGGTTTTATTTTCATAGTAATCATTAAATTAAGCCCTATTAATATCCTGTTTGGTTTTGCAGAGTCTAAAATATTTGTGTGTTAGATTTTTTGTGTATATTTTTGCATAAAATTTATGTTTTTTTAATGGAAACATCTTATGATGTACTTACAGTATACATTATGAGAAAACAGTTTTAAATGTTAAAGGAATTTGTGATATACATGTGAGTGACACGGTAATCACTGGAAAAAATATCTAGAAATAAGTAAAAATTTCTCAAATTAAGTGAATTTACCCTTAATTGAAGTAGGTAAATGAGATGATTTGCCAATTGAATGAGTATATTTACTCTTAAAATAAGGTATTTAGATAAAATGCATTTGAAATAAGACAATGTAATTGTATTTTCTTATTTTAAATGTAAATTATCTTGTTTCATTGGCAAAATATGTCTCTTACCTTCTAAATTCAAGAACAAATGCACTTATTTTATGAAATAATGACTTATCTAGATTTAGATTTTTTCCAGTGAGGTTAATTCCCATTTGAAGCACATAGGATTCCGATATGACACCCATGTGAAAACATGGGATTTTTACACAAAACATTCAAAATCTACACACTTGGTCTCACTTTGGGGTAAATAAAATAATTTTGCATTTAATTTAAAATAAATGTTCTGGTTTAAAATAAACCAAATCATGATTGCTGGATTAAATGCAGGGTGTTAACTTTGTTGCTCTGTACTTGTGACAGTGTAATGACTATAAAACACTGGAAAAAAGATAAAATAAATGTGCTTTTTCATGCTTTCATATCTTATTTTCACAGCTAAAATTCATGGGATTTGTTTGTAAAGGAAAATTAATTTAAAGGAGTTTTGTAGTTTGGATTTTTTGACTAGATTGCGAATTTGGCCTAAAGCTTTTTTGTTTCGGCTTCTCTATGGGGTATTGATCTGAACCACCACCTCAGCTTTTCCCTGCTCGTTCTGCACCTTGATGGCGTATCACTGCAGCAACTGAAGCTTATCTGCTCTCTTTGCATACTGACGGATACACTTCTCCCTTGATTTCATCCCACCCCCCTCCCCCTCTCCCTGCTACCTTCCCATCTTAACGCCGCTGTGTTACTAATCAGGGTGCACAGAACCAGACAGTTTGTTTGCAGTTCGATAAGCAGGGAAGGACCAGGGGGAGGCAGAGAGGCAGGGAGGGAGAAGCATTCTGGAAATATCAGCAAATTGGATTCAGTGAGAGAAAACAGCAGGTATCTGATAGCATACAGACCTGATTCTCTGAGCGCAGGCAGAGAAAGTAAAACAGGAGTGCATGAGTAATGATGGCTTTAACTTTTCTTAGTGAGGGATGAGGTTGGAAGTCTGGCAATGTCTTCATCTCTCATGATGGCTCCTTGGTCCTCTAACAAAGCTACTTACAAACACATGTTTTTGCTCTAATTGAGGAGGAAGCCAAAATGGAGATTGATGTTAGCATTTTTCTTCCCAACCGCTGCTGTTAACATCAGGGTATAACAACCACTATATGCCAAAATTTCCTCCCCCTTTACCTACAGTCTTACCGCAATCTGCACAGATCCCGTCACCAGACTGGCAGGAAAATAAAGAAGCGTCCTCCGATCTGCTTCTTAGCCTTGACTTTGCTTTCCAGCCCCCTTAACTTTTCTTCCTGCACCTCCCTCGGATGACCTAGATAGAGAAAAAACAGAGAGAGATGCAAAAACTATAGCCTCAGCAGAATTGTAATGCTTTGCAGCGGGCCTAAAGACTAGCCTTTTGTTGTGCGATGAGATATGCATGCATTGTTCCAGTATTTATAGGACAGGCACAAGAGGTTTTTTTTTTACCTCTGAGGTAAATAAGGCCAAGTTTGAATGTCTTGTGCAAAGCACTGATAGAAAATCCATGTAAATGTATTGTTACAATAGACAGGAGAATAATGGCATGAACTAATTTTAGTTGCCGTGACGGCGGCCAGATCGCCTGACCCACTCGTCTCAGTCAAGCACTGTTTTGCGTTAACTCTTAACATTTGATGCCAAGTTTAGAGAGTATATGTGAACGCATTCCTAAGGCTGCAAAACAAGGACATCATATCAAGATAACTGAAAAACCTTCAGAATCCCACCAACATTCTTAAATGATATCAGTTTTCTCTGAGAGGTTTTCTTTTTTGATCTGCAGCTCTTGAAATTCTCCATTTTTTTTTTGTTCTTGGATGAATGACATTTTTTAAAGGACAACATTTATTACAACCTTCTAAAGAAAAGCTGTGGCTAAGTATGATAAATGAGGGATGAATTCATCAGCCTATGATTAATTCAGGATATTTTCTGGCTGTATTTGAACTAACCGCTTTGTCTCTTTCTCTCCCCTCTCTCATGCTGTCTCATTTTTTTGGCCTCATCGCTGCCTTCCAAACAACTAAATAGGTAAGTGACAAAAACAAAAAAAAGTGACAAATTGAGTTATTTGGTTCATTTTCTGTTGCTCTCAAAGGCAGTGGTGCCACACAGACCTCCACTTTAGGCAGTAAATACAGAATAAAAGGAGAAAAGTGCTTAAAAGGATCCATGACTAGTTGAACATGTTGCCCTAAATATGTCTATTTCTTAAGAATTGCTGTTTGTAGTACTTGAAAGCTGATAAATACTTAAACAATTATAACTATCCTTTGTTAAATTTTTCAAACCCCTAAAGGTTTCCATTTCTTCACCAATTGCAATGCTGGGTTTGTTATGAAGCTGGGTCTCTTGTCACTATTAGATTCCAACCATGCAAACATTTAGCCTGGCTCTGCCAGATGGATTTGCTCCGCATATCCATCTGGAAACCTTCCGTTGAAGTAATTTTGGGAAGGGGCGAAAATACTGGTTAGCTGATTGGCCTATGTTGGTGATAGACGGGCCAAATAAACCAATCAGATCAACGAAGCATATGACGTACGAACGATGACGAAAACACAACCACAAGCCAGGCTACTCTTGCCGAAACCGGGAGAAGAGCAAAAACATCTTTTCCTCTGAGAAAAGCCTCCAGAGCAGTGTTTTGCTCTTCTTTCAGTGAAGAAATACTCTGTAATTCCGATAAAACTTGCTCGATAGCCACGCTAACGCTAGTTTCATCGGCTGAAGCCGCCATGTTCTTTAGACTGAACTGTCGCGCTTCTCGTTGCGTCACACCTCAACCCGCCTCAAAGCCAACGCTGATTGGACGTTCGTTTGGTGAACGGCTCCAATTTTTCTTTAACGTAGAGTCTCCAGACTGATCTGCGAGTGAAATCTTGAAAGCTCGCGAGATCAGGATGGTCTCACGAGGCTACGGCTCATTTGCATCAGTTCAAACAAATGAAAACCAAGATCTCTATAAACAATGTAATTACGATACTGGAAGTTCTTATTTCTATCCTTAATTTATCAAATAATGCTAAACAACATCATATAAAGAATATTAAAGAATTTTCTGAGAAAACTAGATCGTCTTACATTCTCTCATTATATTGATCACTATAAGAGTTAAACAAAATGCCAAAAGTAAGCAGAACTATATTACTGTATGCGGGGAGGGACTCCCAGTGGTACTAATTTGCTTTTCTGCTACCTTGCAACAAGAGAAAGTCCTTTCTACTTGGGTTTGTATTTCTCCTGAAGGCATGTGTGTGAGTTCTCTCCCTGGTACTCACTGGCACCTCCACATAGTCAAAAACGCGTGCATGGGAAGTTAATTGGCTTCTCTAGAATTGTGTGTAATGGACTGGCAGCCTGCAGGGGGTGCTCCACCTCTCACCCCATTGGTTGCTGCAGATAGGCACCACCATTTTAGGTTTATTTATTTGGGCCAGACCGAGTACTTTAGGATGGCTTCTAAAATTATAAAAACAAATATAAATATGCCGGATTATAGCAACAAAGCTAGTTTTCATCCGTAGTCCCACCAAGGCAGGCAAATACACCAAGAAAGAACATATAATATTTTAATATAAAGCATCACACAAGGAAATGTTAAGAGTTTAGTGGTTACATGACTGGTTTGTTTTCATCCACAGGTTTGAGGTTGAGGCTCACAAAGCTGATCAGTTGTACCGAGCCATCCCGATTTGCTGGGAGAAGGCACCAGAACCCCTGCGCCAGCCCCACTCGGGACAAAGTGTCTTATAATGGAGGTTATGGTGTGGGGTTGGAAACTGGCGGTATCGCCCAGTGCGCACTGAGAAGGTTTTGAAATTACCGGTTTTGGAACCCCACTCTCACAGGCTGAAGCTGAACAAGACCGTTACTAGCCCACACTGCTCCCGGGGGCTGCACAGCCCAGCACCCCGCTTCTCCCTACAGGCAGGGGTGCTGCAACCTGCGGCTCCCAGAGCCACATATAACTCTTTGGACCCTCTCCTCTCCAGCTCTTAATAGTAGTTAAAATGTATATGCCAAGAGCCAAATAATTTCACTATAATATACTACCGGTATCTCAGCTAGCTTTTAAGCGTTTTTTATAAGATGGAAAAGAATGAGATTAAAAGAACCAGAAATATGTTTTAAGAGAGGTATTTTTCTTATGAATATAGCTTGAAAATTATATGTTTTAACATTAAAAAATACATGAATTGTTGATTGTTTGAGATGGCAACAGCTGATTTCCTATACAAGATTAAAAAAACTAAGAAAAAGTCTATGCTATATTTTCATCTAAAAAAACTTTTTTACTTAGAGATTAACATTATAAGCATATTGGCTCTTTGGATATGAAGGTTGCAGACTATTATTATATACTAAAGGGAAAGGGGTTAAATGCAGGAGTAAATTTCCCCACATTATGCAGGACAAAAGGCACCTTATTTTTTTTACAAGGTAGAAAAATATTTTGTTTAGTAATGCACCCCAAAGCCTAACGGCTTATAGTGTTTCTACCATTTTTAAATTACACCAACACTCAAATAAAGTACATTGCTATAACTAATCATGGATCCTTTTAGGCAGAGTCTCAAGTGATTATATTTTCAGTCATGTTTCCCTTTCCACTTTTAACTGAAAACAACTATCTAAACTGCTCTGCTAGCTGCAGTCAAGCTCTGCTAAGTATTAGAAGTTACAGAAAGTCGTCAATCTAAGATGGAGTTTGAGACGCCCCCTTTAAAGTTTTCTGAGCTCTGACACATTATTACTCACTTTACTTTTGGAAGCAATGTTTGCTCCTTTATCACAAAAGATAATGTATCACACTACATTTGTGCACCCAAAAGCAAAAGAAATTCTTCAGTAATAATAACTGGAAGGTCCCGAAAACTTCTCTCCTGTAGTTACTGTCCTTTGTGGATCAGTGTTGCCAGTGTTTCAGGAAAATTCTAGCACTCTTCCCTTTTGCAATCACACATATTTAGCTGAGATGGTGGGATGTTTTTGCTCTGGAACACAGAGCCTATATAACGACTTGAACTTTGATTCCGTTATAAAACTTTAACAGAAGCAAAGCCATTGAAATGTGTCTTACTTTCTTCTTCAGCTCTCTGCTCGTTTTTCTACAGTTTGTCATGACATTATTTTTAATAGGGATTGTCAGGAGATAATGGCCACACACTTGCAGCCACCTCCCGTACAGCAAATAGGGGAGTTCTGTATGAAAAAAGTGAACCTAAAAGTTTGAATATTGGCTTTACCTTTTTGTTAGGGAGTTGCTCATTAGGGGCTACTCTCCTTTTTATCATATTTTTCCATCTTTCCATGTGATGTTTTTGTTTATTTGAGTTCATCTCATATATATCCTATTTTTCCTTTTTATCCATAATTTAAGTTAAAAGCAGGGCCCACCCGTGCTGCTATTCAGCTCCGCGGAGGGAACTGAGAACCTGATAGCATTTGTGTTGCGAGCGAGGGTCAGCCCAGCGTTCAATTTTAATTTTCTCATTTGATCTTGTCAAACGAGGTTTGTTGGAATACATGAGCCTGTTTAAATTCATGAGGTCAGGCAAAAGTGCTCTCAGTAATTGGAATCATTTACACACTTTTCTTGAAGATGCCCTCTCTTAGCTCTTCAGTGACAACAATGTGACCAGAGTCAGTGGAGGAAATACACTTCACATCAGATACTTCACATCAAACGCTCCAAGAGTATGCGGCAGATACTGGAAGCCATATTACCATTTCATTTTTGAAGGACCAGGAATTTAATGTGACATCTGCCATTGTGCCTTCTATTAGAATATTTCTTCCTATGTTTGTGAAATAAAACGTTGCTATAAAAATAATAACATAATTCTGCATTAAATAAGATACTTACTGTAATGTAAATTATAGAATAATATATAGAAAAAGATAAATAAGCTGTGTAAGCGTGTGACTGGAAACAAACCTTACAGTAGATCAGTGTCATATAAAGGTTTTCCTTGATACAATGTGAAAACAGCTCACTCAAAATTACAGAGACAGTTTAGGTGTTCTGAAATGATTTGCACAAAATCTCCCTGGACACAGTCACGATGGTTGTGGCCAGGGGACAAAAGGAATTTGGGGCCCTAGGCAAAGAAAGACAGGCAGGGGCCTATGAACTGAAGACAACACATAAAACAGACCCATTCTACAGAGAGAGAAATGTTAATAGAATATAGACATCCGTTATCTGTTCTAGGTTTTTGTCCCTCTCTTCTTTGTCCCTTTTCTTCTTGTTTTCATCTCTATTTTTGTACTCAGCTGACTTTTTCATGCTGTCTCTAAAAGGAATGAAAGATTAACAAGCACTAAGCTCACTTAGCTGATTGCTCCTTCCTGTGTTTTTCAAAAAGGCAAAAATAAATAACCCAGTCCTTCTTTTCACTGTAGACAAGCCATGATCTTATCTGTTCTCCATTTTTCATTTTGGATGAAATAATGGCGCATGTTACCAATCTACTGCGCTCTGGAGGCAGAGTTAAGCTGCTTTTAGATGTTGTCTCCAAAGTCTCCAGTTGCAGAAAAAAATTGCTGGAATTTACGAAGGGAGCTTTTAGAAATCAAAGTGCTAGAGGGTCTGAAAAGTGGCTAAATATAGCGACTAAAGCGCTAAGTTGGCAACACTGCTCTTTGCATCGTTTGTTTTCAGGCTGGTTTTGCTGCTGTCTGTTTTGAACCTTTCTGAACATGAGCAGCAAATGGACTGATCAATATGAGTACTGCTTGGACGCGCACTGAAGGGGCTGAGATAAGCGTAGTATTGAAGCGTTCTGATGGCAGTGCAAAAAATTTTTTGATCAAAAAAAAAATTAATGTGCACAAATAAAGATATTTGTTTTAACTTTTGTGAGGAACAGAGAGTTTATGGGGCCCCAGGAACTTGCAGGGGCTCTAGGCAACTTTACCTAGTATTGCCTAATGGTAAATCCCCTGGATTTGTGGCCAACTTAACATCATGGCACTATAAATGCATCCTGCATGGTGATACACTGACAAAAGAACAACAACAAAACTTGCCGGAGGATGCGCTTTCACCAAAAATTCTTAAAATACTACGAAACCCGCAAATGCATCTTTAGGTACTTGAAGATGAGTCAGTGCTGAAAGTGCGTACATCTCCAAATTGTGTATTTATAGCTTATTGAAGCACTGACGATATGTATTTATCATAGCATGAAAGAGACTCTGTGGCATAGTGTTTAGCTATAAAAAGGGAGGTATGGGGTGTTGTCAGCAGATCATAAAGGTTTTAATAGAAATATAACATTGCTATAAATGATAGTTGCACTCATCAAGGTATTTACTTTAACCCCTGGTTAGCAGGTCAGGTTTATTGCACCAATTATAGTCCTAACACACTTTGCAGGTGTGTCCTTAAACTCAGATTCTTACAGGTGTAAAGTTTTGATGTGCCCTTTTGTAAAGAACGGAACAGGTGGACCCAGTATTCAAGGTGATACAGAGAGTTTTATTAACCTAAAACATGACAGAACAGACCAATCACTCTGGTTTAACAGTTCAGTCCATCCTCTCAGAGGAAGGCAGGATACAGCGAAACAAGCCCAGAGTGTCCCCGATGCAGCAACCCCAGTGGGCAGGCAGGAATCCGATCCAGGTCAGGGAAAAAAGATCAGACAGGACAGTTCTAGAATCAGGAGATCGTGTCCTGGTTCTCATCCTCTCAACCACTGGCCTCGAAATACAGGAACATGAACTCTGAAATAACCAAACTCAAACTTACATACGAACATAATAAAATAAAACAATGATCTGGCCCTGATAGCTGGGCTGAACAGCAACAGACACAGGTGGATAAGATGAGCGATGATTAGGAACCAGGTAGAGTATGGCAGGTGAATGAAGTGAACAATTAAGGTGAGCTATCAGGGCAGATCATGACACCTTTTGCCCCACATACCTCAATCTAAGAGCTAAGCTAATTAGCTTTACAGAAATATGCCCATAAGCTAATATTGGAGTGAGGCGTGTTAAAGCATTTCGATGTCAACGCCTAAGAAAATATTTGATACTCAATATCATTTTTGATACTATGGGAGAAAGAAATGACAATTAAATTCATAAGAAAACATCTTTATTAACATGTAAAATTCACCATTTTTCAATCTTAAAACGGAACATATGAGCCTGAATTAATGCATTCTGCGGCCGCCACAGTTTCCTTCCGACATTTTCATGGCTGGTTTTCTCATTTCTTCTCTGTTTGGCTTCAGGGCGAGAAGCATAGTTTTAAAACTAATTTAAAATGACCAACAAGCCACAAACTTTCAGTCTTGCTTATGTTTTGTAAAAGCAGATGACGCCCTAAGACAGCTAACTGTGACACGTTATTAAAGTTGAAAGATCCTGGTAGATAAGTGCAGTGTTGCATTGACTTGGATGCACACAAAAAATTTCCTTTCCCCACAAGAAGCAAAAGTGATAATAAGATGGGACTGTGTGGCATATTCTCAACGAGCAACAAGCCTATATGTAAATAAACAGATTTAAAAATAAAAGGCTGAAACCAAAAAACAAATCTACTTTTTGAAACTAGAGGAGCATGGTTAGGTCGTTTTTTTTTTTTACTTCCACTAGTTAATCCTTAATGTTCTGGCAGAGCAGAGTGGAAAAGATAAATTAATCCTTTGCAACACACATATGACAAAGAATCTTTAGGTTTTTTTTTATTTTTATTTTTAAAACACCCCCCCCTGGTTTGTTTGCACCAATGTGCAGCAGCAAAACATTTCGGGAAATGACTGAATCAATGTCAGACCATCATTTAAATGTATTTGTCTGGTTTACCTTGCTTGGCAGCTGTTTTTTCATGATACACAGTAAAATTTAAAAAAATTAAAAGATAACATTGGTACTATAATTTACAGTGACATTTAAGTTAAAAAAAAGTCCTTTGAATTGAATTAAAATGATTAATTCAAAAAGAATTAAGAGAATTAAGAATGAATTTGGAATATAAAAAAAAATTAACTGCATTTTAGATCAAAATGCAAATGGGAAAATGTAAAAAATATACACATATATATAATTATTAGTGGTGTCAGACGATTAAAATATTTAATCATGATTAATCACATTAATGTCATAGTTAACTTGCAATTAATCGCACATTTTTATCTATTCTAAATGTCCCTTGATTTCTTTGTCACATTATTTTTTTCTAATTTTAATGCTCTTATGAATATGGAAAAGTAGATTGAGTTGCTTTATGCAAAAGTTTTTTTATTGAAAACAACATTGCCATACTGTAGTGTTCAATTTCACTCTAACATTTTAGCTATGGCTGCAGTAAGTTTATTCTTAGTTAAAGTATCCATGCGCTTCTGTCTGAAATCATCCAGTGTTACCTGGCTTTGACGAGGGGGCGGAGAATTCGAATCAGCTGAGTGCTTGGCCATTAAGTGGTATTTCAGACCGGTCGTGCTGCGATGATAGCTCAGTTCACAACGACCAAACACACAGATCACTTTGGTCTTGTCAATGGAACCATTCGGCAACTTTTTAAAAGAAAACTTTCCATTCAGAATACTATCGGCATCGCTAGCATCCACTCAAAATGTAACGTCAACTCTTTTAAATGCCCAAGTGTGGTTGCAGCGCGCCTGATGTTTTGTTTCCGGTCTAACTAGATCCGGGGTGGTGTTGTAGTTTTTCTAACGTTACTGGTTGTTGCAACAGCATGTGAAGAAACTACAAAGTGTGCTAGGCCAAAAATAACGTTAATCACACGATACAAAAATTGACGCCGTTAAAATGGGTTTACGTTAACGCCGTTAATAATGCGTTTAATTGACAGCACTAATAATTATTGATATTAAAAACAAACTATTTGTACTTGTGTATATGTATTTCAAATGCATTTTAGGTTGAAGCAACAATCCTAGTTTATATTTATAGATTGTTAGCCTAATTGCTGCTGCATGCAGGTTATTTTTTAATCTAATGGAACGTTTTAGTGTCTGTGTACCATTACTCCAGCTAACGATTCCATCACCTGATTAGTTGATGATTATTTCAATAATGGATTAATTTCATGTGGCTGTTACAGGTTTGATTCCTGACTTGACGACTTTTGCTGCTTGTCTTCACCCTCTCTTATCCAATTTTCCTGTCTTCCTACTATCAAAAATAGAATGACTCTACTGCCTAAAGAATTCCTCCCCAAAGAAGTATTTACTTCTAATCCTTTACCTCAATTTATGATGGTGATTAAAGTTTATTCATGTAGTCTGAGTCCTATTAGAAGTTGAGCTAGGTCGTCCTTTCTGCGGCAGCTCTTTGTTTAGATCCACCAACTTTATACACAGTGAAAAAAAACAATCGTTATTTTAACACCTACAGAGTTAAATATAACTCTGTTTTCAGATAACATTTGGTCCCTCCCCAAATGAGTGTTAACTTTTCAGTGTTAATATGATTTTAGTCTCAAAATCCAGAAGTTCTCTCAGAGACTGGCGGGTAATCGATACCATACAGAGTAAAAGTTACACTACATGACTTTCATTTTTTTTTTTTTTATTATTAACTCCAACAGATATTCACTCAGTTTAGTTGTAAATACTCAAAAGAGCAAAACAGGTCCTGAATTTTTGACAACAATTTTTTTTACTGAGTAGTCAATAAAGCAGGAATTTTCTTTTTTATTATTTGGTTTAAATGTGCATATAAATGTGCAATCAATTACAGCTTTCATATGATGGTTCTCAATCCTGTTCCTCAGCTACCACTGTCCTGCATGTTTTAGGCGTTTCTCTGTTGCAGCAGACCTGATTCAAATGATAAATTAGACTCCTTAGAAGCAATCAAGTGCTGCAGATGGCTGATTCATTTAAATCCAGTTGGTGGCAGAAAGGAGACACCTAAACAAGCCGGGCTGCGGTACTTGAGGAAAAGGATTGAGAACCACTTTAATATGCCATTGTAAACATCAAAAGTAGCATATGACACAATACATAATTTTTTGCAGCTTTGGCATCCAGCGTTATAAGACCCTTAATCCCAGTATTTATTTTCCTTGGCTTTAAGGGGTCATCACTACAGAGCCTTATTAATGCCTTTTAGGTACACAAACATGACACCTTTGTCATAAACAGTGAATCTAGTTATTAATTACAGCTGTAGGACATTTAGTTCTTGCTCTTCAGGAGGTCTATGTGTCTCAAAACAGGTGAAAATGTGTTTGTCTGCAGAGAGCAGATCTTTAAAGAAGATGGAAAATGATCTGCAGACAGTGGAAAACCTTCTTTTGCAAATTTATGGGTGAAGGATATGGAAATGTAAACATTTACCACATTCAAAGCGATTTTCAAACTCTAGATTTTGCGTCCTTTTGAGTACCTCTTAAAGTCTGGTGCAGAATGACACAGGAAAATATCTGTGGTCATTGCTGCCACAAAGGAGGCCTTGGTACAATGAAAGCCTGTGCACATTTAAACATATTTGGACCATCTAAAAATAACAAAAGAAGAATGATGATAATAATTGTCATTGAAAAAAAAGTATTCAACTTCGCAATCCCGTTAACAAAGGAGATCAATGATTATTCACAGTCTGCATTTTATTTATCTCTGCAAAGATGAGAACAAGACAATTGTAACATGCAGCTCTATGTTCTGCCTTTTTCTGATAGACAAGGTTTCTCTTATTAACTTAAAGTCTGCAAAACAGCTGTGAAGATCTCCACATACAGTTTAAACAAATTACAGACGATGTTGAATAAACCTTAGTAAGGGGTCGTGCCTGGTATGGGAACCATTATTTTCTGTTGCAAACAATCCCTCATAGTAGGAAAACAACTCCGCTCACCCAGCCATTATGTAGCCTTGCAGGTGTGAAGCCTGAGTGAATACCTTTATAAAGCAAATCAAACATTTTGAAGGGATTGTATTGGAAATAGATTTTTCTGACCATAATAATCAAATAAGCATCTACAAGTATAACAGCTTATAACAGCTGGCAGCCTTTTTTATTGTTCCCAGTGATATTTTGGAGACAATCTTAAACTCTTCAGGGTCGGGAGGGCTCCATGCCATCACTGCAGTCTACAAATCCTTCATTACTTTCACATCAGTAGTCCAGTTAAGCCTTTCCCAAACTTTAGTATCCATTCCAGTGAGAGTTTAAAGACAAAGCCTCAAATATATTTCAGTTAGGGGTCTGGATGAGTATTCTATACCTACATTTGTTCAATTCTGTGTTTCAAAAACAGCAAATTAGTGAGTTAACAGGTAGAGTTGTATTTCCGAAACAGTTGAGGTTGTGATTTCCACACAGCGAACTTTGAGTTTACAGAGAATAATCTGAAAAGGGGGAAATAACCAAGGGAGCAGCTGTGTTGTGGAAAAAAAAGCCTTCCGGATGTCAGAGGTTAGGGGGAGGAATGGCCAGAGTGGTTAAAGATGATGAAAGGCAACAGAAGCTTCAATAAAATATTGGCTTTAATGAATGTATGTGGAATATGTATGGGGTTCAGCAGTTAAATATGAGACTTAGCTTAATTTGGCTGTTAATGCACAGTTAAAGAATCAGGCTGCAGTCTCAGCAAACCGAATTTAGGGATGTTAATACAGATAGCATGTTATACGTATCAAACATAGCATAGTTGTTGTTTTTTTTTATATGCACTCTTGGAAACTGAAAGCTTCCAAGAGTGCAAAATACCTTTTTTTTCCAGCAGCATAGCTGACTGCTTGGACTGTAGGACGATCATTGTTTCCTTCAGAGAGACAGCCTGGGGGAAGAAACTGTCTCCACGGTGGCTGGTTTTTGCTAAGAGTGCTCTGAGGCACAGACCTGAAGGTAAAAGTCTTACGTTTGCATGGAGAATGTGGGCTTTCGTTCTCTGTGGTCTCTATCATTCTTTCAGTTTGGACCTGTCTTGTTGAAAATGAGCCAAATCGCCATGAGGATGAATAAATAAAAGACGCACCAAATGATGGCTGTGTAGAATGTGTAGAAAGTGACCAGCAGCTCCAGTTACTCCAATTTGTACTGCTTGAGTAGCGCCAGGAAGTACAGGGTCTGCTGTGCCCTCCTTCAATCAGCGTGTCAGGTGCTTTGAAGCGATGGTTTCTTGGAAAAAGGAGTAATCCAGTTTTGCTAAAAGTCAACCTTCATTTCTGCATCGTCGAGTGGGTTAAGCTACATGTGGTTCTGGTCTGGTTAGACCAGCAGATCGACTCCTGTTAGTAGAGTTTCTGAAATATTCGACTCAGTTTAGTGTTGCTTAATGAGAATCATTTTATGTGTCTTGGTCGGACATAGACAGATACTTTACAGATTTACTTACACATCAATGTACCCAACATATTTTTTGCTGTAGTCAGCTATGCTGCTGGAAAAAAGGTATTTTCACTCTTGGAAACTCAAAATGTCCCCTTTAGTTTAATTCCTGTTTGCAGGACGGGGACTTACCGCTTGAGCAAGCCAGTCAGTAGCTGTCTAGCCAGTCACAGCAAAAACAGGAAGCCTGGGTTCATATCTCGCCTTGGGGGAATGAACACTGCCAGTGTGGGGCCACAGTGGCGTTGGATGTAGGAGTTTGCCCTGAAATCGAAGGATTGACGGTTCAAGCCCTGGCTCCGACTTTCATTGTTGTTGTGTCCTTGGGCAAGACACCTGCATTGTCTACTGATGGTGGTCAGAGGGCCCGATGGCGCCAGTGTACGGCAGCCGATGGCGCCAGTGTACGGCAGCCCCAGGGCAGCTGTGGCTACAATGTAGCTCGCCACCATCAGTGTGTGAGTGTGTGCATGAATGGGTGAATTAATGTAGTGTAAAGCGCTTTGGTCAAGTCTCCTGACTTGAAAAAAGGTGCTATATAAGTACATGCCATTTACCAGTGTGGGTCCTTAGGCATCCAGCTAATGGTTCTGAAGTTCTGGTTCAAGCCCCACTCCCTGAGCAAGACCATTAACACCCACACTGCTCCCCGGGTGCCGCACAGTGGCAGCCAACTCTTCACCAAGAGGATGGGTTAAGTGTAGAGAATTTAATTTCTTTGCTCCTTAATTGTGACAATGTAATGACAATAAAACACTCAAAGAAAACATTATGTTCTTTTTATGCCAAAAAAAACAACTAATCAGTGCCTCTATTCCTCTGCGCCTTTTAACCCGTTCTCTGCAAATGTACTTCACTTTACAACCTTACACCCATTGGATATTGTAGGAATATTACAGAGACTGCATTGATTAAAATTTTTTGCTTGTCATAATTCAAACTATCTATTATCTGCTTAACTGCAGGTTAAAAAATGAAGCAGTAAATTCAGTAAATGATTATTTATTTTGCCTTTTAAACGCACATTTCAGCTGATTCAAGTGTGTAGAAAAAGCATTCAAAGGAAATGCGATAAATAGCAGAACAGAGAAGGTATGGTAGGAGGAGTCTTACAAAGCAGCTTGAGCGTACATTATGTAGAAACAATATGTGCACAGAGGTTTGTTGCTGCAGGCAGTTAGACCTGCTGCTAACACCTAGGCTTTAAATGGCCATCATATCTCTCTTGCATTAAACACACTGCCTTGCAATCTGCAGTAAGCCTTAGGCTTCACCCACTGCGATCCGCTTACCCTTGAATGGCTCCAAATTACTGATTGCCTTTTTTTTAAATATACTTTATGCTTTTGCAGGGGCTGAAGGCACGGAAGGAAGTTGTTTCAGCTTTGTTTTAAATATCTTTATTAATAAGCCTAAATATCTTCTTCATTTTAGTAATCCTGTAACAATAACCTCAGACTAATATCTTGTTTTTGCAAATAAAACCCCTCCTCACAGCTTCTTTATAATCTCAAATGAAGGTTTTTGTCATAAACATGTCAGAAAACCCTTCTTTAGTGCTCCCTTAAACACCAGAGAGCTGCCTGGTTCCCTTTTCTGTAGTGTCATTTACTTGCCAATTACTTACTAGAACAGCACGCCAATTCAAGGCTGGTTCCGGCAGACAAGTGGTCCTGCTTGGTGTGTCTTGGAGCAATGCTACATTAAACCTCCCATCTGGTGGCTTTACAATTACAGGTATTTAATGCAGCGGCACATCATTAGTGCTTTGTTGTTCTGTCTGACACAGTGATGCCGCCTCCTCCAATGACAATGACCTGCATTAGAGGGGATTAGCTGGAGAGCTGATGGAGATGGGGATGACACAGCAGAAAGCTAATTGGGTTTTATGGGTGGGAAATCTCAGGGAGAAACATAAAATTGAAAAATGGTCCATGAAAAAGGTGGAAAGATATAAAAAGTGCAAATAAGTCATTTTATTGGCTTAAATGATGGTTGCCCGTGAGCTTCTCTGTAATTAGCTCCAGATTCCTTCATTTCTTAATAAGAGGGTTAAACAAAAGGGGAAACTTGCTCATAAAATTCAGCAAACAAGTTTATACAGAAGTCACATTTACTGTCCCACTTAAAAAAACAGCTTTTAATTTGAGTACAGTTTTTCAATAATTCAGGTTGAAAAATAACAGTGATGGACAAAATCTTATAACTAATGTTAGATCAGACAGCTGCCACAGCTGCAGCTGCTCCAGAACGCTGCTGCCCGTCGTCCTCACTCAAGACTAAGAAAAGTAGAGCACATCACCCCGTGCCTCTAAAGTCCTTACACTAAGCTCCCTGTATATCAGAGAATAGACTTTTAAAAATACTTCTGTTAGTCTATAAATCTCTGGTAGGCTTAGCACCTAAATACATCACAGACTTGCTATCAGTGTATCAACCCTCCAGGACCACTTCAGGTCTTCTGGCTCCAGCCTGCTCTGCATACCTAGAACCAGAACTAAACATGGAGAAGCAGTATTTAGTTCCTATGCTCCACTTATCTGGAACAAACTTCCAGAAAACTGTAAAAGTGCATAAAGCCTGAGTTCCTTTAAATCAAGACTAAAAACACATTTTTTTTTTTAGGATTGCCTTTGACTGTTCTAGTTAAACAGTTCAACTAAAACATATTTTCTTTAGTCCAACTGTTTTTAATATTCTTTTTTGTTTCTGCATTTTTATTTTATTTTATTTATTTTTATTTTTTTCCTACTTTGCTTTGATTCTATTTTATCTTCCTGTATTTTTGAATCATGTAAAGCACTTTGCTGCATTGTCTTTGTACTGAATTGTGCTATACAAATAAATTCAGTCTTGCCTTGCCTTTTTAATAGCTGGAGTCTGGAATGGAGGCCAGATCTGTGGGTCTGTTGGTCCACTACAGTCTCAGTCCCTACTCCTCACATATTGACACAGTCTCCTGCACGTCAGATAGTCGGGAGTGGCGGCCTAGTGGTTAGTGACATTGTGCTTGGAATTCTAGAAGTTCTGAGCTCAAGCTCAACTCCCCAGGCTCACACCCCACTCCTGTTCAATACCGCGGTATGGTGGTGGCGCGGCACCGCAGTGATTCTAAGTCACAAAGACTTAAACCTCTCACACCGCTGCTGAGTCGTCCGGGCTGCGGCATTACCTAGACACCCGCGCGCTGCAGAAAATTCCGCTAGAAGAGTGTTATCCTTGGCGGCGCGGCCGGGAGCCCCTCCTCCGCACAGTTTTTCTCTCGCTACAAGAAATATCTCTTATTTGGGCCGCGGTTATCACGCGGAAGTTACGCGGAACTCAAGTAAACTTCTGTTAAATCTCCCGGACCTGTTGCCGGAGTCGCAGAGCCGCACCGCACCGTAGTCAAAAAGGGCGGTGTGAGAGGGGGTTGTATGGAGCGCGTCTCCGCCGGCTTGGTAAATCAAGACCGGAGCCAGTGTGAGCAAGTGGGGTTAGCTCCCACAGACTGACACTCTGGGTCCCTGAGCAGCGATCCAGACTCCCCACACTGCAGCCCGGCACCTCAACTATAAGTAGCCCACTGGGTTCCCTGCTGGGATGGGCTAAAATGCAGAGAGTTAATTTAGTTGCTCTGCACTTGTCAGAGTGTAATGACAATAAAAAGCTGGAAAAAAAAAAGATTATGAATTAAAGAGGTAAAAACTTAGTAAAAACTTACCACTAATCCATCCCTTACCCTAACTCCTAAAGCTAAAAACACAGTAGTATACATGTTACCATACACTGCTAGAGCTACCAAGCTAACTGTAACTTTGTAAGTGACTTCAATTTTTCTTTTTTTGTCATGGGTCATGTGATACACTGCCTGCAACCTGTCGTTTACACTGCGCATTCCATTCTGACACACAGGGGACTTTGACCAAGCGTCAATATGTGACAAGCTGGGAGTGAGAATGTGTAGCAAGAATGTGTTGGTTGGTCAGGCTAGCTCAACAGACTGACAATAATATATAAGAACTAGTGTTGCGCCAATGCCATTTTTGGCCCTGATACCCATATCCAATACATGGCTGTGCAGTATCGGCCGCATACCGATACTCTATATATTAGGATGCACGATATTGGGATTTTTGCCGAGTATCCGATATGCTTCTATATTTAAAACTCATGTAGTCAGATAACGGCATATCCCACCTGTGTTAAAGCTGGACAAAAAAAAATAAGTAGTCATTGAAAACAGAGCAGTTTTGTTATCCATTTCCGACACTTTGAAAATCCGATCTATACTCAAATATATTTTCATATGCGCGATATCAAATAGATTTTTTAAAACGCCGGTATTCCATCTATTTTATTTCTTCAAAATCTCGCGCGAAATTTCACCGCTTCTGTTACACACCGTCGTGGATATTTCTTTGCAAATTTCCTGTGAGATTTTGTTAGTTAAATAGATCGTGATACAGCATACACATATCAACATATAAAAATGTGGCAAATATTTCGTGAATTTTCGGGGATTTTGTCGAAGCATAACGATGACATATATAGCAATATTTCATTAGTAAAAGAGAGATATGGCTCCTTGAGTGCTTTTTAAAATATAATAATAATAGTACACACAATAATAATAATAATAGCTCAAACAAGTGTTTCTTTTTTATTCACTTATCAATGTCTAATTTTATCTCACAATGCCATAAACAGGGGATATTTAAAACCACAGGGTTAAAATAATATAAAACCATACTGTTTCAATTTTTGCAGAATTTCCTCTGCTTGGATGTTTTTTTGACAAGTAAAATTTCACAGCACATACCAAATTTAACTTGGCCCAACATGGGAGCTATCCGCAGGTGCTGAAAAGTACCTGGCGTACTGAGGGAACAGTTTTGATTCAGTTACATCCCTACTGATTCCGCGGAGTAAAGCGAAAGCTTGTGCCGAGGTCATCACAGACATAATTTAAAGGAATATTTTTGACAGTTTTAGATTTGTACTTTTCTTGCTGCGAAGTCAGATGGGAAAATCAATACCACTTTCATGTCACCAGGAGGTGATACGCCATAAAAGGATTAAAGAGGAGAACCCTTTGAACCACTAAGGAGGAAAGTTTTTAAAGCAATTTCCTGGGTAAGAAACTGTAAAACCTCAGCTATTAAAGTTTTGTCTCTCTTGGTTCCTTTGCTTTTAATGCATCACCATGGAAGCAGAAATGATTTCATTTCGTTTTCTTCCTTGATATAAGCATACATGTCTTGTCTTACAGTCCGTTTATTCCATTATTATCTGATCTATAAGCTAGACGGACCGCTGTCTGGATCCTAGCAGGATTCCTTTTAAATCAGACCCGCCTATCAAGCACAGCATCACTGTGGCTGCTGTAGTAAACAAAATGAACTGTTTCGAACGAAGAGAGGTTGACCCGATCAGAGCCCAGCAGTCGCTACAGTTAATGGACCGTTGTCTGTCTGGCTTTGAAGAGGATTTACAGCCAGCTCCAATCGCAAGTACATCAGCATCTGCTGTTAAACACGTCTCTACCACTGAGAAACACATGTAGCCACAGAGTAAAGGGTTTAACAGCAAAAGAAGGAGACAGCTGGGATTCAACACATACCTCAGATCCGTTTCTGCCTTCCCATCTTCTGCTTAGCCTTCCTTTGGTAGCTGGAAGCATATATATATACATATATATGTATGCCATTTTGTTAAGTGTTGGTGAGGCACATTCAGTGTGACAGATGTTGAAACGGCGAGCTGTCTTGCAGGCAAACTCTGGCTGCTGTTTGTCAAAAACGATTCCTTCATGAAAGGTGATGCTGGATGAGTTGTTTCCCCTCGGTTCACTGCACAGTTTGGAAACTTTGACATTTCAGGTTAAAAAGAGTAGAAGAGGATAAATATTTAAACCTGTTCGCCTCTCATATGTGTAAAACACTTTGCCAGTCTCTCCAAAAACATTTTGAAAGTTGTGAAAGGAAGTTTTAAGAATTATCTGCACTAAAATGTAAATACACTGAGTGCACAGGCTTATGAACATGTATTTAAATGGGAGGTTTACAGCAGATGCTGGAAATTATACTATGTATGCGGTTTTGCAAAGTTCAATAGAAGAACTTTGGGTTTTAATATTAGTAATTAAATTACTCGTAGTATATCCAATGGTTTGATCAACTAAAATCCTGTTGTACAAATATATTTTAGTTTGTTAGCTTGTTACAACTGCCAACAATTGCCTATTTGGTGTACAGAAATGTACATTAAGTACTATTTTGTGGCATTGCTTCTGGTTATTGACGAGGTGCTAAACCAGAAATGAGGCAGAGAACTTGACAAAAGTGACAGTGGTGATTGTTGTCCTGTGTGTTTATGTCCGAAGAGGAGCCTATGTATGTCTCAAATTAAAACTTCACTCCTTATTAAGATGCAGTGTTGCATAAATCCATGCATTGAAATATAGTCTTGGTAAATTTCTCCAAATCACCTGCAAGAAGTTGGTGAAGATTCTCAGTCATCCAGGGCATAGTCATTCCAAAAGTAAAAACAATCCACTAGACTTTGTTTCCTAGTTTGAAGATGTTTTGCTTCCCATCCAGAAGCTTTTTCAATAAAAATGTCAGAAAATTGCTTCTCCTGACTAAG
Organism: Cyprinodon brontotheroides; assembly: GCA_018398635.1. Classification (NCBI taxonomy): domain Eukaryota; kingdom Metazoa; phylum Chordata; class Actinopteri; order Cyprinodontiformes; family Cyprinodontidae; genus Cyprinodon; species Cyprinodon brontotheroides. The sequence goes on along the minus strand of JAGKQL010000069.1, from coordinate 2,653,811 downwards.
CCAAAACTTGTTTTGGCTTAAAAACTTGGTAAATTTAAACCAATGAATGGGTCCGCCCCTCTGGAATGGGGGGTAGTTTGGGTTCTTTGTTAGCCTGCAATACCCAACAGAGATGGCAAAAGTACTCACTTTCCGTACTTGAGTAAAAGTACAGATACTTGTGTTAAAAAATACTCTGGTAAAAGTGGAAGTACTGATTAAACTTCTTTACTCAAGTACAAGTAACAAAGTACAGGCTTGTAAATTTACTTAAAGTATAAAAGTAAAAGTAGAAACCACTTTTTTCATGCCGTTGCCTACATTTTAAATGGATGTCTGCCAATAG
>JAGKQL010000069.1:2570222-2638486 GCA_018398635.1 Cyprinodon brontotheroides | reverse complement strand
AAAAAAGCTATAAGACTGGCACTTAGCCTCATGCATTTAAGAGAAAGTGCAAAAAAATGATGTGGTCTATCCCATATCCTTCACACCATAATTTTGTACAGAAGCTAATACTTTTTGACATCCGTGAAACCCTTATTTAATCTGCTGACTGAAAATGATGGGGAGGGTAAAAAGAAATGTAGACAGAAGGGAGTGAAGAGCAAGCACTGCAGGAGTTTAGTGTTTACAGAATCAGCTCTAGTATGAAAATGATCCGCTTAGGGGTTTTTTTTTTATGGTGCTGCCAAAAGCAGGGTGCTGTCATGATATCTCAATCCTTATTTTCTTTCTTAAAAATATCAATTATTCATATTTGATACCTTAAAACAATCTCTTACCCTTGTTAAAACTTAGTGTGCTAAGTAGAGAAAAACACATTGATAAAGAGATACTCACCAATGTTCCTACACATTTTATTTATTTGGTATTCCTTATTTATTTATTTATTTAGCATATACTGTTCTCGGTCACAGGATAGATGGATTTATTTGCAGCTGTATTAAAATATTTCTATTTTTGGCTCTCTGGTCTAAACAAATATAAGAAAAAAAAACAGTAGCGATGAAACTTGTCTGTATTATGACTTAAACTGCAAGTCTAAAACAAAAAACATAAAATTGTACGAAGCATTTGAAGGTAGCCCCCTTTACTCTGATTCTTCAAAAAATGATAGCGCCATCACCTGCCTGTCAACATTTAGACATGTCCCTGATTCAACATACCTGAATAAAAGAGCTTTTTACCTCATCGGCATGCCGTCAAGTTCTGATCTGCTGATGATTTTAATATGTGATTCAGATGTGATGAAGAGGAGAGATATCTAATGGGTGCAGGATACAGGCCTTTGAGGACTGGCGCTTTACATCCTGAATATAAACCAAGGGATGTTATTGGGAAGGGGTGGAGAAGATATTTAAAGGGAATATTTCGCTGAAATTAATCCATCATCAGTTATGAAAAAGGTATTGCTCTGCTTCATATAGTAGTAACCCACTTTCCTTGATGGGTCCTTGGCTGCTCCTCTACAATTCCTTTGTTATTAGATTCTAAAATATTCTTTCTGTCATGATTTTTGGACATTAAGATCTAAAGAGAAGCATTTTCTCCTGGTCAGACCTTGTAATTCAGTGAAAGGATGGAGTCAGAGTAAAAGAATATGCAAGCCCATGAGAAGGCCAGTGGCTGGAAGTTGGAGGGTAATTTTGTTGCCATTCGGCTGGCTTTTGACTGCAAAGGGCCATTTTGAATGGCTGCTACCGTACCCAACAAGACATGACTGTCCAGCAAATCTGACACTCTAAAGAGTGGAGAATGATAATCAGAGAAAAGGCCAATATGCCCATAGTACCACTGAAGAAGCCACAGAGAAGCAAAGCTCATAAGTGCAAGAATCTTGTGACATAACCATAACTTGCACTTAATATCACTCCAGATTATGTAATTTAGAAACTCACCCATATTTGGAAGAGGGACAAATAAAAAAAACAAATTAAAAAGTCACAGAATTAATAAAAGAAATCCACATGTGAGGGCCTATGATGGTTAGAATAATTTAAAAATAACTTAAACTTAAAACAACAGTTCGGTCAAGGCTTTTCTGACATAGAAAACCATAGCCATCCATCTAAAAACAGCAGGTTAGGAGATGAGAGCATTGGTCAGAGATGCAGCCAAGAAGCCCATTAAAACATGGGAGGAGCTGTGGAAGATTTAATAGACCTAATTCAACAAATCTGGCCTTAATGGAAGAATGGCAAGAAAAAGTATCATCATTTGCCATCTAGGAGACAGACCGATTATTAGGAGAAATGTGCTTTGGTCAGAACTTTATCTGCCTTCCTGGGAAAACCTTTGTGAGGCAGAAAATGAACTGTATAGTAAATTGCCCAACATATTGCCTAAAAGGGGTTGGTTGCAACATCTCGTAGGGTCAGGGAAGAAGGTAATTAGTTTAGGGTCATTTATACACAAATCTGCTATTTTACCCTTATCCACCATTTTGTGTTGATCCGTCGCATCCCATCCCCATAAATAACATTGAAATAAGTCGTAATGTGACCTTTATACACAAATAATGTATATGAATACTTTTGCAAGGCCCTATAGGATATTCTCTGTAGAAGGTTAATGAAAGATGTTCTGACACCTGATGTAACCCACATCTTTAAGGTGCACAACTGTGCTCACTATAATCACCACTTCCTGTGCAGGCAGGCTTTGGCAGAGATGCCCTGCTAATTAGAGACAATGTTAGCTGTTTGTTTACCAGTGAGATCTGGCTGAAATAATATAGTTCTTTGCCATTATACCCCCCCACCCAGACTGGCTGTTCTCAGTGATGTGTTGACTCAAATCCATGATGCACGGTATTCTTTATTTATTTTCCTCATTAGCTGCAGCATACAAAGTGAATAAGAGCTGGGGAAATGGGTCTGGGCAGCATGGGGTACAGGACTTGTCGGGATGACAAAGATGGTTCTCTAGCTTGTGGACACCGCAGTTGCTGCCTGGCTGCATCAAATCACATTTCTCTTAGCGTTTGGGGGCAATTGTGCTGTTACATGCTTGCTGCTGTTAATAAGACAAGATAAAATAAGATTTGTACTTTCTGTTCCTGCAAGCATTTCTTTAGGCTGTCTTGTCTGTAAGTTTATTTCTATAATCGCTCCTCTTTTTCTTTTGAAAAAGAAATAAATAAATGCAAACAAAAAAAAGAGTGTAAACAGGCTTTTTTTCCTCATGAAAGGGGCTTGTATGAGCCATCAATAAGAGAAAAAATTCAATTTTCAGAACTGAAATGGTTCTTTCTCTTTTGCAATTTTACCACTTTGTAACATTTGAAGACTTTAAATGCTTCAAAACTGCCAGAGCTCATCTTCTTGCGCTGCCCTGTATTGTCCGAAAACATTCAGCAGGCTGCGTAAGAACCCAAGGCCAAACAATTGCATGCGCATTTACCCAGCGTTCACTATGTTTATAGACCCTAAAAAAGTTCAAACAGTCCTTTGGGCTACAAGCAAGAAAATTATATTCAGATGATCGCATTTCTTTCTTTTTTTTTTTTACTTTAACAATTAACAAATATTACTTCAGTGGTATGTCTTGTTCTAACAAATATATCTAGGTGGGCTAAATCAGTAGGTTGTGCTTCTTGAAATTAAAGAAAGTTTCTGTTGTACTACTTTCCAATAAGGGAATTAAATCTTGCACACAGCGGTTCTTTTGACAGTTCCTATTATTATGTTTTGCAATATTTTGCCTGTACCTCTTAATACTGTCAGTGCAGTTTTCTGAAAAGGCTAATTTGTTTCCCAGTTTCCACACTGCACCCCCAGCCTTGGTTTAAATGGCTTTTGTTGCCATTGTTTTAAGCAAAAAAAGAAAATCTTTTCATTAAACTTGGCAGAACTTTTATTAAAATAGGCATAACCAAATTGGTTGTTGTTGATGTTTGTAGTGTTTTGATATTTGACATTAGATTATGGTAATAATGGGAACTGTATAACAAAAAGGTAATTCAAATCAAGGTTAGACCATAATAACAACTGAAGTCTGTTACTTTAGTCACGACCCCGATTGGGATAAACACAAAAAAAAATGAATAGATGGATGTTACTTTAGTCTTCTTCTTCTTCAGTGTTAGACCTTCACCAATTTAACAATTTAGACTCAGGTTATCAGCAGAGTTATTAATCACCAAACAAATAAATTTAGTCTCTGTTTCTTTAAGTGTTAAGCAATATAATCCTTTCTCTCGCAAGACACTCAATATACATTTGCAGGAACTATAAACTTTTGTGAAAATAAGTCACTGGATTGCTGGAAACTGTTCATAAGACTTTTTGAAAATCACAGGAAAACACTCATAAGCATCGACAAACAACTTTCTCAGGACATTTTTGGACTGCTCAGTAAATGCAAATATTTTCAGGACTGGACAACTTGATTAATTTTTGTGCATAAACATAAATCTTTCACTGTAGATAATTAAGAGGGAAAGTATTTTTGTTAATAAGGGTTTGTAATGAGTTTCTTTTTGTGTTTTTTTCTTTGTTTTTTTCTGGTAAAGAATAACAATGTTTGATTATCCTTTTTGTTCACTGTACATAGTTGCACCTATTCTTTTAAATTGAATTTTTCTAATAAAAAAAGATAAAAAAAAAAAAAAATAGTACAAATAACCACAAACTACTACAGGTTAAAATACTGATTTCTTTACTCACTAATAATCCATATTGCAGCATATTTAATATCTATCCAGACACTTCACATTCCTCTAAATAAACATGATAAACACAATAAACACAAACTAAATAGCTAATAAAATGGAAAAAGGGGCGTTCTTAGAGTCTGTTCAAGGGGTTTCTGAGGAATGTCCAAGTTAGGTGCATTAATTCGGGGGGGAACGTTCATGTTGATCAGAGATTTGAATCAGTCTGATGCAACAACAAAGGGATTTTAAGTGGATTTATTTTGTTGGTAACTAATGGCCGCTTTAAGGGCGTCTCCACTGAAGATGCAAGCTGTGGCTTCAGGCCAAAGTCTGACAAAAAGAGGACGGGTGAGATGGTGCGCTTGGTTTTAAATTATATCATAGGGTTTGGGCTGACTGTATCACTGTCTATCCAGCAGCATTCCTTTTAAAATGACGAGCCCCAAAGTAATTTGATCCAGCAGCGTTTGTCTTCCAGTGACATGGCGTCAAAGTGTTCAGCTTGCTCAGTCTGCAGTCATGAGGTCTGGCAGTGTTTGTCTTACAACAGTAGTAATATTACGCCCATAGTATACTGTATGTGTAAAGATTTTATTTAGGCCACCAACTGTTTGGTGGAGATATCAAAATCTGGTACCATGTTGTAGGTACCAGGTTTTGAGACTGAGGTGGACTACAGTAGCAGCCATTCAAAATGGCCCTTCCTAGTCAAACACCAGCTTAATGGCAGCCAACATCCCTCCAACTCCCAGCAGAAGCCCCTCCAACTTCCACCCACTGGAGTGACCCCCTCCTTCTCATGGGTGTGCATGTTTTTTTACTCTGACTCCACCCTTTCAAGGAATTACCAGGAGATGCCGCTTCTCTTTAGATCTTAATAATGTCCACAAATCATGACAGAAAAAAAATATTTTAGTACAAAGATTGATGCTTAAAAAAAAAGGAATTATAGGGGGCCAGTCAAAGACCAGCCAAGGGGTCTCATCATTGAAAGTGGGTAGATTTTGAATGCCTACTACTGTATGTTCCACCAACTTGCAAAACTATACAGAGTGTTACAGCAGGTGTACCAATAATTATACATCCAGTGTTTCTGTTATTAACAATTATGTCATAAGGGGACATTTTTCAAAACTAAACAAATGCACTCAAAATATGCCAAAGATTTTCCTTTTTACAACACTGTAGGATTTCACGGCTTTTATTATGAAATTTTCCTGCTGCCATAAAGCAAATTTTCATTTTACTTTCATTACTCATACTTTTCGCGTCTCCTCCAGCTTATCGATAACCGGTCGTGGGGGCAGCAGACTAAGCAGATACTCCCCAGACTTCCCTCTCCACAGACACCTCCTCCAGCTCTGTTGGAGGAAAGCTTCCTAGGCGCTCTCAGGCCAGCCGAGAGACATGGTCTCTCCAGGCGTGTCCTAGGTGAAAGTCCCCTGGAGCCTCCTCCCGGTTGGGGCGTGCCTGGAACACCTCCAGAGGGCGGCGAAGCGCATCAGAAGATCCGAAGAAGATGTCCGAGCCACCTCCGAGCTGACTCCTCTCGATGTGGAGGAGAACCGGCTCTACTCTGAGCCTATCTACTCTGAGCCTCACCCCATCTCTAAGGGAGCACCAGCCACCCTGCGAGAGAAAGCTCATTTCAGCCGCTTGTATCCGGGATCTCGCGTTCTTTCGGTCATGATCCAAATTTCATGACCATAGGTGAGGGTAGGTTGTGCTTAGAAATCCTGTCCATAAAAGTTATGAACAGGACCGGTGACAGAGGGCAGCCCCGTCGGAGTCCAACATGCACTGGGAACAGGTCCGACTTAGTGCCGGCAATGCGGACCAGACTCCTGCTCTGCTTGTACAGAGAACGGATGGCCCCTAATAAAGGGCCCCCGACTCCATACTCCTGGAGCACCCCCCACCCCTCATTTTAATCAAATCTTATCAGGAACATCAGCCTTGTTTGCTCAAGTAGAAAAAAAGGACAGGTAACAGTGGACATCACAACATGAAGTGATCAAGGGTCATATTGGATATTTTGTAATAATTTTGCTAATTTTCCTCAGCCATCCCAGCATCACAAGGTTTGATTCTACTCCTAAAAAGATCTGCAAAAAAAAATTATAATTTTAAGATAAATTTAAATGGGAATTCATTTTTATTACACAAAAGGAAATATTGTGCCTTTTTTGCATCTTTCATTATGTTTTTCCAGAAATTAAGCTGCTTAAGCTTTCATTAGAAACATGTTAAACCCGACAGATTGCCTTAAAGTCCACTTGGCTCTACAGCTTAATGACACTCCAGCACAGAAGACCATGAGGCCCAAAAATTCCAACTCCAATGCTTCCCATTCTGCCACACTCTTTGTCTTTGTTTGTTTGTGTGCACCAGCATCTGTGCAGATAGAGGATGTATTTGCTGCTGCGCCCCGTTTGCACCAGCCAACAAATGGATTGTTACATAACTGCCGTGGCCCACTATGTCTGACTGCCAGCCTGCAGAGAAACAGAATGGATCAGGGACAAATGGAGGGTTTAGGATGAAGAAAGGCAATGAGAGAAGGAGAGGAGGAGGAGGTGACGCGCCCCTGGCTACATGTCGTGGTTCCAGACACGGCACAGTAAATCTCCTTTGCCGCTGCCCTTTTCTCTCCAATGTTGTTTTCCTCAACACAATATTGGTTCGGCTTGATTTGTTTTCTATTGAGGGCTCTCTGCAAAGTACAGAGAGGCAGTTATTTGGTATCTTCCATTTCCTCACCTCACTCCTTCCTCCAACTCCCCTGTATGAGACATGTCAGCAAAGTGGCAGGGGTTATGAGACAGCCCTGAATGTCCACCAGTCTCTCTTGAGTCCAGTCAGACATAAGGGTTAGATGGACAGAATACGATTAAATGTCCATTCTTTCACTTTGACGCCACATCAGAGAACTGAGGTACCATTGACAGCCCAGATGAATGCCCAGCTCCTCAGACAGCAATCACAGAGACAGTTGTATTCTTTCTTTTTCTCAGTTAGCTCATCATGTTTTTCTGTTTTCTGCAAAAAGTAATAATGCCTCTTGTATGTTTTCACATTTGGTTATGTTGCCTTTCATTGGGATTTCATGCAACTGAATTAAGTCTTACGTTGCTTCTGTGCATTTTATTGCAATCACAGCTAAATGTCTATTGAAATATGCCTCTATCAGCTTTACACTTCTAAAACTGTACATTTTTATCAGTTCTTTCAAGTAGGGGAAGAATTAATCTTAGTGTCATTACATTGTCACAAGTACAAAGGAATGAAATTCACTCTCTGCACTTCACTCTTTGGGGAGCAGTGGGCTGTATGGTGTAAGTATGGTGGTTAAGGGTCTTGCTCAGGGATCCAGAGTAGCAGTCCGTGGGAGTAGGGCTTGAACTTAGAACCTCTGGGATTCAAGCACAATACCTGCTCCACTAGGCCACCAATCCCCATAAACAAGGCTTTAGGTAAAAGATTAGGGCTTTAAGATCTACTAGAACCAAAGCAAAGCTAATGATTTACCTTTCGGGCGATGTTACTACCGTCTTGTACGGCCATGCAATGTGGATCCTTTCCAAAGGAATGAGAACCTTTATGCAAGTGGCTGAAATAAACTTTCCCCGCAAATTTGCAGGGCACTCCATTAGAAATAGGGTAACCAACTCAGGCAACCAGGAGAGGCTGAGAATAGAGCTACTTCTCCTTCATACATAGAGGATTAAGCTCGGGTTGGTCTGACATCTCTTTATAATGCTCCCTGGATGCCTCCCTCAAGTGGTGTTCTAGGCACATCGCGCCAGGAGGAGGCCCAGAACATGCTTTCTGGACTCTGGCTCAACCTTAATACTTCAAACTGCTGCTCCTACCCCCTGTTCCTCACTCCCATCCCTTCATATTTTAACAGGGTAAACTGAAAAAACATGAACATGAACATCAATGACGCTGGATAATTTGGGATGACAGCCTTCCATGACAAGAACTACAAAAAACAAAATGTACCAAATGATAGGTGGATGTAAAATCCAAAATGAATCAAAGAGTGCACATTAGTAAGTGTCACACAGAGTACAGTGAAGAAATATTGTGTTTGGTAAACTCCCTGAGTCACATTGGTTGCTTCCGACTCTGATGCAAATTTTCCTATCTCACACTGACTAAAGTGCATCTAGAGAGCCTTCTGCTAAGCTTAGGTTAAGCAGATCCTGATCTTTGCAGGTTTTTCTTTCCTCTCTTTTAGTGCCCTGTGAATTAAAACAATGTCCTGAGATTTGACTGGATCAGACTATGTAAATTAAAAAAACAAAATGCATTGCTGCAAAGCAAAGCCCCACTTCATGACCAGTCTGTCCAGTAAATTCTTAAACCATGATGGATATGGGATTTTGAAATTATGGTAAATAGCCTATACTTATGTAGCTTTTTCAAGTCACGAGACCAATGTGCTTACGCTATTACTGTCTTCCTTGATCCATTGTGCAGTGCCTATAAGCCCCTATTATTGACAAGGTATTCTCTTTATTGAAATGTTTTATTGATTGCGTATCTCCAAGTCTCCTTCAAGGGAAACATTGTAGTTTTCCCTTGTGATTTAGAGATTATATTTTGGGTTTCCCCCAAGCACATGTTTTATTTTCATACCCCGTTAGACCCATGAAGTTGCCGCTAATTTTCTGCATAGTCTGACAAAAATAGACCTGGGGTTTATCTCGGTTGGAGCTATGCAAGCCCCCTTGCAGAAAATCATGTTGGGTGTGCTAATGCCCATTAACTCTTTATGCGAGATAAGTGCCATCACCTCTTACAACTCAATTTTTTTGTTCAGCCAGAAGCATAATTTTTTGATTTGTTAAGGGCTGACATGCAGAGAATTGTGAGCAACTGTATAGCTCCTAGTGACAACCATGTATGTCAGGAGTTTTCCCATGGTGAGTGAATTGACACTAGGGAGCATCCTGATTTATCTTCCGACCTCCTTCCTTCAGATAGCAATGTTATTACCGCTCACACCATGGCTTAACTGTCCTTGCACATTTGAGGTATTTGGATTGAGCCTATGTCTCTCGACTGGCACTGGAATACCTAAGTCTTCCCCCAGAGGAGCTGGAACATGTCTGGAGAGAGGAAAGCCTGTGAGTCTTGGCTTAGACTGCGAAATCTACGACCTGGTCCCTGAAAAACGGCGGATGACAAGCATGAGAACTAGAAGTTCACTAGACCATTCCTCTAAACCTTAACTATTCCTTTGTGGGTTTGGCTATCTATTACGGATCATGTATTTGCTGGAAGGTCAACCTCTGCTCTATTCTCAAGTCTTTGTCTTTTTGATGTTTTCTCTGTGAATTGTATACTATTTAACACCAGCTATTTCCCTATTTCCTTCAACAAAAACATTCCCATGCTGTGATGCTTGCACCAGATTTCACTATGAGGATGGTAGATGCAGCTGTGTTTCCTTTTTCCATGCAGAGAATTACATTTTACCCTGGAAAATCTTATTTTAATGTCTTATGAGCACAGCATAGGGGTTTCTTACAGTTTTTTTTTACTAATTAAAAATAAAGCTCAATAAAGCAGAAACCGTGGCATGTAAGACTAATAAAACTACTGAGAAATTTTTAAGCCATAGTCCTTTTTACAACTCTCAGTGGCATTTTTAAACAACGCTCTACCAGCTTGTGACTTTAGGTGGACAGTTATGCTTTTGGGGGGTTCTAGTGTTTTTATTTTCAAATAATGGATTCAACAGAATTTCAAACCTTAATTAATGATGGTGTATTCTAAGCAATAGATATGAGGGACCAATAGGGTCCCTCATATGTGGACTTATTTGGGGAATAACTGATGAATGCAAATGGGTGTTTTTCAGATATATTATCTGACATAACTCTAGAAACAAGGTCTAATTTTCTGTTTGCAGAAATATTTTGTTTCTCTCATAGAATAACAAAGATATACTAACTTTCGTAGTTTATTATGAAAAAGTATGAAAGCTTTAAAGGTATAAATATCTTCACTAGGCACTCTTTCTTTTGGCTTTGAACCACTCTGAGTATTTGGCATTTGTTCTATTTAATACCCAGCAGAGCACTGCTTGGCAGATTTTGGGTCTTATGTGATCAGAGGACAAATGGACCACCCCAAGTCTTCAAAGACCGAGGCTTAGATTTTGTTCTTCTTTCCCTCTGAGGCTAATCTCTGCAGATGAAAGCTTCGGATTGGTGAGTGACTAGAATCAGAACCTTATTCATGAGTAGAACTGAAACTCAGTCATGCGGCGCTGAATCCCACCCAGCAGGTTTTCTTGTGTCAACAACCCCTCGAATCTTGACAAGATGTTAAATCCCTCTGTGGATTGACCTGTGGTGGCTCATCATGTGTGGGTGTCAGAATGCATTCGGTAGACACAATTTAATGCATGCATCGAACACACCCTCTGTAGACCATGTTGTTCTTTTATCTGCCTCTGCCTTTGATGCCAGTTTTCCCACATGTGGTGTCTGAGCAGTACAGCCATTGAGGAACCAAACTGTGGATCTGAGTTGTTACCCTCTTGAAGATGCTTCCTGTCAATCAGCTGTTGGTCCTGGGCTCAATCAAACTTAACTTTTTTTTTTTTTTTTTCCTTCTTTCAGTCAATCCCCATTATCTAATTCATGGGTTGTCAGATCTTTCAGCACTTGACCCCCAAAAAGTGCCACTAACTGGTGACCCAATTAAAATACATGTAATTATTTAACCCTCTTAACATCCACCTAATTTTGGGTAATCCTCGCCTATTTTGCATACCCAAATGGAAAAGCAAATAACTTAGGATAAGTTACATTATATGAAAGCTAACATCCTCTAGTTTCCTAATATGTAATTAAATAAAATTGAAAATTGGGTGACTAGAACGCAAGCAAACCAACCTGCATCAGTTCAAACATGACTCAAAGTTGTTTTTTTTTATTCTCGGAAATGATAGGTCTTTATTGAACAGCAGTAATAAAGACATTCTTGAGAAAAGGCAGGTTTTATATGTATTATATTTGTTCTACATCATGTCAACCACAAATGCAGTAGAACATGTCAGACCTCTAGCTATAACAAGTCCAGAGTCCAGGTTAACTATACTTAGATCCAGATATAGAGAAAAGTAAAAACATTGATTTCTTAAAATAGATTTATTTTTTAAAATGACATTCAATTTATCATTTCATATATTTTAATTAGTATATTGAACATTTTTATGATTAAATGGTATATTTACTTTGGTATTTGAATCCTTGTCAATAAAATGTACCACCTATAATGTAATAACTCCATATTTCACAGTAATATTCATTTCATTGGACATTCCAAATAATGCCCTTTCATAATACATTTTGGTTCAGTCAATACTTTGCGGATCACATCACAATCATTTTTAAAAATCATCTCTTGAACTTCCACTCCTGCTGGGCAGTAAGCGTAATTTACCCCCATGAAATCCTCTGATCTAACTGGTATCCAGGTATTGGCGTGGTAATATGGTGTGATGGCATTTACTTATATAGCGATTTTATTCAAGTCAGTAGATTTGACCAAAGCGCTTTATATATATCTTCATTCAATCTATTCATACACACACTGATGATGGGAAGCTACATTGTCGCCACAGCTGCCCTAGGACTCACTGACAGAAGCTGGGCTTGTTGTACACTGGCGCCTAATCACCGGGCTCCTCTGCGATCTTCACCATCAGACAATGTTCTGTCTAATGACATCCACGACACTGAAAGTCGGAGTCGGGCTTGAACCATCAATCATTCTTCGATTTCAGGACAAACTCCTACATCCAACGCAGTTACTGTCGCCCAAAGGCAAAAAAAAAAAAATAAATAAATAAAAGTTGGACTCCTTTTAGGAGTAACATCACATTTCTAGTAATATTTAAAGAAAGCGTAATGTAATAATGGCAACTTATGCATATACAACTTCTTTACCAAATTTCGCAGCGAAGTGGTAAATACTTAATTATTGATAGCTTTTGCATCTCTTGTACATTTGTTTTCTATTTAACTCGTCTTCACATGTTTTATTTTTTTTTGCAAGCTTTTAATGTCCTGGTTTTTTTATATCTTAATGTTAAAGAAAGCATATTTTTTATTTGGGTTTTTAAAAAGAAATTGAATTGGAAAAAAAAAATGGAAACAGCTCTTTAACAGCCTAAATTTATCCATCAAGAAAATTTCTGTTTTAATTATATTCTGACACAATGCTTTATAATTGTTTTTTTTTATTATTTGTTTTATTATTTTATTATCATGTTAGAGAACCACAAAGTCATTATTAGTGTTGTTTTTTTTTTTCTTTTTTGTTTGTTATGGTCTTCCATTCCTGACATCTTTTACAGAAAACAGAGAATCTTTATTATCTAAATTAACCAAACTTATTTCTTTACACGTATTTATTGTTATTAAGAAGCGTGCTCAACTTCAGCCTGTTTTTTATTTTTGTTTTTTTCCCCCAAGGTCTCCATTGTGTGGACAGAGTGGCTGACACCAGCTTCAGCCCGTGTTTATTTACGTACTGTGAAGGCCACTCCAACGTAATTAGGATGATGTTAACACTAATTGGGCCTCTGGCTATTAAACTTTATCAAGAAGTGCTCACACATGCTTCTACATTTGTATTTGCTTTTAAGTGCGCCGAACACACAAACACACACCTGTTTCCTGAAGGAGCTCACAGCGATAAAACAAAGTGACCTTTTCAAAACATTAAAGCTTAATGATTCTGTATGGGGGAATTGGGATGCTATTCTACACACGTCTGTTATAATTTCCTCACTCAGCACTAGGCAGAAAGAGTAAAGCTTCCCTTAAAACCATCCTTGCTTTTTTTTACCTGCAGATTTACCTCTAGTACTACTTTTTTTACACTAACCTCTGCTACTGTTATCTTTTAATGTCGTTGTCCATCTGCTTTTGGCAAATGTCGGGGAGTTGGCCGGTCACTCCGGTAACGCAAACCCTCTAAACACAGTCAATAATTAATCTCTTGGCAGACTGGCAAGCTGAAATATTTACACGTTTCTGTCTGCTGCTGGCTTTTGATTGGCATGTTATTATAAAAGTTAATGTGAAAAAATGTGTCTGGCACGGCTGCTCTGAATTTAAGGGTCTTGCTTGAGTTCTTGTGTTTGATTTGCGTCTGTTTCATCACTTCCACGTTGTCTGGTGGTGGATGAGTTTTCCTTAAATAATTACTTCCTGCGCTTCTTAAACTGGCCTGTGCTCATTTTTTTTGTGTCATTCTTTTGCGAGAAGCAGAAACTATAAATCAGGCAGGAAAACTTAGACTTTAAGCTTTGATAATCCCTTACCCATCAACTTAATAATGAATTTGCAGCTGTAACAATGAAGTTAGTTTTAGGTTTGGCTCCATGGCTTCATCCTCCTTTTTGAGCCAATGAAGGCAGCTTGCTCTTCTGATCTTCCAGGTCTTCAAATGCTCACTCATCCACATACTTTGGGATTGTCAATACATTTTCAAACCAAACACTCTTGGAAAAAAAAAGAATTATTACTCATGACATAAAAATAAATCTCAAAATATTATTTTAGACAAGACAAATTTTAATTTTAATGCATTTTCTGGGTAGGTTGTTGATTTTTTATTTCTTTTTTTCCTTAAAATTGAAGATTTATCTTATGGCTTTTAAATCATGTGACTAAACAACATAAAACTAAGACTTTTTTTTTTTATCTTTAATAGCAATTATAACATGTAAAATCAACATGGTTTTAAGACAAAAAATTAATGTGCAGCTCATTGTCAAAATAATCGGCATTTTCAGCTCCCCCAAATGATAACTCCACCTGTACTTACAATGTGTCAAAGATTAATGATTTAATGCAATTCAATTCAATTCAGTTTATTTCTATAGCGCCAAATTCACAACACGTGTCATCTCAAGGCACTTTACAGTTCAACCAGATCATACAGTCAAATTGATAAAAAGTTTTCTATCTAAGGAAAACCAGTTGATTGCATTGACTCATTGACTCAAATACAATCCCTCACACTAAGCATGCTTGTAGCGACAGTGGAGAGGAAAAACTCCCTTTTAACAGTAAGAAACCTCCAGCAGAACCAGGCTCAGTGTGAGCGGCCATCTGCTGAGGCCGACTGGGGTTCAAGGAGACGGAAGCAGAGACACAAAAAGCAGCTATAAAAGGCGGCCCCGTCCAGGAAACACACAGCCAGGCAGACGAGCTCCGAGCCAGCTCCCATGTCAGAGGATGAAGAGAGCACATCCAGTTAGTCACAGTCAGAGAAACAGGACCACACTGGAAAACAGGCCGATCTCCAAAGGGTGTTGATGGAAGCAGCACAGCTGATATTTCTCTCCAGGCCAAGGTACTCTGAGGAAAAGCAGAGAGAGCAGAACGTTAGAGATTGAACTAACAGATTCTGCAGAAAAGGAGAATAGAGAGAGAATGAAGCAGAATGATGAAATGGGGGTCCCTATGTCCTCCAAAAGTCTAAACCTATAGCAGCATAACTATGGAGATAGCTCAGGATTTATTTATTTTATTTATTTTCTGAGAAAATCTATGCATTTGAAGGTTTTCTGTTTTATCACTCATTGCTCTCTATTTGTCCTGCAAATGGGATCCTATGCTACTTCCAGTGGCTAACTTTTCTGTTGTGGATTTATACATAAATCTAGTCTTTACACCTTTTTTTGTATATAGTGAACAATCTAAAGACAGACACAACTAAAATACAGAGGAAAACGGTGTCATCCTATTTTGCCCCACTGCAGCATGTCTAATGATGACATCAGCCAGGCAATTTAACTTAGAGAATGTAAAATACATCCAATTTACCCAGATAAGTAATTAAATAATTTTAATAAGATGTAGCTTAACATTCTTTGGTGCTTTAAGGATGAAAACTATTTGTTTATTACCATAGTTACATGTTTTATTGCAGCCTGGATGAAAATGTGCTTGCACATACACAAATAAGCTGATGATACAGATAGGGCTTCTGTACAGATCAGGTAGTTGGACCTGACTGATTGATTTAGTTGTCCTGCCGAAAGGCTAACTTCCCAGTCTGAAACCTTACATCCCACTAAAGGTTTTCCACTAGGATTAGTGGAAAACCGTTGACTTTCCACTAGGTTTTCAGCTCAATCCTTCCCCCAATTAACTGTATCCAGGTTTAGTGCCCATAAAACAGAAAAAAACAAAAGACAAAGCATGATATCTCATCAGATAAGAGTACTTTCCTTCACATTTGAGATGAGACAAACAGGACTTCGTTTAGCTTTCTTTCAACACTGGCTTTCTCCTCACCACTTTTTTCATAAAACCCAGATTTTTGAGGATTTGAGAAGTTGACGGCCAATATATTTTACCCACCTACGCCTCGGATATTCTGCATCTCCTTACAATGGGCCTCTAATCTTCTTCTCTGATTAATGTTTTTGAGTTTTGGTCATTTTGCAGTTGTGTAATAGCCTTTTCCATTTTCCACAGTTAGACGGATGAGAGCTCTGTGTGATGTTTAAAGCTCTTGATATTGTTTTATAACCTAACCCTGATTTGAACTTTAGCACAGCTTTTTGCTGGACCTGTCGGTTGATTTGTGATGCTGCTAGTTCTAAAATGTTCCCTAACCTTTGTCTAGAGGTCTTAAGACAATAGACTGAAATCATATTCTCTACATGTGGACCTTATGCTTCGTTCAGACTACATATGATAGAAGCAGCAAAAAGCTTCTGCTGCATCATTTTTGATGCTTTTAAACATTAAGGTCCGACGGTAAATCCAGTAAAGTGTGTCGAGATGCATCTGATGCTTCTAATGCTCCTGTGTTCAGTGGCAGAGAGCGGCTCTGCTATATTTGCTGTTATAATTTAGTAAAAAAGTAGTTTTAATATGTTTTTAAGTGAGCTAGTCCACCTTAAGACTTCATCTGTGCAGTCAAGATGTCGGAGCCCCGTACGAAGCCCCCATACACTGCCAGTGGGCTGTCACTGGAAATCCCCGTACCTCTTGGGGGTTTTCCGCTAATGTTCATGGCTGCTGGGAGGATATGTTATGCTGCGTTCACACCGGACGCAGCAGGCGCGACAGAAGCAGCGAGTTTACATGCAAAGTCAATGGTTGACACACGTCAAGGCGCAGCAAAAGGTCCCGCGGCGCGTTTTGAGCAGCAGGTGCAGCGCTTCTGAGCAGCTGAAGCAGCGCGTCTGGAGCGTTTAAGCATCTGACGCGCGTGACGCGCCGCAAACGCGCTGCTGAATTTTTGCTGCTCGACGCGCCGCGTCAACCAATCAGAGCAGCTGATCTGGGAACTGGCAGGGAGAGAGACACAGCGCTCCTCTGAAACAGTTTATTGATGCATAAATTAAATTAAAATGAACAAATCTGCCGGCAGAATATGTTCGCTTTTATTATCCTGCTGCCTGCAGTTTGGATTATTTAGATGAAAAACACCTACCAGCTGCCGCGGTGAACCGCAAGGAGGCGACCCGGCCAGAGGCTGCTGATGAGGGGATTCCTACTGTCGGCTCACCGCCAGTATGTGGGGGTCTGAGCGGCTCCGACAGAAAAAAGATTGGAAGGCAGGATTATAATCTGAGTGAACTGACTGCACAGATGAAGTTTTCAGGTGTATTTTCTCACTTAAAAACATATTAAAACTACTTTATTCCCACTGATCACAGCAAATATAGCTGCGAGGCAGAGAAAGGACAGTGAAGCTCCGCCCAAAGCGCGTCAGACACACTTTTGGACCGCGCAGCAAGAGCAGCAAAGCTGCTTCAGCCGCACGTCAGAACTAACTGGTACAAGCAGCAAAAATGAAGCAGCAGACGTAATTTTGCTGCGCCAGCTGTGTCCGGTGTGAACGTAGCATTAGTGGTTTCAATGTACGTAATCCAAACTGCAGGCACCAGAATAATAAAAGCGAACATATTTTACCAGCAGGTTTCGACATTTTAAGTTGATTCTAAGCAGTAATAAACTGTTAGTGAAAATAACGATCTGTATCAGCAGTGCTGTGTCTGTCTCCCTGCCAGCTCTCAGATCAGCTTCTCTGATTGGTTGGTGTTGAGCAGCAAAAGTTACATATTTCCAACTCCACCATTTGCTGCTTGTGAATCTCACGCCTCTGACGCCTTTGATGCGTCAAGATGAGCTGCTCGGGTTGCTCGAAAAGTGCTGCAGGAGCTTTTAATGCACCAACCATTGACTTTAAATGTAAACCTGCTGCTTCAGCAGTGTGCGGTATGAACGTAGCATTATTTTTACTGGATTGGTCACATCTAAATGCTTTTGTTACTTTGTTACATTCTGAGTCATCAGAAACAATTCAACAAAAAAAAAATCCTCTTTTTTTTGAGAAAGCTTCATTTTTTTCTATTTTTAATTTTAATAATTTATTTGTTAATTGTATTTAGGGTACCTTTCACGAGATAGTATGCATGTGTATGACCAATAAACTCAAGAGGAATTTCCTCTTATGACAGCTTAAAACTGCATAAATGACCACCAACACAGCCTTTCTCTTTTCCCCTGAGTCTTTCTGCTGTTATCATCGAGAAAAGAAAAAAAAAGTGGTAGCTTCTGAGCCCTAACTGTATAATAGTATTTATACAAAACACACTCCCTGATAGCTGCCCCCTCCAGGGACCTGACAAGCATTTTTGAAATGTTTCAAGCAAACCTCACAAGCATATTGTTGGTGTTGAAAGGAAGAAAAGGGAGAAACATTTTCCGTCTTTCAAATGATAAAAGATGCAGTTGTGTTTCCAGTCCCCGAAGGCACATGTAAGCATGGGGGGGTAATAATGAGACATTTCAAGCTGATAGGAGGGATTTCTGAAGAAGGCGAGGTGATGATTCAGAGGTGTGTGCTTGTGTCATAACTGATGTCAAAATTCTAAGGAAATATCTGCATTTTTTGCAACCCTTTGACATTCTAAATGAGTCAGAAGGCAAAATTCCACCAGTTTAAAAAGAAAAACGTCTAAATACCCACGTTGGTCCATAAGGAGGAATGTTGATATGCCTTGTGATTTGGCTCTTAAAGATGTTGCGGACACATTTTATATTTGGCTTTTTCACTTACGCTGATTTGCTACCAGGTCATGTGACTATTGATTTTCTCCTAAAAATTCTGCAATATGTGGAATAGGAATTTTAAAAACAAAAACTATATTCATGTGCATTTTGATGACAGTATAGAAATATATATGCATAACATTTAATAATCTTCCTTCAGGGAATTTAGTCAATCTCTTTTGTTTATTATTTTAGGATTTTTGTAGTTAATCATGTGGCAAGTTCTTCCAGGGCTGCTATCTATTAATTCTTACCTGCACTGATCTGTAATAAGTAAATACATCCCACTCTGAAGCTCTTAAAATAAAATAATAAAGTAGTTTCTAGATGAAAGGAAAAAGATTAGTGCAAAGTACAAATGATCTCATATTTATTGATCTTGAAACAGAGGTGAAATAAACATTTAGACTTTGACTTTTCTTGCTTTTGGCTCATCTAAGAGAGGCCATGAAGCCTATGATCCTCTTTAAGGAAGTGTTTCTTCTCTCCACTGTCCTTACATGCATCCTCTGAGTGAGGAATAGCTCTAGAGTAGATGCAATGCAAGTAAATATTAACTGTCACCAAATGGTCATCCAGGAGGAGAGAAACAGGCAAAGTCAATGACCCGTTGCAATCAGCTGAGTTTTCCTTAGATTCTGTACAAAAGTCTTAACCAATCGATTGAACTGTCTCTGTAAAATGCTTTAAGATGACATGTTGCAAAAATGCACTGTGTAATTGAATGATACGATGGTATAATTCTTAGCTGAAGTGTAATAAATTTGCTCATTGGGCAATAATTGAAATATACTTTTAATTAACCCAGGGATATTTGTGCTGTGTACTTTTCACAAACAAGTTTCAAAGCCTTTAGAGAACCTCTAATTGGCCTAGAAAACTCTAGTTACACTTTAACTAGTGCAGTGTTTTTTTTTCTGAACGTCTTCATAATCCGCCTTCAAAGACCATATAACAATCTCATTGAAGACTGTGTTTTAAAAAACTTTATCATCAACTCTAGGTGTGTTTATTCTCTGTCTTTTACTTTTTAAATATACTTGATCCAATACACTCTGGAAGTGTTAAATTTGTTTGATTTTGGAAATGAGGAAGCTCTGAGTAGATGGTGTTTTTTATTTATTCTTAATTTGCTCAAACTATTTGTGTCTTGATATGTAATTTCAATTTCAATTCAGTTTATTTATATAGCGCCAAATTCACAACACATGTCATCTCAAGGCACTTTACAGTTCAACCAGATCATACAGTCAAATTGATACAAAGTTTTCTATGTAAGGAAAACCAGTTGATTGCATTGAGTCATTGACTCAAATACAATCCCTCACACTAAGCATGCTTGTAGCGACAGTGGAGAGGAACAACTCCCTTTTAACAGGAAGAAACCTCCAGCAGAACCAGGGTCAGTGTGAGCGGCCATCTGCTGAGGCCGACTGGGGTTCAAGGAGACAGAAGCAAACCCCTTAACCCCAAAATTCTCCCCGGGCGCCGCACAATGACAGCCCACTGCTCCCTAAAGGGATGGGTTAAATGCAGAGAGTTCATTTTGTTGCTCTGTACCTGTGACAGTGTAATAACAATAAAAAGAACTTAAAAAAAAAGAAGTTTCTGTTTTTACATTATAGTCAAAAATGCTATTATGCAAGGGATTTTAGGAAGATGTCGCATTACAGCTGTCTGCAGAGCTCTGAAATAACATTATAGATATCCATGTGAAAGGTAAATGCTACAAGACCACTTTCAAGCAGGATCTTCATTTCTGGGACTTAAGCTCCCAATGTTATCAAAATCTTGGGTTCCAAGGGAATGCAGACAATCTACTTAGACATAGATACAAGAGGCAATTCATCCCTGGGTTGAATGGTAGACAAAGAGTGGGAATCCATCCAAAAAATATGGAGGTCAAATTCTGAGGTCAAACTAGAGTACTTTCTCATTGTACCTTCTATCCTTTTGTGAAATTGTTTGGAGAAGAAAAGAGACTAAACATAAGCTTTTAGAGTGGCCAAAGCAGCTCTGTGTTTAAAGAAGAAAAAATGAAGTTTTATGTTCATTTCTATTCACTTCATTTCAAGTCAATAAAGTCAGATTGCTTAAAATTGTCCAGCTAGGGAAGACAAACTGATTACAGTTACAAGTTATGGACTTTGCAGGTCCTCCTGGATGTGCATGTGCGGACTGTAGACATTCGCTTACATCACTGTGTTGTTGACTCTAAAGCAATCCCTCACACAGAGCATGGATACAGTAGCAGTGAAGTTAAAAACAAACAAAATTTTAGGACCAGCACATATAAACCTAGCATGAAAATAAAAAGCAGAGATAACAAAGTTAGGAGGTAAACTAACACACACTGCTGAATTGGAAAATAGACGCAAAATGATGGAAAGAGGTCCCTATGTCTTCCAGCACTGTAAGTCTCTAGTAGCATAACTATAGCTTAGGATAACCTGAGCCACTCTAACTATAAGCCTTACAATATTATGAAAGAATGTTTTCGGCCTAGTCTTAGAAGTATTTTACATACTTTATAGCATACACAGTGGAAAATCACTTTAAATTGACTGCTTGTTCTTATGAAAAGTTGTTTATTAAGCTTTGTCAGGTGCAAGTAAACTGTTAAAATATGAGGCATCATCTGTTCTATAGCTGACCTTTATTCAACTGTTTAAAATATCTGTTGAGAATCCATTAATTAAGGATAGTATTTTTCACTTTCCTATTTTTGCATGTTTTACCAAGCAATGTCTGAACTGAATTTTCTATTTAGAGTGACTAGTTTTTTTCTGTATGTGTGTGTGTATAATCCTAGCATTTTATTAAGTATTGAGGTATGTTTGTTGTCAGAAAATAGATGTCTATGATGATGTTTAGTAAAAGTTATCCTCAAGGTAGATGTACTGATACTTTATAGATTCCTAGAGTCTGAAAACCTTGAAAAATGCCTCACATGTGCTACTTTATCTTGGCCTTTACTTCTCTTTGTAAGTGTTTCAAAAATATTTGCCTTGTTTAAAAAAAAAGGTTAAAGCCTACTGTTTTAAAAGAATCAATAGGTCTGTCTGTGTACCAAACCACTTCAAAGAATCAGACTCCACTGATGCAATAATGTAAAAAGTTTGGAGGAACCGTCTGTGTATTATTGAGTTATTGTTTGGAAGCCTGTCTGAAAGGCTAAAAATAAAAAGTGGGGTAACATTAACATCAGTGCACAGAGCTGCTACCTTGAAGCCTATTGTCTTCAGAGAACAGACTTCATCACCATCAACGGTTCTTTTTTTTTTTTTATTCTTGCAGCCTGTCTGACAATTTTCCTGATGCCAGCTCTCATGAGGCTTTGCAACTGCTGGTATTTGACACGGCAACATTGACTGTAGACCTTAATGAAAAATTGTTCCGTCTGCCTTCTTCCAATTTCACCTGTTTATGGCCGCGGTAGACGGTAGTGGCCTAAAATTCACTTTCACAAATCAATGTTGCCGGAATGATAAGCTAGTGACTTCTCTTGCCCTGTCGTAGTGAGGTCAGGTAGGGGAAAAAATGAAGGGGTATGCTAAAAAAAAGAAAATGTCAATCAATAGGATCTTGATTGCATCTTTGATTGTTGAGTTTTCTCTGGTTAGTCTACCATCGGAAACCATTGACAAAAGAAAACAGCTTTTTTTTTAAATCCGTGTCGGTTCTTTTTCAATCAAATTATAAAGGCCCACATGAATGGAGATGATAATCAGGAGGCATCCCGCATGGTTTGACTCAGCTCATTTCATTCTCTCCTCTTCTGAATCGGTGGGTTGGATTGATTGGCCAGATCAATAGCACCTGAGGTAATTGAACAGACATAACAAATATTATGCCTCTTATGAATCGGGGGGATGATGCACAAGAATTAAAAACAACACCTTGCAACATTCTTGTTTTTGTTGTGAAAGTAGATTTCACAATCTTGAGATATTTAAGTTTCATATTTAAACCTATTTTATGTTCTTTTTGTTAATTATTAACCATTTTCCTTATTAGTTCTTTGTGCAATTAAGGGTTATTTTCTGTTAGATCTCTGTTAAATTTGTTCATTAGATTTTCTTGTATTTCTGGTTTTTGCACTCCGCTAGTTAATTAGTCTCTACTCTCAGCTACAGCCCTATGCAGTCAAGTTAATTCTGCTCACCTTTGCAACCTCATTTATTTAGAGGACTACTCCTGCTTATTTACCCAATTTCAGCCTTAGGTTTGTCTTTATTCCCTGCTGAATTCTTGTGTTTACATTTTCTTAACTTCCTGCTTCCTGGTTCTTTTTTTTTTGTCCTGCCTGTTTTGGCCTTTACATTTATTTTGCCCTCTGCTCCTCAAATCAAACTTTTATTTTTATTATAAAAGATTTTTCTCTCTTAAGTCAGACTCTATTTGGGTTTTTTAAGAATTAAACATGATAGTAGGCAGAACTGAATTAGTCCAGAGGCCTTCTACATACCCTGGTCTAGTCCTAATTGTCTGAGACATGTCTCTTCTTTAGCAAACCTGAATTAAATGATTGCATTCAGCCTCCAAGGGCTAGAGGGGCCTGATGATCTCCTACTTGTCTAAGTCAGCTGGACAGAGGTTGGGGAAAACCTAAAACATGTTGGACAGTGGAGCAGGACTAAAGATCTCTGGACTAGACCACAGATGAAATTTGTCCTTAAACAAGACAGAAAGCAAAACAACTTCAAATAACTGCTCCCTTTGAGAAATTAATAATACTGTTTTGAAGGTCGGCATCAAAATTTCTTTTGAACACAGACTTTTGACAAAGACAAATTTGTTGGCATGCATACCTTCATTCCTTTAGTGTTGGTACAAACATTTACTTTAATGATATTATTATTGGCCTACCTAAAGATACTTACTTATTTCTTGTGTCTTAATGAAATTTCTACAATATCAGCCCTTCCTACTTAAAACAGCAGACACATGCTATGCTATGCTATGCTATGCTATGGGAGGAAGGGGGAGTACCCGGAGAGAACCCACACTTGCATGGCAGAAACATGGCATAGACTTGAACTCCTGTCTTTGGCAAAAACATGCAGTGCCATGAGTCACGTGTAATCTGGAATTTCTGATATGATAGTCTAGACTGTCCAATGGGATTTTCTCTGCTTTTGATGTTCACCACATGTACTTAACACTGTGAAGTAAAGAGATGACTTATTGATGATTAATACAAAGTAATAAATAAACCCTTTATTCTTCATAGGATTTTTTTGACAGGGATGGGAATCGTTTGGCGTATTGGTGCATGTGTATTTAACATTTTTTTGTATTAGCCCTCTAAACCCATCCTCCTAAAATTAATAAACACGTCATTCTCCTTTTTTTTTTCTTGTCATCGCCTCACCAGCGCATGTTCCTCTGCAGTCTTCAGCAGATTTTTAAAGCAGAGCAGCAGGTGTTTGCTGGAAGAAATGGTGACACATGGATGCGCTCTGTCAGACTACTCATTAGAGACCTGGTGGCTCCTTAGTCT
Source organism: Cyprinodon brontotheroides (assembly GCA_018398635.1). Taxonomy (NCBI): domain Eukaryota; kingdom Metazoa; phylum Chordata; class Actinopteri; order Cyprinodontiformes; family Cyprinodontidae; genus Cyprinodon; species Cyprinodon brontotheroides. Next base: position 2,614,620 of record JAGKQL010000069.1, on the reverse strand, counting down.
CCTCATTTGGTGTGTAGAAGGGCACACATACATATCCACGCTCAGGCGCACAGGTCCACAAAGCAGCAGGTGGCCACTATCAGGCGCACAAATCAAAGCAGTCGCCAAGAGCTCAGATGAATAAGGGAAGAGGAGAGAAGTGGAAAAGTCGACGTTCTTACTTGATTTTGTCTTGATTTTCTTCCTGAACATCAATGTATTGTTTTTTTTTAATGCGGATGATTAGGTCACAAGTGACAGGTGTGACTGTCGGAGTGACGTCTGGTGCGCAGTCTAAGGAGCGAAGGAGCATATGGTGGAGGCTGCGCCTGGCAGGGGTTGTAATCAATGAGTGATTTCAGCCTGAGTTCTGGTCTAAGATATGCAGCAATGATTCACACTGCCAATTTGTGGTGCACTTTTTTCAGGGTTTTTTCCTGCTGTGTTGTATGAAATTGCTGTGTCAAGTCATGGATCAAAACTCACATCATATCTGCAAATCTGACTGTAGATTCTTCTGCATGTCAAATAAAACTATCTGTATTTTTTAAACACCTCTAGACAGGATTGGTGATCAAATCTTTTGCACACCCTGTCTTAAAATTGGAATTTAAGATCTAACTGTTATTTCAAGTCAGTGCAGTTTATATAGCATCAATAGACAGTATTCCGGTTTTCTATCCAATAAAACTCAGCTGCATGACTTTGCAGGACTTGCTCCTCCTGGATGAGCATGTGTTTACGGTGTTAGCTTTTCGCATGGTGTTGTTAACTTTACAATTATTCAATTGGTCCAGAAAAGAAGTATAAATACTTCATTAACTTACATAGAAATTTTGGCTATCTATACTTTTCTGGAGTAATTTCTTTTTAGACAACTTTTTAATTCTACTCCTTACATTTTTTGGCAATTATCTCTACTTTCTACTCAATAGAACTCATTTTAAAATTAGACTCTTTAGTTTTGTTTTTTTTAAGATATTTTTCGTTATGGCCTGTTGGTAAAAAAAACAAAAAAACATCAAGATAATTGGTTTAAACTAGAAAACAAATTTCTTTGTGGTTGGACTCTATACTGCAGAACCTTGTTGTTCACCACATACCAAAATATAAAGTTTTTCAAGATGTTGCAAAGTTAAAATTTAAAACTCTAAAGCCAAGAAAATTAAATTAAAGTAAGTTATCCAGAATTGGAGAAAAATGTTCCTGTAATTGGTTGCCGTAGTAAGTTTAAAGCATCTCTCCTTAACATTTTTGCCTGCTTTATGTTTACTTTCATACTTTATGTAGTTTTAAAAATAGTACTTTTATACTTTTACTTGGGTAAAAGCTTAAGTTGAAACTCTAACTTCTACAAAAGTGTTTTTAAACAGTAGGATAAATACTTCTATTTGAGTAATAAATATTAATACTTTTGACCAGTCTGGCAGTAATAAGTAAAAGTGATGATGAAAGGAAAACTTACCTTTAATGAGAAGAATCCTCCAACATAGTTAGGCTAAGTCTGAATTGCACCAGCCATAGCAGACTTTGGGTATAGGAAGAAAGATGCAAACACTCAACAGGAACATAGAAACACTGATCTGGTATACTTTCTATGTTACAAAATGTAATTTAAACTTGCTACATTGATAGCTTTGTCTAGGATAGAAACATCTAAAAAGAGAAGTTCTTAGATGGTTTCAAAGTAAAAAATAGGATTTCTGCCTGATATGGTCCACTTCTGTCTCCTTGAACCCCAGTTGGCCTTGGCAGATGGCGGTTCACACTGAGCCTATAGCCCCATTTACACTACCCTTGAAAAACCGTGCCGAGCTCAGTAACTGAGATAACTTATCGTGTGTAAATGGAAAGCAAACTGAACTGAACCGAGCTAGACACAACTGAACCAAAATAACTGCAGACCAGTTCCAGAGGTGGACTCGGCTCGGTTTTTCCCTGGCTCGGTTCTCTGATAACAAGAGCGCATGAGCAGAACGCATCATCTCCGTCTGGCTGCACGTCCCGATTCACACTCCATTCCAGTAGTTGGTGCTAATGCCCCTCTGGAAGTTGCTTGCCAACCAACACAAAGCAGAAGAAGAACAACTATAAACAACAATCGAAATCTTCTCCACGCAACATTTAAAATAATAACACCGAAGTACAGCAATAATAATCAAGCATAACTTTCTGAATGTGACGGGCGCCCCCATTTTGATTTGCTTGATTCCCTCCTTCGTCTTCTTCTTGGCGGTTGGCAAACAACTTTTGGTGCATTACCGCCACCAACTGCTTGATTTCCTCCTTCAATACTGGCAGTAATACCACAGATCGTCACTAGGAGGCGAGGAGTCGAGGAACCGAGATAGCGTGATGTGTAAACGTTCGTCAGAACCGAGCTCGGCCTGGTTAACTGATCCGAGCTTGGACCGGTCTCGGCATGGATCGGTTTTTCAAGGGTAGTGTAAATTGGGTATAGTTCTGCTGGATGTTTCTTCCTCTTAAGAAGGAGTTTTTCCTCTCCACTGTCACTACAAGCATGCTTAATCTGTGGGATTGCCTTTGAGTCAATGAGTCGAATGTTGTGAGTTGGCCCTATATAAATAAACTGAATTAAATTGAATAAAAATGACATCATTGTATCTGCGCGTGAATGATGGAGTAGCATTATACCATAATTAAAAGCTCTAAATAGTGGATTGTATATAATACATAATAAAGAACATTTGAAAAAACTGATTAAACACATGACCTGGATCAAACCATATTCATGGAGAAAAATGTTATTGGCATCATCATGCTGGAGGTCTGCCAGGAAAATCTTTACAGGTTCAAAGGGCTCAAACCACTGCAGGTGAGCAATAGGCAAGGGTGACCCATCAGTCACAGTGTGACTCAATTGTGCTTTAACATATTGGCTTTAATATGCATCCAAGCCTACAAAAAGGAGACTCCTATACAACAAGAATAAGAAATGTACATGACTGTTATAATTTAAACAAAAGCATAAATTCACAAAATCAATAACCCATTCCTTCTTTTTCTATATTTTCAAATATGCCAGTATAACCGCATCCCAAAAGGGAATTGCTGCAACACAAAAGTTCTGGTAGACACAGACCTGCTGTTTATTTTGGTTCACCCAATAACAGGTATCACACCGAAGTGTGTCACACAGATAAAAAACCGAAAAAGTCTCTAATTTGGTCTCTGCTGGACATTGTTTGTGTAAAATCAAATGGATCAGCATCAATGAGTTATATAGGTGATCCTCTTTAACCGCTACATCATGGTTGACAGTTCATAAAGACCTTTCTCTCTCTCTATAGGGAGAAGAGACTTTAACACAAGAACAATAGAAATAATGAGATATTGATTTATTTAAAAATCATTAAATGCGAGTTAACAGGCAGACAGTGCTGGGAAAAGTACTGATGTATTCATTATTTCCTCCCTTTCATCCTACAGGTTGTCTCACTGAGACACAAGTTTTTATTGATAAGGGGACCTATTAGAGCATATATGTAATCTCACAAATTCTATTTAAATTTCACCTGTATTGGGTTTATAATATAATATGCATTTCACAATGAACCCTGAGTCATTATAAAGACCAGTTTTCACATCTAATTCAGTCAGGAGAAAAAAAAAAAGCTATTCTAAGCAATTAATGATTAAATTTAAACCTTGTTTGCTCTTGAAAATACTTTGATTACACACTTGTTTTGTTTTTTGGGGCGTTTTTTTCTCAGTGTGGACACTTTTTTTGGACAGCAAAGATTTATTTATTCAGCTACACCCAATTCTGATTACATAAAGACCTGTAAAATCAAGAACTTTATAGAAATATGGCAACATGAAATAGCAAAAAATCTCCAAGACCAGTTCCATCATGCCTCTATCTAAAGAAAGTGAAGAAGAGAATTCAATAAGAGGAGGAACATTTTGGAAATCTATCAGTCTAAATAGGGTTATAAAGCCATTTCTAAGCCTTTAGGACCACAGTTAACCATATCCAGGGTCATTACCAGCAAATGAAGAACACACTGAAAATGGATGACCCTTCCCAAAAGTGGAAGGCCTACCTACAGTAGTAGCCATTCAGAATGTCCCCACTTTCCTTTATAGGCCCTTGGCTGGTCCCCTATAATTCCTTTTTAAACATCCTGGTCAGACCATGTAATTCAGTGAAAGGGTGGAGTCAGAATAAGAAAATATGCAAGAGAGGGTCACTGGAGGAAGTTGGAGGGGATTTCGCTGGGAGTTGGAGGGAAGTGGGCTGTTTCATTAGGAAGGGCCATTTTGAATGGCTGCTACAGTAAACCACTGACTCCTCCTGAAGGTCACATAAAGGGACACACATGCCTCAGTTATGATCGGTGTCCATGCAAAATAATGCATGCAATGGAGGTTTCTAAGGGTGTGAAAAAATTCAAACAGAGATACAGTGTGGTAGTGTGATGGTCGGGGCCTACCTTGTTGTTTCAGAACCTGTATAACATACCTACATAAATCTTTACATTTGCAAGATATAAAGATTTATTTGAAAGATCTAAAGGATCTCAGCTACAAATTTAGAAGCAAATAATAACATAATTTCCACAGCCAGGTATCTATAGATACAGTTAAAGTAACTTTCCAACAAATTTGATTTTCTGTTATTGAACTAGCCAGGCCTCTTTATAATCACAGGTTTCAGTGATTGAGCCTTTTTTGTGTAAAAGTCCCGCATCATTGTTAGCCTCATTGAGACCATCCTGATCTCATGAGCTTTCAAGGATTTCACTTTCGCTAATCAGTCTGGAGACTCTCGGGGCAGAAAATTTGGGCGTTCGCAGCGAATGTCAATCAGCATTGGCTTTGAAGGCGGGTTGAGGTGGCGGCGCTGAGAAGTCAAACAGTTCAGTCTAAAACGCGGCTTCGGCCCGATGAAACTAAGGTGGCGTGGCTATGGAAACAGGACGTTTTATGGGAATTACAGGAAATATTTTAACTTCACTGAAAGAAGAGCAAAACACTGCTCTGGAGGCTTTCTCCAGAGGAAAAGATGTTTTGCTCTTCTCCCGACTATTTGGCAAGAGTTTGATCTATCAATTGGCTCCTCTTCATGGTCGCTCTGTCAGTACGTCATATGCTTGATTGATCTGGATTGGTTTATTTGGCCCGTCTATCACCAACATAGGCCAAACAGCTAACCAGTACATTTCGCCCCTTCCCAAAATTACTTCTATGGAAGGTTTCCAGATGGATATACAGAGCAAATCCATCTGGCGGAGTCAGGTTACATCATTGTAGCTCCAGCTGTCTGAAATAGCAGCTTTCTTTGTTTTCACAACATGGCTCCCTTGCTTCCCTTATAGTCAGCCATTTTAGAAATCTGCTCTCCCTTTAGTTATTCTCCTGACCAGTTTCTGTAAACCTCTGGTACCTCACTTAAGATAAACAGAGTTGAGAAAATGCCAACTTTTCCTCATCAGAACTTCTCCCTGTCTTTAAAATCCTGTTGTCTTTCGTTGTTCCCTCCCTTTTTTTTTTCCTCCTTCGGCACACAACCTCTTTATAGCCCTTCTTGCCATGCTGCGATAATTAGTCAGTGCTAAAATAATACAGCCTCAAGAAAACAGAAAAGGAGCTGAGGAGAGGGCTTAGCTCTGCTGGGAGGAAACAAGGGGCGGCAGGGAGGGGTGGTGAGAAGGAGAGAGAACCTGGGGAGAGCGCTGTGTGTCAGCCAATTTGAAATGGCTACCAGTGGATTGTTGCTGAACGAGTGCCTGCTTGTGAGCGTGCAGGAAGACAGCTTGTGCCCAGTCTTAATCAGGATTCTCTTCTTCGTGTACCACTGAGCAGTCCTTTCTTCCCGTGGATGTGGTCAACCTGCAGTCATCACAGCTCCTGCCTTCCATTCTTCCTAAAAAATGAAAACCCTCCAAAAGAGATATTGTAGGCCTAGAAAATGTAAAGATATGCAGATGGAGGGAGGAGTATACAGATGTCAATCAGCTGCTCTCATAAATAAGCATCAGTTTGTTCAGGAAACTGCTGTCATGCTCTGTTGTCTCTATTCACGTCTCTGCATATATAAACTATAATTGTGTAATCAGCAGATTGGCTAAACAGCTACATTTTATGCCCTTTCTCCCAATATAATTTCAGTTAAATCCAGCAGGGGAAACGGTCATTACCATCCTGACCAAAAAAGATTGAAACCCGGTTGATGTGTGTCTGCATGTCGGTGGCCTCAGGTTTTTTCCACTGCATAGAAATGTGGCTGAATCCCTTGTTTACTTATGTATTCATATAGCTACATGCTGTACCTGCATTAATATCTTGACACGCAGCCTATGTGTGTGTATTTGTGATGCTAAGGATGGAGACAGCCTGCAGGGTTGAGAATGGTTCACTGTGGTTTCATTACTCTATGCTAATCACACCCAGCAGCCATCATTTCTCATTTACCTGTGGGCTCATTGGAGCCAAACTCTAACCCCTCCATTACTGTTCAAACATGAAATTGCTAATTTTTTGGAAGAGGAGCACATTTTTGAAATATTTTCTGTCTTTCATTATACAAACACTAAGAATTACTGAGGTACATTGTCTTTATCTATTACTTAGACTTGTGCTGATCTTAGATACGCAGTTAAACTCTTAGAATACTCAATTGCTTCTCAATTTAAGATTTTGAAATTGTTTTCTCAGATTTAGATTATTTTTCAATGTCAAATTAATAAAAAATTGTATTCCATTTTATCATTTTAATTTTTTTCTTTTTCAAACCTTATTTCTTGACGTTTTTTTTTTACTTTATATGATAGTTATTTTTCAAAATACATTTTTTTTTTATTATGTTTTACAGATCACATCTTTTAACTTATTATGGGGGGCTGTTTTCCTTTAAAAGTGAAAAATAATTTTAAAATGAAATGAAAAATGCAAAAAAAGAAAAAAAATTAATCTGAGAAAACATTTTGATCCAGACATTTTCAAAATTTAATTTCTGGATTTCGTTTTTTATTTTATATCCATTTGATTTCGTTTCGTTTTTTCACTTGTAAAAGTAAATGAAGATAATGAACACCAAGCTTTATCCATGTTTTTTTCTTGTCCGGATATGCACAAGAATTTTTAGTTGTGTTTCAGTAGAAAACATTGAAGACCTTATAAGACATGGCTGTCTACCTAACCTGATTAACTATGTTCACAATGCAGCCTGAAGTGACCCAAATCCGATCATTTTTTGCCCATATGCGACTTGTATCTGATCTTAGTCGTAGTCTTAACAATACAGATCTGATTTTTTCCAATGCCACCCAGGCCACTTTGTGGTCTGACCGCTATGTGGTCTGAATCCAATACGCATCTGATCTTTTCAAATGTGACCTATGTCTGAATGGCCAGGTCTTGTTCATCCAACCTGAACATCATTAATACTCAACAGAGGTCAATATTCTGCATCTTGCTATGCAGAAGGGGGAAGAAAAACAATAACCTTGGCGGCAGGTAATACGGAGAGTAGTATTTTTTTTTTTACCATTTTGAAAAGATTGAGTTTTTAAGTTTGGGAAAGATTGCTAGATGTGCTCCAGCCATACCATCCATGTTTACTTCCGTAAACACAGAGCATGCTTGCTTTTGATGTCATTGCGTCCTCTACTGCGCATCCAGGACACTTGTGTTGTATGAATGCCGTTTACACAGGAGATCACATACAAGTTGCATATATTTGGAGAAAATACAAAAAAACCTGGATTTCACAAAAAAAAAATCAAAAATGAGCATTAAGGCCTGCAGCGTGAACGTAACCTTAGTGTCATATGCTTTCTCTAAAGGGCAGTAGAGATATGTACCTCAGGTGGGACACTGATGAATTGCGCCCTCCATAAATCTGGCTTTTATTGAAAAGTGTCATAAAAAAGGAAAAAGATGTCTTGCTGAAGTTTTACCACTAGCTAAAAAGGAGTGAAAGCTGATTTGAATCAAGTGCTCTGGTCAGATGAAAGCTGAAATGATCCATTAGAAAGACTGAGTTCTTTGATTGTTGGAAAACTAACTCCTCATCGTTCTTAACACAAAATCTGAACATGAAAATCTGGTGATGGTGTCAGCACTGGGTTTGTACGGATGCTTTTCTTAACTAAAGACAGAGAAGACAGTCGGGATTGATAGATGCAAAGATGGATGGAGCAAAATGCAGGGCAATCTTTAAAGAAAGAGAGAGGTCAAAGACTTTTGCACTTGGAAAACATCTATATTCCAATATAGCAATTAAGACATTGGAATGGTGGCTTGACGTCTTTAGGTCAGAGAGAGTTCCTGTCTCAAGTGGAGGAACTCAAGTATCTGTTTCCGAGTAAGGGAAGAATTAAAAGGTTATATTGATAGGCAGATTGGAATGGGTGCTTGTGTGACCTCTCATTCTTTCAGTTACTGTATCACGAAGGTTCCCCGGAGGGTGGCTGGACACTCCCTTAGAGATAGAGCGATAGCTGAGGTTGCTTTGACAATTGCAATGAGTGCCTCCTGGATGCCTCCCTTGGAAGGTCTATCAGGAACGGCCCACCAGGAGCTGGACAAGGGGACAGCTCAGGACACACTAGAGGCACTATAGCTCCATTTTGAAACGTGCCGAGATTGGTCCGAGTATAGTGACCGAGATAAATGTTGAGTGCAAATGGCAGGCACAACTGAACTGGACCACACCAGACACAACCGAACCACGCTAAACTGGTACTAGTTCATCAGTAGGGCTCGGCACAGTTAAATTCTGGCATGGTTCAAGGATAACAAAAAGTGCATGAGTTGACTGCGTCATCTCCTTACAGTCAGCCTCCGTAATCATGAAACTTCAGACATTCATTAAAAAAAAAGCTTCCCTACCATGCCACATGATTTCCAGTCATGATTCTGCTCAGCAGTGTGATTAACCTCAACGTCCATCATTGTTTCCTGCATCTGTAAGCCCTGATTAGACTTTGTCGTATCGACTTCCCAAAAGCCGACTCTGTCAAGTAAATTCACCAAAGGCTGCCTTCTTTGCCTGACTCTGCACAAACAACGAAATATCACAATTATAACCAAACACAACTTCCTGAATGTTACGGGGGCCACCATGTTGATTTGCTTGTTTACCTCTAGAGAACAATAGTACCAAAGAACGCCACTAGGAGGCGATGAACTGTGGCAGCGGGGTGTATAAATGGTTGTAAGGAACTGAGCTCAGCACGGTTAAATGATCCAAGCTTGGCACAGATCGGTTTTAAGACGGTAGTTTAAATGGGGCTTATGTCTTCAGTCTGGCCTTGGAATGCCTTAGGCGTCACCCAAAGGAGTAGGAGGAGTTGTCTGGGGAAAGGAAAGTCGGGAGTCTCTGCTGAGACTGCTGCCCCCACTACCTAGTCACAACTAGTATGACTACTAGTACATTAGAAAGGGTCATATATTGACATTCAGGGTATGTTGTGACTCCAGTCAAATGGTGTTTTTTTTATGTTTATCACACTTTATTAGTTTGTGTTTGTCGAAAAATTAAAAGCCCTTTCTGGTAAATTTTTCCACCTAACAGCTTTGCTAAACTTTTTATTGGTCTTTCACATAACATCTCATTTAAATACAGATTGTACCAAGAATGCAATAAGAGTTACGAATGCTCTTGCAATGCAATATGTGTCTGTTTGGTCACAGTGAGGGTATGTTTAATAAAATGCCACTGACTTTCAAATAAATAGCTGCGCTTGTATTTCTGAGTGTTGAATTCTTTTAGTTGTTGTTCCGCAAAAATCACATTTATTGTAGTTGAATGGAAGCAATATATGACAAATTAGAGTACACGGATTATTTCCACAAAGTGCTCAACACAACAAAAGCGCTTTTTTTTATCAGAAGTGGAAGCACAGACGCTAGCTGAAATGTTTTGACAACACAAAGAGAAGAAAGCCTTCTTTACAGTGCAGGAAGTCAAATTTGCACTTCTTTGTTGTTCCATCTTTTTAGTAGTTTACTATTTGGTGTTTTGTTTGAGAATGCATCTGTCATCAGTTTTCCCTTTTTTTTTTTTTTTTTTTACATTTTACCATAATAATGTCTTATTTCATTTGTCCTAACGTTGCTGTTTCTTCCGTTTCTCTGGCAGCTGGGACAACTTACATCTTTGGACGAGGCGGAGCCCTCATCACATACACCTGGCCACCCAATGACCGGCCGAGCACACGGGCAGACCGGCTGGCAGTGGGCTTCAGCACGCAGCTGAAGGAAGCCATTCTGGTCAGGGTGGAGAGCGCCAAAGGACTGGGAGATTACCTGGAGCTGCACATAGTAAGATGCATTTTCCTGGCAGTATTAGAGGGCATGGGGCTGACTGTGAAAGTATTCAAATTTTCTCTTAAAATATAATCAAGTTTACCCCCAGATAACTGAGCTGGTTATATGAGTAAACCCGGATTCCCAGCTACACTAAGTGTTGTTAAATGTCCTTTAAATGACATTTAGATTTCTGCTTCTGCTTTCAGTGGCCATTAAGGGGGGGGATTAGTCCAGAAATGAGCTGCTTATACACAGACATTTCGTGTTATATCTCGTCAACGCCATAATTTCTGCTTTACAGCTTTCATATGTTGTACTTAAAGGTCATTAAAAACCACCTCCAATGATGGATTGAAATGGCTATTAAAGGACAACAGGCATTTCAAAAGGCATTTAACAGGGATCTAATTGTATTGTTGACCTCTATGCTTCCTCTACCCTAATATTCTGCTAATTTTCATGGTGGGTTTTGTTTTAATTACCATCCAGGATTACTGCTGTTGTCTCTGAGATATGCTGCATATTATTGGAATCTAACAGCCGATGAACAGGTGTACAACTGAATGGTTAACTTCACAAGATGATGAAGGTGATGTTGCAGGGATAAAATGGGAGAAGACACAGTAATCCCCCTTTATCTGAACACACTGCTGTCGGGGAGCTCTGCTCACACCTGACAAGAGCTCCAGAACGGACCCCAATTTGTTTGGGCTGGCGTACCTGGGAGCAACAGGAACGACGTTGACCTCCAGGTCACTCCTCATCCAGTGCTTCGTAAACTGAGAGTGACAGGGTGAGGGACAGTGGGAAACAGAGAGGGATAGGTGGGTGAGCAGAGCCGCCGAATTGACCGTGTGGGTCAAGGCCAACCTAAATGCTCTCAGGCGTCAGTGATAAACGCTGATAATGACTGTAATGTCCAAAGATTATAGTTGTAAATATAATGGACTCAACAAATAGAGCGGGGAGGGGTGAAGTGTGTGATGCATCAGAGGTCAACTGCAGATGCCCGAAGCTGTAATGGTTCATTTCCTGTGATGTGCAGTCATCCGTTTGCTGTTTTTAATATTTCAAAAATGCGTTTGTACTTTAAATGTTTGGTAGAGCTGCTTCTGAGACATGAGAGAACATAAAGGGAAGACATTGCCCAAAAGGAAAGTATTCATTGCAAACTAACATGGTTTCTAGTACAATGATTAATGTTAAACAAACTCAGACAATTCTTAATACTAAAGTAGTAGCCATTCAAAATTTCCCCATTTCCCTTGATGGGCCCTTCACTGGTCCCTTACAATTTCCTTTTAAACATCAATCTTTGTACTAAAATTTTCTTTCTGTCATGATTTGTGGACATTAAGCTCTAAAGAGAAGCATCATCTCCTGGTCAGATCCTGTAAATCAGTGAAAGGATGGAGTCAGAGTGACAAAATATGAAAGAGTGCCTGTAAGTTGGAGGGGATGTTGCTGGGAGTTCCAGGGAATTGACTGGGAAGGGCAATTTTGAATGGCTGCTACTGTACTGCTGCTGACTTATGGTTCAGTTATATGGTCTGTTATTGTTGTCATTGATGTTTTAAATAATACAAAAACACATGAAAAGTAAGAGAAAGAAATGTTTTATGTGCTCATGAAGGTGGTTTTCTGATAGTGATCAGTAAAAGAGGGGTAATGTTGGTCTGTTTTCATAAAACGCAATCGATTGTGACCCAGATGTATTTCTGGTTCCATCGGCACTGTTACACCCCTGATCTAATTGAAGAGCTGATTCTGTTTAGAGAGCCGAGTCAAATGAGCCTCCATCAGTGTTTACGTCCAGTTCCTTTCAGTCAAACATCTTTTACAGTAGCAGCCATTCAAAATGGCTCCCCCAATCAAGCCCCAAACAAATGGCAGCCCACTTCCCTGCAACTCTCAGCAAAATCCCGTCCAACTTGCAGCCACTTGAGTGACCCCCTCTTTCTCCTGGATGTGCATATTTTTTTTGACTCTGACTCCACCCTTTCACTGGATTAGAGGGTCTGACCCGGAGATGATGCTTCTCTTTAGATATTAATGTCCACAAATCATGACAGAAAGGATATTTTAGCACAAATATTGATGTTTAAAAAGGAATTTTAGGGAACCAGCCAAGCGAATCCATAAAGGAAAGACAAAATTGCCGTTTTTATTGTTTCACTGATTAATGCTTATCTCATTGAATCATTGCAAACGTAAAAGTTTTAGGTCCAGAATGGACTTCTTCTTTAAAACCCCATCTCAGAAAAGATAAATCAGAGAAAGCTGGTTTCATTTGTCAGTACGTACACGTGACAGGCACAGTTTTTTAACGACGTAGCCCCACCTACCTTTGCTACTCGCTGGCGCCAAAGACCATGGCATATGTACAAGAGGGTTTTCCTTGGTTCTGTGTACACTTGTGTGTGGGCCCTATGCCCTTTGAGATACAATCTTTGCCATTGTGGGATCTAGACCTCACAAAATAAGAAGATGTTCTAAATCAGATTTGGTTTCTGCTTCAATATTATGGTCCTACACATTTAGGATTAAAAATAATTTAAATTAGCATTTTTTAGAACACACATGTGAAGAAAACATAACATAGGTATAATAAACTCATTAAAATCTGTGAAATATTATGCCTCAGTCGGAGTACAGTTCAAAGAGATTGAGTGATGTTCCTCTCGATAGCTCCGGTCTGTGTGATGCTGCGCTCCGGCTTTTGTACACAACCAACTGAAGCTCACACGCCATAGGAGTCGCCAGACCTTTTTAACAGAAGCACATGCCGCAGGATATGTCTTCTGTTTCCCATTAAGGAACAAGCTGTTGCCCCTTTACAGCAGCAAAGCACCTTAAGATCCACTTGAAAACATAACAACTAAGCTCAACTGTGGAAAATATAAAAACTAGTATAAAGATGTATGCACAACACGCTACTGTTTTTGCAGCGTGAAGTCATTTACATCATAAAGATGCAAACATTTAGGAAACCTTGCAAATAAGTGATGTTGCACTGTTGAAAACATAGCTGCCTTGCAGCGAGAAGGTTCTGGATTTCCGTTCCAGCTTGGGGTTTTTCTGCAGGCGTGGTTTTTCTCTGTCTGTTCTACAGCTTCCTGTACGTATGTTAGGTTAGATAATCTGTCACCATAGGCATGAATGCTTGTGTGCATGCTTTTACTGAGTGTCTCCCTGTGATTGACCACCGAACTGTCCATGATGGATGAATGGATTCGTCTACATTTGAAAGCAATATGGTCGTAGATGTCTATTTTGCCTCCAAATGGAAACATTATTTTCAAAAAGAGCGGGACAGACAGACATTTCTTCTTTATATTCACCTGTGCAGCCCAGCTTTTTTTTTCTTCTCTCGCTTAGTCACTTTGAAAACACGTCTTCATGATAAAACATGGTAGAGGCAGCGCAGTGCTTAAAACATTTTCTTTCACAGCAACAGGAATCATGTTATAATAAAATGCATAATGCAAAGCAGCTGATGAGAATGCTAACCTTTCTGTGTTACGGTTTGCATGCGATTAGATTACATTAGATTAGATTAGATTAGATTAGATTAGATGAGCTTTTATTGATTCACAGCGAAATTCACTGTCACATATTGCATAGTACTAAAGAAGGTGCAAACAAGTGAGGAAAAAGGTGCATTAAGAATAAACATGTATCACACAAAATGAAGAAAAAATAAAAAATAATAAAATCAAAAATACTAAGAATACAAGGAGCAAAGAGAGATTTGAGGTAAGTATTATATGTACAATAGCGATGGCTTATATACACGCGGGACTGGGACTTTACATTAAAAGTGTAGAGGTATGACCGCATTAACAGCTTCATGGGGTTTAATCATTGTCTTTGATTCATGACGTTGCTGGTGCTGAATTGCAAACTCACTCCCCTGTGACTCCCAGCAAAATCCCCTCCCACTTCCAGCCACTGGCCTTCTCCTATTCGCGCATTTTTTTTTGTACTCTGTCCTTTCACTGAATTACAGGGTCTGACCATGAGATGGCGCTTCTCTTTAGATCTTAACGTCCAATCATGACAAAAAGAATATTTTAGAACAAAGATTGATGTTTAAAGAGGAATTGTAGGGGACCAGCCAAGGACCAGCCCAGGGCCCATCAAGGAAGGAGGGGACATTTTGAATGGCTACTACTTTAAAACAACCGACAAAGGCATAAGCACTCCAATCGATTGCCCACAAGGCAACAATCTGGAATGTTCTACTGTCTAAAATAGCTATCGTCCCTCTGGGATGATGGATTTTAAAATAAGTAGCCCCTATGACTATGATGATGATATTCATTGCTGATGACGTCTATTCTTGGCATTATGTTACCACGTATCTGTATGCTTCAACAATTTTGTTTTTGTAAAGGTGATCTTATATGCTTATCAAAAGAGCAAGCAGAGGAGGAACGTTAAAATCTTAGTATTACACTTCTGCCTGCAAATGCTACAGATTACAATCAACTCTTGTCAACACATTGCACAAACTATGCACATTTTATTCCTTCAAAAACTGCCATGACAGCTTTTCTCCCCCGAAGCTACTTTGCGAGTCCATCTTTGGATTGGCAGGGTTTTTTTTCGGTGCATTGATTAAATTTGATTAAGGGTTTCAGCATAAAGCTCTGCTGTAGAGCAGAGGGATGGGAAAGCTCTGCTGCTCAATCAAAGGGCTGTGGTCCAATCAGGGATTTAGTGTTTTAGTAGCTTCTGTGGTGTGTACTCACAGGTCAGTTAAAATGCAATAATAACAAGTCTCACCGGCCAGGTGTAATTGTAGTGCAGGCTACAAGCTGTCTGTGGATGTTCAGTTTGACACGTTGAGGCTAGGCAGTGAATCATAAATTACTCCCAATGGAAGCAGTTTTTAAGGCAGCTATGTTGGAAATATAAATAAAAACAAAGCAAGGTAAAGCAAATTTTGAAGCTGGTTAATAATAGCTAGGTTTTCAAAATAAAATTAGAATCTAGAAATATATTTTTGGGGGAATTTATGAACTGTGAGTTTCAGGCTAACTATGGCTTAGCCACGTAATATTTATTAGCTGTTTGTGCCCTGCTCCAGTTGCTGAGAACCTTAAACATCTTTCAGATCTCTGACTGATAAGAAAATGAGATAAGAAAAGCTAGCATTAGCAAACATTTAACTTGCATGTCAAGAAGGAAAGCAGTGCTGCCAATTTAGCTCTTTTGTTGCTAAATCTAACGCCTTTTCAGACCCCTAGGGCCCCTTTATTTGAGAAACTCGCATATCGCCTAATCCAATGGCTTTTTTTGCCGGACTAATTGACACTTTGCGTCATAAAAGCGCTAAACTGTGTACTCCTGAGTAGTGTTACACTGATGACATATTTTGGCCCGATACCAATTACCTGATATCTTAGGGTGACCATATTTTCATTTTGGAAAACCAGGACACCTTGAGCGGGGGTGTGTGTGTGGGGGGTGGGGGGTTGATTTGAAAGAACAAATGTCTCATCCTCATCCGTGATTTGCTCCGTGATCAGAGAAAATGGTAGTTGGTGCTAAAAAGTGGTGAAAATTGGAAGTTCAGTTTAATATAATCCAGTCTGTGAATAGTTCATATATTTTTGCAGAAGGCTGCTTTAGATTACGTTTTCAACCCTTTGTAATGAAAATCTCTCAAATTTTGAAATACAAAACATAACGTATAGCCATGAACAGCAAACAAATCATGCGCTTGAATTTCTAACCCTTTTATAGAATAGAATAGAAAATCCTTTATTGTCCCAATGGGCAAATTTACAGCAGCAGAAAGATTATTGAAAATGGTCACACAATAGAGGACCTTAGAGAAATGTATAAGGATAACATAATAGGGAGAGTTAAAATATAAAAAATATAATTCTGTAAAGTGTTTTGTAACAATATAAAACTGGAGAATAAATAACCAATATGCAGCTATGGACGTTTTTATAGTAATGGATATTTGAAAATAGCAACAACATCAGAGATGTGCAGAATGACAGCAACATTTTATTTAACTGACTAAGGTTTCTATCATTACATTTGATTTGATTTGTTCCTGCTCAGGCTGGTTGGAACCTTTATTCCACTCTGGATTCTTGTGAGTGTAGTCTTTGTTCACTTTAACTTTTAAAAATAAGTAAATAAACAAACAGTTTTGAAAACTTCAAGGTATTCATTCTTTTCCTGCTTTGTGATGTCAACTTTCCGCGGTTGCTAAGCAACAGAGCATACAGCGGTAAAACCAGCTGAAGGGTAGAGGTTTGAATTTACAGCCAAAACTCTTCCGGCCTCCTTATTTTCAAGGACTTAGCGAAGGATCCAGTCTAGGTAGACGGCGTCCTTGGAGGATGCAGCCAGGTTTTCGAACAGAGCCTCTGATTATTAGAACAGGGCTGCCGCGCACTACAGCGGCGGCTCAGGGATTCACGTCACCGCACTTGGCGTGGGTCGCGCGGTGAAATCAGGACTTATTTCCTCACTTTCTAAAAAACCGGGGCGCCCGGGACGGGGCGTCGAAAACTCTGTGGGATATGTCCCGGGAAATCTGGTTTCGTTGGTCACCCTATGATATCTGCCTGTGCAGTATTTGCTGATACCGACACCATCTGTTTTAAAAATGTATGTGATTGTGTATACCAGGGTTGCCAACTCCTCAGTAAGGAAAGTAGCTATTGGCTGTGCTTAAAAGTAGCTAGAAGAATTAGCTAAATACGTAATGTCGCCTAATTTTGCACATAATCATCTCTGCCACAGGAAGTGATGTTGCATGTTATTGTTGATGCTCTGGGTGAAATAATGTCATTACAGAAAGACAAAAAAGTGAGTAAAAACACTATTATATATTATTTACATCCCGCTCGCTCCGCCTTGAATGTAAGTCAGGGTGGAGCTGCACCGCATGATCAATTTCGCGCCGTCAATCCCGCGCATCTTGGCCTTTTGCGGTCTGGGACGCTGAGGGGTAACCATCCTGCGCTCTGACTGCAGCGCTGCTGGAGAGGGACTCCTGTGGGAGTGGGAGAACGGGGGTTGGGATGGGGCGCCCCACGACAGCAGCTGCCGCTGGAGGACAATAGTGGGAGCGATACATGCTTTCATGTAAGAGATGCTCCAAAGCAGCCGCCAGTGAAAGCAGCGTGAAAGAGTCGCCAGGCCACGATAGCCGCTAGTCACTTTTTGAAAAGTAGTCGCTGGAGGGTCTGAAAAGTGAAGCTAAATATAGAGTACAAAAGTGCGCTGAGTTGGCAACACTGAATTGTATACATGAAGAACTGCATACCATTACTTGGATGTAAAATAATTGCCATCATGGCTTTGTCAACCTTTCCTTCCTAAAGTCAGCAGCATTGCTAAAAACTTTACTTATGTTCTCCCTTGTTTTGCTTCTTCTATTTTCTGCCATAAATAGAAGAACTGCAACACCAAGAGGAGCTTATTTTTCAGCGCAACAGTGGAGCAACACCTGAACTCAATCTTACATTATTTAAGAGTAATACTATTGGTGCAGAATCCTTTCCTTTAAAGTTGGCGTCGTATTTTGGACCAGTCAAAATCTGTACAGTAATTATTTATAAATGCCATTGCCATTCAATGTTCTTCAAAAGTAGACATATTGTGCATGTATTATTTTTTTAAAAATGTATCATTTTGATTTAAAATTAGTAGCTACTTATGACCTTTAAAGAAGCCATATTGAATATAAGTTTGGAAAGAAACACCACTTTCCAAACAGAGTTACTACTTTAAACATTTCGGTCTTTGAGTAAAACTGAATCATTAATTTAAATCGACTGCTTCAAAGACTCAAACACTACCGGCGGATTATGACAGCAAATTAAAAAAGTCTAAAGCTAGTGTGTTTTTCTGTAGTGTCAATTAAAGCCCCTTTGGTAAGATTAAAAAGACCCCACCAGAGTTTAGCTCACAGATACACAGGGTGAAACTATAACATTTTATTTGACTTTACCTACAAACTCAAACAAGGTGACCTAAACCTAAAAACATGTGTTTCCAAATGTATCAAATATATTTTACAGCTTAAATCTGTTTCACAGTTTTGAATGAAACATGGTGCAATGTTCCTACCTGAAAGAATGACTGCTGACTGTTTATTCCAGGCTGTCGCTCATGATCCCTCATCAGTCATTCTTTTTCTTGCTCTCCTCTCAAGTGCATATTCTCTATCTAACTTCAGTGTTTTTCATTTACTCCCTCATTCCCTCCAGTCTGCCCCATTCATTCTCTCATTCTTTCTCTTTCACGCACACATCAGTGCCTCCGACACGGCAGCCCGGCTCCTCTGCTCCCACTGCAATTACATTTCATTTGCTGCCGTTCCTCCCGAGTCGCTCCCCTAAATGACTCTGTTCAGCCCGTGGTGGGTGTTTGGGTCCTGTTAATTATGCCTGTCTCTCTTTGAGGGAGAAGTACAGGCAAATTAGACCTGAAAACCTGTGAGCCGTGGCCCCATATCATCCCACCTGATGGGGGCCTCACGGACCCAATCAAACCACCAAATGGCTTCAGTTCATTGATGGTGGCCTTGAGGGCCAATATGTTGGACTTTAATTCGCCTTTGCAAATGTATAAAAATCTTATTTCACTTTTCATTTGGGGTTGGCTTGTCTTTAAAGGTTTTCAAGGTCTGAAAAAGTTCCACTTATCTAAAAAAAAGCCAATTTTAAGAACATCATTAATCATTAGGCTGTTATCGGAAAATCTGTGTTTTTTTAAGACTTCTAATAATAAATCAGTGCTTGACAAACTCTGCTTCTTACCATTTTTCCTATTATGGGAAATAAAACAACTTAAAGTGATGTTGTCTCTGCCTGTCCAACTAGAAATACTGGCACGGGTGCAAACGGCTGATAATAGCATGCCACCGGGATGTGATGGAACATTTTTCCTTATCTTACTCAAGCCACCCGTCTCTTTATATACACTTTCCTTTCTTTCCTGCTCTTTCATGCCACTCCTTCTTTCAGTTTCTGTCCATTTATGGTACAGAAGGTAGGCCATCCATCCCTACACCTTTCTGACATACTGTCATCATGGCCACCTAAAGATCCTGGTTACAGCATGAGGAGCAGATTTGAAAATGCTGACTTCATGTGCTTTGAAATGTCAGACTTTGTCCTCAGAGGACCTTGACTGCTGGTAATTATTTACTATTGTTGTGACTCAAAATGCTGCACAGTCCCACTGACATTTTGAGGTCTAGATGAAAAAAAAAACACGATACATTATCAGGAAAAGGCCACAGGAATGGATCACTACTGAGTAGACATAAACACATTAAACTGATAGCTTTGAGTTCTTGTACTGGCCCTTCTGTGAAGTCATTATCAGTAACAGTTCTCATTTCACAGGGACTGTTTCTGACTTTACTAATGTAAATCAACCCAAAACACTAACATTCACAGCACCAATTGAACATGGTGTGAAAATGTTGTCCATGTAGGCTGAGAAAGAAATTACTGCATAACTACAGAAAAATACTGCTGATTTCAAATCTGCTATTTTAATTCCCAGTGTTTTATGAGACCTGTAAATACACATTATTATGGTAACTTTATTGATATTAGACAAATAACAACCTGTCCTCGTCTGAGGGTGCACGTCCTTAAACTTCGATCAGTCTATGTATCCTGTGATAACATAACTCCTACCTCCTGTTCCTTTGCTTTTCGTGGGGTCAGCAGTAATAAGACCATCCAGCATAGGAAAGACTGAATCCGGACAGCCTTCAGCGTTTTGGCCATAATTATGCCATGGACACACCCATGAATGGTGCTGGTCAAATTGGGACTACATCCCTCCTAAAAAGAACTACAAAAACCAAAAGCTACGATAATGTAATGAATGTATAATGAAGGCATGTATAATAGTGCGTCTGAAGCAATAATTAAGCAATAATGGGTTTTTATTTAACTCTATGAGGTAGGCTATCCCTATACGGTCTGTCGCACAAAGGATTGTGGGTAACCGTATAGGTCCTAGCAGCAGCAAGAGAAGCTGGGAGGTCCCTATGCTAACAGCATTTGTGACAAAAGCTTCAAGCTTCATGGTCCTAGCTCCTTCCTCAGTGCCAGCACTATTTAGATAGCACTTTGTATGATGACCTCTGACACACTTCCCCCCCAACACCAGAAGTCCTTTTACAGTTGTCTGATTTTATTTGAATTCAGTCCAACAACAAAAGTTGAAAAGATGTCTTTTAAAAGATCTGAAAATTACGGCTTCTCACCTTTAAGTTTTGAACTAAATGTAGACGTAATTTGGACATAACTCATGTCGTCTTTTTTCAATCAATTTTTGCAAGACAACGTGATTATGTCCAAATGACGTTTACATTTGGTTGAAAAGTGAAAGTTGAAAAGCCGTAATTTTCAGGAAGTTGAAAAGACTTAAAGCCAGTTTCTCTTTTCGACATCTATATTGGACAGTGGGACAAATCACACTGACCAAACACAGCCCAATATCTGGGTTAAGCAGAGGTGTCAAGTAACGAAGTACAAATACTTCCCTACTGTACTTAGGTATATACTTTACTCCATTACTTATTTTTTCTTCCTACTTCTGACTTCTACTCATTACATTTTCAGACAAGTTTCTGTACTTTCTATTCCTTACATTTTTAAAACAAACGTTTATCAGGTTAATATCTGTTAAGAAGCAACATAGAGACCATTCTGACCATTCTGGAGGCAGTAGCACCGCAGACCTTAAGAAAGTTGGAAGAGTGGTGAGAACAGCAGAGAGGATCATCAGGGCTTCTCATCCCTCCATAAAAGACGTTTCATCCCATAGCTGTGTGTCAGAGGCCGCACACATCATCAATGACCCTCGCACTCCCCCTATCAGAGTCTTGGTTTTGTTAGTTCCTGTTTTCTTGGTTTTCCATTTGTTGTCCTCTCGCTGCCCTCTTGTGTCCTCTTTCCCTTGCTCTGTTTTCTTTGTTCTGCCTCACCTGTTTTCAATTCCCTCGTTAGCCCCTCTCTTTTGTCTCTGTCCCCTTTAAAAGCCCTCTCCTCTTCAGTTCCTGTTTGCTGGATCCTCGTCTAACATCTGCCTGCCTTCCTCGTCTCTCCCTGGCTCTTCTAGAGTTCTGGTTTTACCCCTGATGTCTCCTTGGTTCTGGTGCATTTGTTATTTTCTGTTGGATTTTGATTCCTGCCCTTGTTCCGTGAACCTTAATAAACCCACTTAATTTCACCTCTGCCAACTGGTCTCTGCATTTGGGTCCTCCAAACAAACACCGCTTCATGACACCCCCACCATGGACTGTTATTTTTGAGTCATTGCAAAAAAAAATCTAGAAATAAGTAAAAGTTTATTAAATCAAGTGTATTTACCATTAATTTTTTTTTTGGTAAATAAGATGAACTTCCAACTGAATTAGTATTTTTACCCCTAAAATGAGATAATTAGATAGTATGGGCTTGTAATAAGACAATGCAGTTGCTTTTTTTTTTATTTTAACTGTAAAATGTCTTGTTCCATTGGCAAAGTATCTCACTTACCTCCTCCATTCAAGAGAAAATGCACTTATTATAAGAAAAAAAAGACTTATTTAGATTTCAATTTTTTGCCGTGTTCCCCACCACCATTAGACAGCTGAACTGTTGAAAAAACTCTAAATCATGTCAACAACTCTATATTATGCTGACAACATCAAACCAAAACACTGCATATTTACACTTTAAGAAAGTGAAATGCTGTACGAAACGAATTTACATTTTGTGTAGTCTCTGTGTTTACAATATAACAATAAATGTTGTCTAAAACTAAGTAATACTCAAAGCTGCAATACTAGTGACGAATTCGAATTATAAAAGTTGTATCAAATCATCTCTAACCTTTTCATCTGAAAAAATGCTCTACAGTCCTAACAGTGATTTGTAGTTAAAGTGCAGATAATTGTGTTGTATGATATTTAACAAATTTTCGCATTATGAACTAAAACAAGATGCCTTTTGACTGTACTATCTACTAAATGTTGCAGAGTTGGACTGATTTTGTTTCTTTGAATATTCATAAAAGAATACTAACTAAATAAAGCATTGGTAGCTTCATTAATTGACTTTTTCTTCTCAAACTAATACATAACACTAGATAGATAACTTGAAACTCTTTGATAATCAGTACAAATGATTGAATTTTGGTCGTGGAAATAAATGTAGTTGGTATAGAACAGCAAAGCCAGAATTGTTTGAATAGGACTTCAAATGTAGCTCTGCTTGGATATCATTTATGCCTCCACTACAGATATATTTCATTGATCTGCCTCTGTACTTGTATTCCAACATTTACTCTCTTTATTTATTATTTATTAAGTTTTTGCTTCATAAGGTCTTTTAACTTTGAAAGAAAGGATCTTAAATGCTGCACTTTGGTGCGTTCCAGGAACTTGACGATTTTAGAATGAGTGTTTATTGGATGAGTTCAGTTATACCAATAATCATTACCTTTATTCAAAACTGAAAAAAAAGAACCACCAACATGAAATAAATAAAAGCAGAGACGGTTTGCATTTTCTGAAATAGGAAGTTTAATTAAAAATCCCCCCCATTGTAAGAATATTAGCTGTATGAAAGGTAAAACAATCATGCTGGATTTCAGGACAGATTGTTTTTTCTTTTTTTTGTCGGCCAGCCAGCATGACAGTTTTACAATGAAGGCCTGGGGTGTTAGATCCAGGGTATGAGGGATACTGACGGATATGAAAGAAGGCTGATTAATAAATCTCCCATCTGAGGCAGCTGGAACAGGCAGACGTCCTTCCAAGAAGCAGGACATTTGAACCCCCAGACAGCTTTTTTTTTTTTATGTAATGCTACTATACAACATAATACAAACAATTATCTTCTTATTTATCTTAAATAAGTATTTGGGAGACAACCACAGCTTTGGTCAGGAAGGCTTCAAACTCTGACTGCTGCTGCTTCTCCTGATCCTCTTCATCACCCTTATGCTACTTCTCCTCCTTCTCCTCATCCTCCAGCTCCTACTCCTTTTCTTCATCCTCCCTTCCTCCTCCTTTTGCTACTGCTTTTTTTCATCCTCATCTTCCCTCTTTTCCTTCTGCCTCTCCTGTTCTTCATCCTCCCCCTCATTCTCCTTCTGCCTATGCTGTTTCTCATCCTCATCATCCTCCTCCTGCTGCTTCTTTTGTGGCCTTCGCAGCGCTTCGCTGCTCAGGCCTAATAAAGTTATAGAATAAACATGTCCCTTCTCAAGGTTGTTTTTATATATTTATATATTTAACATAGTAAAACATTACTTTCCTACCGGCTGCCTGAAGATGAGTCCCTGATTGTTGGAATCGTCCCTTTTGGTGAGATACTGTAGAGATAGGAGTGCTAATAGCAAGGGAGCAAAAGTTAGCACTATACTAGTATAGATGTCAATACAGGAGAAGGAAAGAATCGAAGCTACAAAAAAAAAAACACCAGAAAAATGAAGTCAGTTTCACACATCAGACATTTTGTCCAGTTTTAATTGAAGTTTAAAATCAACACGTTTAAAACATGAAAAAATCCGACGTAAAGTCAAAGAGAGTGCAACAACAGCCGGTGTAATTGAGTAATAGGGTGAGACAATGATATAATCCTTTCTAATTACCATGATTGGATCTCCAGTCTCCAGTACTTATGTCATATGAGAACATCTCCATTGAAAAAAATGTCCTTCTAGTAAAAAAATCAGTGATTGTTATCCTGCCAAAACGTATATGTACGCTGTGAGGCTGTGTGAAAGCTGCAGTTTTGCATCTGCTTAGGTTTCTACTACACTAATGCCGGTGATTTAAAAAAAAAACTGCACTGGAGTTGTCTCTGATTTTAATCTGGATGCAATACATACAACCACTTTTTTCTGCCGTCATGCTCGGCTGTTCCTGCTTTGTAGCAATGCTGTCACTGAGAAGTGCCGTGAACAAAGGCACTGAGCTAGAGCGTGGCTGAGAAGGTGCCTCCTCTACTGCTCTCTCAGCAGAAAAAAGGGAGTTGGTGGAGGAAAAGTTTGATCACTAGAACTTAACTCTCAAATGGTCAATGAGTAAGATTTTAGGTATATAACTGATTTTAAAGGTCCATATCAGGCCTGTTTGCCATCCTAAGTCAACTATATATATAAAAACATATATTTATATATATAAATATATGTTTTTATTTATATATATATATGTATATATATATTAGGGATGGAACGGTTTTATGAAAACCGTCTCAACCGCTCTCGCCAGTTCGGTTCCCTGCGAAGGTGTGTTAAGCGTTAGGTTCATGTAGCCGCTCCTTTTCTCATAGGCGGCGTGCTATACACTCCAGAGCAGAAGGTGTATGCGTACTCAAGCGTACTCAAAGCCAACCACCAGTAGTAGCAAACAAGTAGAAGAAGAAGCAAAGCAAAGCGTAGCGGTGTAGCAGAAAAAATCAGTTGTTGTGGGAGAATTGTGTGGGTGGTTGGCGTAGTGGGGAAAGAACAGGAGTTGGAAAGGCGCGCCAGCAACACTTCTATAGGTCTGCTGTATGGGACCACTTTGCATTTAGAGTGACCTACGATGACGGCGCGAAGAAAGTTGTGGATAAAGTGCAACAGTGTGCAAACATTACTGTGCAACCCACGTTTTGTTTATGCTAACAGCAACATGTCATGCTAACCCCCGAAATCCCACATACTCCGTCGGCGCTCGCCTCCGCCCCTTCGCGCTCGAGACCGGCGCTGCATAAAGCAAAAGCCTACAGCCCCTCCCACTGTGAGCTCCGTCCCGCCGCCATCCTGAGTTCGCCAGAGATCTTAGAGAGCATCGCCAGATGATTAAGTGATGCAGCAATGAAACATGCAGAAAGGATCAGGGGAACTTCAGCGGATCATTAAAATAATTACAATTCATTAATTTTTGGGGATTTTTTTCATTAATTTTTTATTTTTTCATTAATTTTTATAATTTTTATATATATTTTTTTTCGGTGTAACAATCAACATATAACGAACCGAAAACCGTGGACCACAAAACCTTGAACCAAACCGCACACGTGGATTTTGTGAACAGTTCCACCTAACATATATATATATATATATATATATTTCCTAATTAATCCATATCAAAGTGATTAAGCTACATGAAGCCTTGTGCATGCCATTGAACAACTTTTGCAACTGTTTGCATCGAACAGATACCAGAAAGACCAGAAAGAATATTTTAGCACAAAGATTGATGTTTAAAACAGAATCTTAGGGGACCCGCAAAGGACCAGCCAAGGGCCCATCAAGGAAAATGGGGAAATTTTGAATGGCTACTACTGTAACAGTGTTGCCTGTCCATCAGCTGTTTATACAAGTGGTATTGGGTTGTGTTCAAGGACTAAACGCTTGTAAATTTGTTTTGGGGCTGGCAAAGACGAGGTCACAAAGGAACACTTTTTTTTTTTTTCTTTTTTGTTTGGAGCTCCCATATAAAAATTATAAATATCTCTATCAAAGAAGAGAAGAGGACTTATAAGGACTTGTTTCGGAGATGTGGATTCAGCTGCCAAGTATAGCATTGTTGAGATTGTGCTTTTTTGTATAAGGGTTTTGATGACAAAATGACATTCTAGAAAGGTTAAAGCTTACAAATGTTATTTTTCCATGATATAGCCTCTTTCGGTTGCGCAATAAAGCAAACTTGGAGCAAAAAATTTTTAGCTGTAAGTTATTTAGCTAAAAAGAGTCACTGGTTGAGGTACTGTTTTAACAGGGTCCCCATAACCTTAGTAACTCCATGAATGGCAATTGAAAGCTGCAGCTTTTTTGTTGTTATGTTTTGTAGTTTCCATGTGTATTTATCGCCATTCTAACTTTGTTCTCAGCTTGTTTACAGCTGGTAAGTTGTTTCACTAAGTGCTCTGTGGGAAGTGTCTCATCTGCAGTTATGGGCTGGTGCACAGAGAGCAGCAGGGCTCCCCCTAGTTCCTCCATCACTGGCTGTCCCGTTCCGACTCACAGCATTAAATAAAGGCTGCCTCTGATTACCCGTTAGGGAGCCGTGCTTCAGCAGAACTGTCATGTCTGAGCTGGGGCAGAAGGCAAAAGCATAAGGAGTGGAAGAAGGCAGCAGAGACATGGCTGTGTTTCCTGGTTATGGCCTCGCCTTTGCTCCTGTACTGGCTGAAACTGGAAGTGCAAGGAATAAAATAGACTGATTTTTGCTTTTCTTTTAAAGATTTACAGTTCTTATTTGTCATCCCCATTCATTAGATATTTAAAGATGCAAAGTTCACATTATGTGGAGCAACTAATGTTGACTTAAGGGTCTTAGTTGTGTGCTGAGAAATATGATCTGACATGTACCAGTTGCCTGGGACGAGTTGATATATGAGGAGAACAGGGTGAGGAGATTCTTGTGTCAGATAAAGGAAGGCGGCACTGGAGATAAAACTTTTAGAGGCTTGGAAGAGATGCAGGCTTTTATCCTTTCCTGCTTTTTTAAGTAGCATGCTGATGTGCATGAGTTAATTCAACAGTTAGGGTTCTCAGCTGTTGATGCAACAGTGTCAATTAGTGCTCAAGAGTTTCTAACACGGTTAACACTAACTTCTGTGTTAAAACAGTGCCTTGCTAAGTGTTCACACCTCTTAAACTATACAGAAACTGTTTAAATTTAAAACAGTAGCCTCAATGTGTTATAGTGGAAACTGCCCCATTTTCACTACCCTTTTGAAACCGTGCAGAGGTCGGTCCGGGCACGGTTACCGAGATAATTGTTGAGTGTAAATGCCATGCAAAACTGAACCGGTCCATGTCAGACACAACCGAACTAGACCTCGCCAGACACAACTGAACTGCGCTAAACTGGTACTAGTTCAACAGTAGGGCTCGATCTGGTTCAGTTCTGGCCCCATTCTCAGATAACAAAGAGAGCATTAGCAGACCACTACATCTCCTTTCAGTCAATGTCCGTAGTCATGAAATTTCAGACATTCATAAAAATACTAGCTTCCCTACTGTGCCACATGATTTCCAGTGATGATTCTGCTTAGCAGTGTGATGAACCTCAATGTTTGTCGTTGTTTTCTGCATCTGTAAGCCCTAATTAGACTATTGTTTGTCGTATTTACTTCCCAAAAGCCGACTCTGTCAAGTAAATTCACCAAAGGCTTCCTTCTTTGCCTGACTCTCCACAAACAACGCAATATCACAATTATAACCAAAGTTCGTGAATGTTACGGGTGCCGCCATGTTGGTTTGCTTATTTACCTCTAGGGAGCAGTAGTACCATAGATCGTCAATAGGAGGTGAGGAACCTTGCTAGCTTGTTGTGTAAACGGTGGTAAGGAACCGAGCTCCGCACGGTTAACTAATCAAAGCTCGATCCGAACTCGGCACATATCGGTTTTCAGAGGGTTGTGTAAATGGAGCTAATGGGAAGGACCAATTCAAAGTAGGACAAACTTGTAAAGTGGGAGGAAAATTATCATTATTTTGTATGGATGGACATTTTTCTGCTATCCTGTACTTGATGGAACAACCTTTTTTAAAACTCTTACATATATATATATTTTTTTCATCATTTTTGAGTATGTCTTTACCATCCTTTAAAAATAAATGGAGCTTTAAATTTTGGACTGTTCCTATTTAGAAAATAAATAGCTTCACCTCAGTCAGAGGATTTTTGAAAAATCACATTTTCAATCCTGCCTCAGGTGACCGCGATAGACTTATTTGTCCACGGATTGCTTTTCGATCATTTTTAATCTGAGTTTTTGTAGATGTTTAATGTTTTTTAAAAACAACATAAAATTAAAATCAAAATTTGAAACCTTGGCAGATTGTCATGGTTTTATCAAGAGACCAGGGG
Organism: Cyprinodon brontotheroides; assembly: GCA_018398635.1. Taxonomy (NCBI): domain Eukaryota; kingdom Metazoa; phylum Chordata; class Actinopteri; order Cyprinodontiformes; family Cyprinodontidae; genus Cyprinodon; species Cyprinodon brontotheroides. Next base: position 2,586,503 of record JAGKQL010000069.1, on the reverse strand, counting down.
AAAGGTTTAACAGGTTTATTGAAGAGATAATGCTTGAATCGAGTGTTGCTCTGAACACTGCTCAAATGGAACTGAAAAGCAGTGAGAGGAAGACACAGTGGTTAGTTCAGGCTCAGTAGGAAATTTGGTTCTTAACGAACTTGAAGAGGGGGCTCTTCGTTACTGAATCACGCTTCCAGAGAAGTTGTTGACTCTTTGACTTGGTGACTGTGTCGCGGTGGTAGATTTCCAGGTGTTTCGTCTCCTGAATTCGCGGTGGAGTGACAAGCGAGTTAGTAGCCTGAACAGAGTAGCTGACTGCCACTCAGATTTCCTGTTCTGTACTTGGAAGGGGTCGTAGTGGAGATGAATCCTCTTGCTCAGTGTGAAGCTTCAAATCTGATCTCTTTGAGGCTGAAAATTGATTCAAACCTCCAGTTTAAATCCTCAGCTCAGTTTGAAGCTCAGATGATTCTTCCAGGGAGAGAAGGTCCAAACTGTCATCCAGTTTGCAGGATGACTTCCTCCTCGGTGAGTAAAGAGCACAAAACAAGATTAAGACTCAGGTTGACAAGAACTCAGTTTGACTCAGCAAAATCTCAGCTTGGCTAGAGTAAGTACCCAAAACTGCCAGCAAACACTCTGGCGCCGCGAGGTAGTGGCAGTCAGCAGCTTAAGAGCCTGCTAACTAACGAAGCAACCATCTGCAGGTGTGTGGAGGACCCGAACCAGAAACCAGCCTCCCTGGGTGAGTAGCGAAGGGAGACTAACACAGAAACACAAAACACACACAGACAGGAATCCTGACACAGATGTCATTATTTATATATGAGGGATTGAATATCTTGAACACAAAGAAGCAAAATAAAGTGCTATAAAAGCACAGGTCATTATTAATTTAATGTATAAACCATTGTTGGTGTAAAATAAGCTATTTTTACATTGGAATTTCTCTTCTTATTAATTGCAACTTTTTATTATTGATTAACAATTTTGTGAACTTCATTACTTAAGAAAATGAACCAAAAGGTTTTTTTATTTTTTTTTTTTCTGTAACTCTTACATAGTTATTTATTTCTTAGGTACTTTATTTGAGGAACCAGTTCCCCTGCCCCTTTTCTAGCTGCCACCCCTTGACTCCACATATTCATTTGATTTTAGTTCTTGATCTTTACTGGTTGATCATGTTTTTGATTTTTCTCTCTCTTGACCCTCTTAAAAAAAAATGTGCGATACAGCCATTACTGTGTTTAAGTAGAAAAGTTATGTTGTTTGTTTTTTCTTTGTTGTTGTTACATAATTTTTGGTATTTTCTTTATGTAGGTGACCAAGGGTTGATTATAATGTCAGCAGAATAGAACATCTTCTTTGACATGCTTGCTGTGAACCCTACATTCACTAGGTTATGGCAAACTGCATAATTGACTTCTTGACTCCAGAAGTAAAAGTCTCCTCCTTCCAAACAACGTTTATTTTTTTAATTGATGTACAGTAGGTATGCTTTTAGAGGCCAATATATACACAGATGTATACAGATAGTGCATATTTACTGTGGTTGCTCTTCTCCACACACACACAAAGTTTCTTTTGATCATTTAGCTATTCCCTTATTTATAACTCCCTTCCCTCCCCCATACTTTCTTAATTAAATGGGTGTCACTCCTGCAGCCAGCAATCCTTCATGTTGTCAGCGAGGAAAAAGGCAAACATGTAGGGAGGGATGAATGGAACACAGTGAATAGTTGCAGAAGAGAGAGAGAGAGAAAGACTCACGGCTTTGATGAATGCAGCTGCTTTTTAAAGGGAAGAGTGGGCCGCTGTTTGTAGTGAGATTGGGTCCTGGCGGGTTTGGCAGGGTCTCTTTCCTCAGCCGGTTGCAGCCTAACAGTATCGATTATGCCTCCCCTGTAGCATTACTAATTAATTACCCCTGCGAGTGGTGGAGATGCGGGCCAGGAGTTGTTGGTGGGAAGGGGCATATTCAGGCAGTTTAAAGGTTTCATGTTAGGTGGCTCACTTAGCACAGAACAATCTTGCCTTCAGTTGGATTGGCAGACTACCCCGAAATTGACCCTTTTGCAACTAAAAATCCTCTTGACCGACCATGGTGGTGGAAAGCAATACAAAGCATAACTATAATTGCTCCCTAGGAGACCTGATTCAGAGTACGCAGCCTTTATTATGTGATGACCACTTCAAAGAAGTGAATAGGCTGATACCTGTCAACCGTCTGGATGCTTTTTGTGGAAAAAGCTCAGTGCTATCAGGAAGTGATGCAACAACCCGCACTTCAAAGTGTGGCGTTGTTGATCTAACTGACCTCATCATTTATCCTGTCAGTGATGCAACAACAGAAGGGAAAAATGGATCTATTGGATACTGGTAGCTTGATAACCACAGATTTAAGGCAATTCAAGTAGATAATCTGCACCAAAAAAAAGCTAATGGCCTACAGTATTGACTCTGGGTGTGTTATGCGATAAAAAAAAAGCAACAATATTTCTCATCAAAGTGTAATGTGCTTTGTCCAATTCGTACCGTATGGGTTTAAGCTGTTATGATGAGCTCAGGATGTGAATGTTTGTGTTTTAAGCCTGACCTCCCCCATAGTTCTATTAAAGAAAAAAAAGGAGGTCTCAGTTCCCCTGGTGCAAGGGCGTAGGAATATGTTTACAATTGGGGGGGACACATGTCGGAAATCTGAGATTCGTAAATATTCAACAGAAACATGTCTTAAGTAAGCTTACTTTAAAAAAAAAGGCTATTTAATCTTTTACTTTATTCCTTTATAAATGTGTCTTGCTTGCAAAAATAATGCATTTAAAATTTACATAATGCATTTGTTCATAAGATGTGAGCATATCACCAAACAAAATGACTGGAGTCTTTTATTAAGCAAAAGGGAGATGTCTTTCAAGGGCTTCGCCAGCCTTAAGCATATTTAGTGTCCGTGCATACAGCATCTAGAAAAATCAAATATTTCAGTTGGATTAAAAACAATTCAGTAGGCTACAGAAGTGCAAAGTTTGATATGTTTTATTTTGTCAAACTTGCAATAATGATCAAAAATGAATTTATATAGATTGACTGACAGAGGGAGCTGGACAGTGTGGTGAAGAATTATGGACAGGGCGCTTTGAAGCATCTGGTTCAAAAACGCATTCTAAATCTTTGGTAGAAATCCATCTATCCTTCCATTTTCTGTACACCCTGTCCCTTAGTGGGGTCAGGAGGTGCTGGTGCGCCAGTCTGTCCCCACCTTTGGTAGAAATGGCGCCTTTAATTCCAATTTGCAGTACAGAACAGAGAAAAACTACAGAGTTGTCAATGTTGTGTTAATCTGTTTATAGTCTAAAAAAGAGGAGCCAGCAGTTTATTTTAAAGGTGAGGAAATAAAGGGTGCAGAAGTTAATTAGTTGGTTAATTAGTGGTTTCATCTGTCCAGCAGTTAAAACCACTGCTAACCGGGCTAATTTCAAATTAATTCTCCTGTGGTTTTAACTCAACGATCATTCAAGGCCCTCCAGCTTGGCAGGTATAACTCCCATCTAAGATCCTTCATTTTCCCTCGGGTCTGGTCAATCAAAACCACACAAAAAATAAAAAATCCTCATAACAGTCCTACCATCACGCCCTCCAGATTTTACTTCCTGCTGGGCATAATTTCAACACACAAGTTGTGTTAGGTGACTGTATTATTACTTCTCACACTGACGTTTCTCTTTTTTAAAAATCTGAGTAAGTCCTACTGCTGTTTCAGCCTTTTAGTTGGTGGTGGGGATTGTACTGAAATGAGATATATAAAAAAAAATAACATTTTGGCTAAGCGTGGCAAACATCTAGAGAAAAGTTAGCAGTTAAATATTGGATGAGTGATCAGCCCAAGACTACGGAAGAGTGATTAGGGCCACTGAAAAAAAGTTAAGTGATTTTTAAATTTTATTTCCTAGTTAACCTGCAGTGAAAAAGTCAGAATTTTGACTTTTTTTCAGAATTCAGAATTTCACAAATTTTGACATTAACTTCTATAATCTTTTCTCAGAATTCCTGACTTTAATCTCAGAATTTTGGATCTTAATCATAGATGGGCACCATGAAGGTAGAGATGTGGAGCACTCAGCTTCACTGATAAAGATGTGAGTTGTTTGAGATGGCCAGTGACATATTGGTGAAAAATTACAGAATTAGGCAACTTTTGATGTGCCGGAGTGGGTCCCCTTATAAATGGAGGAGCAGAAGGTCATTAAAACAAGAGAGCTAAGTCTCTCTAAAACAGACATGGCTATGGCTTGATGCTAACATGTTTTGTTGTTAAACATACTTTTGTTATATTACATTTCATGTTGTGTTTTCCAAATAGTGTAGAAAATGAATGGTGGGTTTATAATGTTTACCTTTTATGAGCAGGGCAGTAAGCAGAGAAGTGTAGCATTACCTCCAACTAGTTAAACTCATAATTATGAAGTTATTCAACAAATTCCTCAAGTAAAAAAGTGCAACTTTTATTTTTTATTTATTTATTTTTTTACCAGATTTGTTGATTAATTTCAAAATTATGTATTCCTTCCAAATTTCCAAATCTGAAGAATTTTTTAAACCAATATCTACATTATTTAACATTTAGTTTGTTTTAGCAGTACTTCCTGTTATATTTCTTTTATACATGATATTTTACATTTTCTTGCACAGCAAGCTCAGCAGATTTGAAATTGTGTGCTTGTGTACAAGTAGTAAATCTTTACTCTAAACATATATTCTGGGTTATTTTTTAGTTAGACCTTCTTGTTTTTATATATATATCTGTATAGTACCCCCAAAAAAAAAAAAAAAAAAAAACACACTGTAAATTGATTAGAAATATTAATCATCTGTCAGATTTCTGAGAAAAAGTCAGAATTCTGAGATTAAAGTCAGAATTTTGAGATTAAAGTCAGAATTTTGAGAAAAAAGTCAGAAGAGAAAAAGTCAGAATTCTGAGATTAAAGTCAGAATTCTGAGAAAAGTCAGAAGAAAAAAGTCAGAATTCTGAGAAAAAGTCAGAATTTACTTTTTACCCCATGTTAAACTAAAAAAAATTTAAAAATCAGTTAACTTTTTTTTTTTTTCCAGTGGCCCTAATCCTCTTCGTATAAGACTAAGATGACTAAACCAAAAAGATTCAGTTTCTATATATGAAAGTGAACTGACAACAAAGACGTTTTAAATAGGCAGCATCCCGACAGACCATTTTACCTCTTTCACAAGTTTCTGACTTCTGTATCGCTGTTTCCCTCCCTCGAGTGCTCAAACACTCTCACTCAGCAGTTCAGAGAGGGGAGGGGGAGTACAGTGACGTAACGCTATGCTGCGCCTTCAAAATAAAAGCACGCTAGTTAAAAAATGTCAAAATCTAATATTTTGCGGTACAATTTTTGGGGGGGACATATCCACCTGGCTTTTATATTGGGGGGGACATGTCCCCCCCGTCCCCCCCGCTTCCTACGCCGCTGCCCTGGTGACTGCCTCTGTTTGACAGAGTTAATTAGTAAAGCCTGCTCCTCAGACTAGCTGGAACTCAAAAATAGAAAGCTGACGACTCTCATCACCTCTCTTTGCAGTTCTAAAGCGGTGCAATCGCAACGCCAGCTCTGGTTCAACCTTGACCAAGCAAAGGTTCTCCTCTGGCTCATTACAGCAAATAAGAAAAGTACACAAAACTAGATTTAAGATCCTCGAGATACATTCTGTACAGCCATTGGCAGCATCATGTTGGCTGATGATATTCAAAAACCTTCATGCTTCAGACAGAACTATGCAAAGCTAAAATCTGGTAATCTGTGCTGTCTTGGTCTACTTAAAATACATCTAATCTAAATGAAAGGCCATGACATGACCCCTCATGGACGTTTCCCCCTAATGGCTGATCTGAGGGTTATGGGGCAGTAAGTCAGTTAACTTGTTTGGTATTATTCTTTAGGAACTTTTATTATTGTATTATTTTATCCCATTCTTATTGCATTGATTATGTAGGCCTAAATGTTACTTTTTTTCTTTTTTATTTGATGATGTTTTCAGTTATTTTCTGTAACACTGCAAAAACGATCCAGAAATAAGTAAAAAATTCTCAAATTAAGTTTATTTACCCTTAATTTGAGCAGGCAAATAAGATGATCTGCCAATGGCATGAATATTTTTACACTTAAAATAAGATTGTTAGATAATATGCACTCTAAATAAGACAATAACATTGTTTTTTCTTATTTTAATAGGACATTGTCTTGTTCCATCGGCAAAGTTTATCACTAAGCTCATCAATTCAAGGAAAAATGCACTTATTTTAAGAAAAAAATAACTTATTGAGATTTCTATTTTTGGAGTGCAGCATTTTATTCTACTGTGGTTGTTTTAGAAGTGCTTAACAAATAAAATAAATAAATGTTGATTGGATTGGAGTGATTGGTGGGCCCACAGGTCCTAACCTGGTATTTTACAAAATATAATCCTTATGAAATTATTTTTAAATCCATGTTTTATCAAATGGGTTATTTATTATCCAGGTGCACTGCTTTTATATTGTTAAAACCCATTTACAGCACAGTATGTAAACACCAGAATTTCCCCATTGTGGGACAATTAAGGAAGTTTCAGTTGTATTCTATTTTATTCTATTTTAATTATGTTAAAAATATATTACACAAAACAAATCTTTATTTGTAAAAAAAAGAAGTTTTTTGTGTTTTTGTTTTGTTGTTGTCCCCAAATGTCTTTATTCTCTTCAACAATCATGCATCTGGTTGTTCAAATTCTTCTACAAACATTACAGAGAAATATTCTGGCATTTTCTTTCCAAAAATATCTTAACTGAATGGGGGGATTTTATGCTCTATTATCTACTGGAATGGTAGGTCTATTAGCATAAATCAACATGCTGAATAATTCTGGGGTATTACATTTTTGAAGTAGTGGAGCCTTTTTTTTTATCTTTGGAAATGCAGTAGAACAGTCTGCACGGTCATGTACTTTCACCAAGACATGTAATCGTTTAGCTCACAAAGTAGCCTGCATGGTCTTTAGTGATTTTAGGTCACTGGACTGTGGCATTTGCTATCTGTGTGTCCTGTAAAAGGAAAGTAGTGGATGTGTTTTCCTGATCGATATTCTGTTAAGGTCCAAGAGGGGGGCCCGTTTGTGACCTGCCAAATCACCTGGGAATGGAGAATGACTCCATTCTACTGAAGTCTATTTGTACCCTGACCTTACCCGCGTTTCATTCTACAGTATGTCTTCATTGTGTTTTTTTTTAAAAAAAGCATGTTTTTCATTTAAAATCTTTACCCCACTGGGTTAATGCCGTGGCTTTGCCATTACTTCTCCTTCCCGTTTATATATATTTAATCTAAGATGCATTCCTTGTTTTAGTGTTGACACTGCAGTCATTCACAATACATTTAGATAAATAAAACAGAAAGAAATATATATAAATGTACATGTTGCAAAAACCCCAAGACCTCAGGCTAAAAGAGAAACAGTATAGAAGCAAAAAAAGATTAAAAGAAAAAGGGATGGAAAAGGAAAGTTAATGGCATAAAATAAGATGGTGGAAAAAAGGAAAAGATGCATTAATCTAGTCCACTTTGTCTTTGTAGCGGGGCCCAAAGGATAGATCCTCTATGCAGTCCTCTCCAAATGTCACCGCTGTACATCCAGCCCTCAGCTCCCTCTGGATGCACTTTAGCCAAGCCTGCCTCCTCTCACTACAATGAACAATGTGCCTGAGAGGAGAAGCCACTTATTTCATCCAACCCTGACTTATCTGAACATGCTGCAGTCCAACTCTTTACTTGAGAAATTATTTATCATCTGCATTCTAATCAGCTCATACTAAATTAACATAACTCATCAAATAATTAACTAGACCCTCACCTTGACTTAATGGTTAATGATTTATTAGACAATTTTGTTGCTTTGATGAACAAATTATCAACTGTTTTTTGAGTGGTTTAATACCCCTATGAGGTTTGAGTTTGACTTCATTCAGGCACCTTTAAAATCCATATAAATCCCAAATGAACATAACTGTATCCTTAGACCACAACCCCCCTCTATACTTGTTTGTCGCCATCTGCTAATCCAACATTCCCAAGACATCTCCTTCAGCTCCTTTGGGTGAAGTGTGAGGCATTTCAGGGCCAGTCAGTAGTAAAAGTACCTCTGTGTCCTGGGTTGTCCCGTGGGCCTCCTGCCAGTGTGAAGTACCTGGAACACCTCCTAAGGGAGGCGTCCAGAGGGCCGCCGAAAAGGATGTCATAGCAACCCCACCTCCTCACAATGTGCAGATGCAGTTCTACTCCGAGCCCCATCTCTGAGAGATCTAAGGAGTGACCTTGTGTAGAAAGCTAACTTCAACCCTTTGCATCTGGGATATTTTTCCTTTGGTGATGATCCAGATGTCTTGACCATTGGTTTGGGTAGGAATGTAGGAACTGAGAGTTTTGCTTTCTGGCTCTACTCCCCTTGCAACTCCCCTGCAACTACCCACAAAATCCCCTCCAACCTCCAGCCATTGGCCTTCTCCTGGGTCTCCTTTTTACTTTGACTTCACCCTTTCACTGAATTACAGGGTCCAACCAGGACTATGACGCTTCTTAATCTTAATGTCCACAAATAATGACAGAAAGAATATTTTAGTACCAAGAGTGATATTTAAAAATGAATTGTAGGGGACCAGCCAAGGACCGTTCAAGGGCCCATCAAGGAAAGTGGAGAAATTTGGAATAGCTACTACTGTACCACAACAGAGTGGTCCAACTTCTACACCAATCCATCTATTGACCTGCTCCAATCTCCACTCACTCATAAATAGGCCGTCAAGTTAAATTTATAATGGTGATAGATAAATGGTAAATGGCATTTACTTATATAGCGCATTTATTCAAGTCAGGAGACTTGACCAAAGTGCTTTACACTACATTCATTCACCCATTCACACACACACTGATGGTGGCAAAGCTACATTGTAGCCACAGCTGCCCTGGGGGCTCACTGACTGGCAGAAGCTGGGCTGCCGTACACTGACCTCACCATCAGTAGACAATGCAGATGAAGTGTCTTGCCGAAGGACACAACGACACTGAAAGTCGGAGTCGGGCTTCTTGAACTGTCAATCCTTCGATTTCAGGGCAAACTCCCACATCCAACGGCACTGTCGCCCCAAGATAAAATGCCCGCCAGGACATTGGTAGCCTCCAAAAACCCATGTACCATTCCTAATCACCTGGACAATCCACCTGGATTGTCACACCACATGGAGTTAGCACCCGGGGACACTGTCACCTCAATACCCAGCCAAGTCAAAGATAGCGGCAGTACCATAACAGGAGAGAACCACAGACAGTCGCTGGGAACCCTCAGACCACAAGTACATTAAATTGCCTGAAGCTGGTTAGTTAAACATAAAATTCACTGTTTATCGCAGGCCTGTCTGACCCCAGATCTAATCCAAAACAGATCCAAGAAGGGTTGCGGTGCAAGAGCAACAGAAAAGTCTGCAGTGGTGCCGTCACCCTGAAATGGATATTTTTGTTTATTTTGTTTTCTGAAACTTAGTTAAATCTATGCCATGAATAATTAGAGTGAGTTTGAAGAAAAAAGCCAGCGCAAACTGAAAAGTGTGATTAAAGTGGTTGGTGAGTGTGTTATGAGTTTTATGTTTCATTTCTTGGACTAATTTCTCAGTGGACTTGCTAACTATGTTGGTAATGATTTGCAAAGTAAAACAAAGTAAAAAAAACTGAAATGTAGCTAAGAAAGAAATGAAAAAATAGATGGACAACAGAGATTAAAAGAGGAGAGAAATTAATGTCTTGTGGGTAGAGGGAGGTGGAAATGATGTTTGCCTCTGCTCATCCATGCATGACGTTCTCGTCTATGTTTCCAAGCCCTTGGTGATGTACTCCAGGCACCAGTGATGAATGCATCTTTTCTCGCTCACCACTCTCCACATTGAGAGTCCATCAACTATCCTTCACTCTGTACAACAGGAGGAACAACTTCATAATTCACTGCTTTTGTTGTGCCGATTTGAATGCCATTAGGAGCGAATGTCTGGAGCCGTCAGCATGAGTTTGGTCAGAAGAGCGAGGCTATTAAAAAAAGCAACCGGTGTAGAAAAAAGATAAGAACATGACTTTCTTTAAATTGAAATTCCCTTTGCAGAGTAAAAGCACTCTCATTAAGTGTCTGTAAAATCCCTTCCTTACGACATGTCTGAGGAAGAAGATGTGTTATAAGGAACATTTCAGTGATGCCTTGATGTTTGTGTAATTTCCTAAGTGTTGCTATATTACATTAAAGTGCCAAAACTCCCTCACTGTATTTGGAGCATCTGTAGACAAATCCACTGTGCTTTTAGTGTACCAACTTCTATGTAACTAAAAGGCTTAGTTCATGAACTGTGGAGTGGGCTCCTGCTTTTTGTATGTGATTTAGCTGCAGTAGACAACTCTTTTGGTGCAGAGTTTTTGCTCTTCTTTTAGAATGGTGTTAATCTGGGATGCTAAAGTCCATTTTTGTCTTTGGTCACCTTTAGATACATTTTAGACATTATATAAATTAATAACACTTGATTGTTTTCAAGCCTTTACTAACCATAATTGTTTTCAGCTTACGGCTAATGAAAAACATTCAACACTAGAACATTGCGTCACCCCAATAGCTTTTTTGATTTCTGAAATGTAGGCTTAATTGAAATAACATTTAATAGCTATATAAAGGTTATTATACCTAAGTATACCATACCATTTTTATTGATAAAACGGTATGGCATAGAAAAATAAAATGTATGCTGTAATTAGCTGTAAGCTATAAAACATGCCTTAAAAGAACAGAAAATCAGAGGTGAGGCATTAGAGTAATTATACGCAATAAAACCAATTTAAACGAGTTAGATTTAAACAATGATTATAGTAATGGGATATCTGAATGGAGCCTTTAGAGAACAGGGAGTGTTGGAGGGTGAAAAGGTAGAGATGATGGGTGGAGGATATACGGATTTAACAGGAAGCCAGTGATGTTTTCTCAGGTGGAAAGTTACGGCAGGTTTAGGGTTCCTGATAGAGGAGCATCCAGAGGAGCATCAGTTAGGAGCAGTTGTACTAGGAAAGCATCAAAAACTTTTAAGGGCTTGGTTACCAAGTGTGTCCAACTCCCAGAGACGAGAAACTGGCAGCCAGCTCCTAATGCACTTCAGGCGATGCGAAGATGAGTTGCAGGTGTGAAGAAAGCACATCTGCAGTGGTTTGTCCATGACAGCCAGATAGCGACCTCTGGTGAAAAAGACAGAGAACTGACCAACACAGACACCTAACCAAGCAGCCATAGAGAGCGCCCTTCCCCTTCTTAGCTTTGCTCATTAGACTTCAGCAAGGGGCCGACGAGGTAAATAGATGATTAAGACATTCAGAGTAGTCAGAAAGGACCAGGTCAAATAAGAAGTAAGACTTAAAATAAACCCACTGAAATGCATTGGTAATAATGGAGCAAGGCCAGGATAGTGGTGATGTGTTCTGTTTTTGGAGTACCAGTTAAGGAACAAAAATGACTAAATTAAAGGCATTGACTGACTCACTTTGATGTAGAATTTATTACGGTAATCTAAGCAGGATAGAATAAAATAATTGTTAACTTCTTCAATCTGAACATTATCAACTACCTTAAGAGATAAAAGCAGAATCTCATTACTGCTTTGGTCTTGATGTCCCATTTCAAATCATTGCCCTGCATAAAACCCATATCAGTGACAGTTGGTTTAAAATATGCCACCAGGGGATCCCAAATAAACAGTAGTGAAGACATAGTGGCTACTTGATCCAAGCACTATCAGCTCAGTTATCGTTTAAAGTTCAAAAAGCTTTACTGCTCTACACAGAATCTGCCCTATGCTTCAAGAGCCGATAGACCAGACAATCATGGTATAGAAATAAATAGTGATTTCATACCTAAAGAGTATAGAACTTAATGTAAAAAAATATAGTAAAACAAAAGAGGCACTAAAAAGGGGCCTTGTGGGACCCCATTTGATAGAGGAGCACAGAAAGATTGCTCTGCCAGATAAGATCTAAACAAGTCAGGATCAGTTTTATAAATTCCCACTAAATTATTTAGATATAATATTAAGATATTGTGATCTGTATAGCTACAGTACCAGAATAATAAGCCAAAAACATTAAAAAATGTAAAACATAAATAAATAATGCAGATTCTATACTAAGGTTGTGCTTTAAACCCAGAATTGGACATTTTAAGAATTGTATCTTGATCTAGAGCAGACCTCTTATGAAGGGGTCTACTAGTTTGTAATAAGGCTAGTAGGGGCCACATTAGAAGGATGCTTTTATTAAAAATGACAAGAACACATGGTGCAATGGTGGTAAAGACCTGCTTAAATTGTTGCAGGAGAGGATCGCGTATAAACAAAACTATGCAATTAAGTTATTTATCTAAAGCATATACCTCATTCATTCTCATATAAAGCAGTCTAGAAAAAAGGGGATCCAAAGGAAAACTATGCTTAGAGCACCAAAATGGAAATATCCACTGCTGTATGCCTTCACAGTCTTCTCTCTTTTCAATTTCCTCTCCTTTATGGGCTGAGGAGTAATTCACCTGTTATCCGTCCTTACTGATATGGGTGACTGAAGTCTTAGCTCCTCAAGCAGCAAGAGACGTTGACTGTCCGGCCGCCCTCTCTTATTCCCAAAGAGATGAAATCCTGTTGCCAGTCTGGTTATAACTGAAGCACGATGGGCCCCTGAGGTCTGCGCAGACCTGATGTAGAGCCCATCCTATTGAGGCACACTGCTGAAACTTTCATCACTCAGCTGATAAGGTGCAAATAGGATTTACTGTTTGCAGCCGCCTTAATGCTTTGGTAACTCTGCTGTAGAGACCATTTTTCTCCACAGTTTGAACAGATGGTGATGGCTGAGCTGGAGACAGGTGTGGACTTAGAGTGGGATATAAAGAAGACAGAAATGTCTTGTGTTGAGCTGAATATATGTAACAAGAGGCCTGCACTTTAGCTTTTCTCTAATCCTAACCACATATATGGGCTCATAGTAAAAGATGCGGGTCCGCTTGTCAGTATACAGTACATCTGTGTTGTTGCCTTCCTATAAATCTTTAAAACAGCTTTCTGTTCCCATCCAAACCCCCTTTATCCCCCTTTCCTTAACAGTCTGCCAACTCTGTCTGTTTGCTGCAGTTTATATTCATCGACCAAAGTCTCTTTGGGGTCTTTTGTGTCTGATTTGTGTCGCCAAAATTGGCTCTGAATGTGATCAGAGATAGAACAGAGAAAGAGGGGGAAAAATATGCCTTATTCTCTTTGATTTACTGTAGCAGCCATTCAACATCTAACTCCTCCTCCTGAGATAGGGGTCAGTTTGGATTATAATCCACAAAACAGCTAAAGTAACAAATATCATCGCTTAACAAAGACTGTTTATTCTAGCTCCCAATCTCTGTGCATATTAACCACTGAAAAAGAAAAAATATTTCTCCTTTTGAAATGCATTTATGAGAAGCAAAACAAAACAAATAAAATCTGTGCCACACAGTCATAAATCACAACACTTCTCCGTCTCCATTAGTCTCCCTGAGCTGGGGCGATGTACAACGTTCAGTTTTTGAAGCCACAAGGGAGGACCCTCTTGTGAGTGAGTGAAGGATTGGTGCCATCATATTTTTTCCCTCTGCACACTCTAGGAGGAGAAGGAAGTTCATCATTTATTTACTGGTCGCTGCTATCAGGGGTTCTGCACAGCGTGGCTTCATAGGTTCATCTGGTTGGGAGTGGGACAATCAGACACAACAATCAGTGGCCCCTTGAGTGCAAATTACAAGCTGCTGTGCTAGAAGGAAGGGATGGGAAGGCAGAAAGAGATGATGATAAACTGCAAATAAATCATGAGCTCCCATTTCATGGAGCAGCACAGACTTCCTCCCTTAAACTTCCTCATAAAATTTGAATTGAGCAGAAAGAAGTTTTGCTTTTTGTTTTTTTAGTTTTAGTGTGTTTTTTTTGTGCCCCCACCCCCAAATCAAATAGCAAGCTAATCAAATACTTTCATATCTGAGGCTGAGGTGCAGTTAATGCAAACAAAACTGAAGGAAAATGTCAAAACTTTCACTGAAGTGATGATGCAATCTTTGCAAAAAAAAACAATGTTGTTTATTGTAATCTTAAAGGGCCACTTCTCTGACAAGTGGAGTGTTTTTTGTCACTGATAATGGCAATGACAAGTGTTGTTTTTTTGCCAAACATCAATGCTACTAACCAGTCATCAGACCAATTTAGAGGCTGCATCTGGATTCATCAAATGAGTGCCTTGCTTATGTTGTTCCTTCACCTAAGGGGTAAACTTCAGTTGGGAACAAACTCCAGACTGTTTGATAAGAAAGGTAATCAGAGATCTCTTTTTCAAAAAAACTTGATCCCAACCATTCTCTGTACAGCATGGTTGTTGTTGAGGGGTGTTTGTTCTGGAAGTTGCTTTCACTAAACAAAGCTTTGAAGGGTGGGGGGTCAGGTTAAGTTTAGCAAACGTGATGCCAGGAACAGCTAAACATCACCAGTTAAGGGATATTTAACAGGGGCACTGACCTACTAGGCGAGGTTGCTTACATGTCAAAGAGCCAACCAATGCCGACTATTACACAGTGCACTTTAGACACATGGATCTTTCCCACTTAATGTAATGTAAGGCAGTAGCCATCATGCTGTTAAATTCTGAGTCAATCGAAGATGGGAAAAAATGGGTGCTTGCTAGTTGGATGGTTTCCCAGAGCAATTAGCTGAGTCCACATGCCTGTTTGATTAATACAAAGACGAAAATGAGCTTCTCCCAGTCATTCTGCTGAGTCCAGCATCCTGACATCCTGACCAGGGTGAATGTAAAATGACCTAGTTAATGTCTCATCTAACATGAAGTATGTGTTATATAACCTAAAAAGAAAAGCCAATGATTGACATTAGGCCTTCTGCAACTGGAACTGAAACAAACTGACAAGCAGAGAGGCTCGCATTCGATTCTGATGACAAGTGACGCTCTTTTCCAGACTTGCATAGCTAGACAACTCACTTACAGGTTTACATTATCATGCCACCCTTGCTCAGTCGGCTAAGGCTCAACACATACATACAGTATGTGACAAATAGGGGAACGTTATCCAAGCTGGCAGTCTCAATAATTAGAGAAAAGGCAGTAGTCAAGCCCAAGGATACCATTTCCCTGATGGATTACCGGCAATCTCTTACATTCAGAGCCCCGGGAGCTGTTTGTGGTGGCAGTCGTAAAGCAGAAATATTGGACATTCTCTGGATTCACTTGATCAAAAACGATCGGCAAGCTAATCAACAGATGTAATGGCATACAGCAGCCTGTGTTCCAAAAGAAGCAGATATACTATTAGGCAGAGAAAGGAGTGAGGTAAAAAACGGCTCCTCTTGGCTAACTTTATCCAGTCTCTCTGTTTTTATTCTCCCCTGGGAAGAGTGCTTTGAACACCGACTGTATTGCCAGTAACGTAAAAAAAAAAGGAGAACACCCATGTGTTTCTCTGAGGACCCCCCACCTGCTGTTTTTACAAGGCCCAGATCAGTGCACCGTCTCAAGGGCAGGTGTCAGGGGGTGCTGCATCTTAGCTCTGCTGCCCACCTGCCAGGTTTGCAGCTGTGTGTAAGAACTCCTGCTGCACCTTTACCACCATAGATTAGCCAAAGGCAAATACTATCAGGCCTTCCTCAAGAGTGTCTGTTGCAACAATAGCTCAGTAGTGACATCAGTAAACCACAAGACTTCTTGGATCATTGTTAACAGGGGCATCCCTGGGGTAGAAAGGTGTAGCAGCGATACTGAAAGGAAAGTATTCACTCTTTGAACATGGAAACACATGCTTCATAAACGTCTCCGTGCTGCAGGCGGCCATGGCTGGGTGTTGAGATGCCACCCTTGCATAGACAATTAGCTACACATCTGGTTCGTTGTTTTAAAGCGTTGAGCAGACAGCTGGCACAGCAGTACTGGTCTTTAATGTGTAAATCTGGAAGCTCCTGGAACATAAAGAGTGGTTGCTCCTGGGTAGCCTCTAAAACTGAGGTTAAATGGAAAGGGCAGCACTTTGTTGCTGAAGAACAAGAAGGCTATAACACCAATGATTAGGCTACGGGTCTGTAACGTCATTTTTTATCAAGTTGATGCATTTTTCAAAAATAATATTTCCACAGAATATATATCCATAGTGAAGCAAAATACTGATTGATAT
>JAGKQL010000069.1:2534902-2569867 GCA_018398635.1 Cyprinodon brontotheroides | reverse complement strand
GTATATATATATATATATATATATATATATATATATATATATTTGTGTACACACATTGTTGCTTGTATACAGATCAGTTTTTTTTATACATTTTGATGGGTCAAAAATAACAATTTGGGAGCTCAGCCATTGCCAGAGGTTAGTTCTAAAGTGATAGAAGGAAACTAGAAGAAAGTCAACTCTTTCCCCGTGAGCTAGAGAATTGCTTAGGATTGCTTAGATGTTTGCTAGCAATGTACCTAAAAAAGCACCTGCAAGGTAGCACTCATTATATTAGAAGATCAGACCCTATAAACATCCAATATAATGCTAATACTAGTGATAGCAATGCTCTTTTCCCTATCCATAATTGTTTTTATGTTCCTGTATCTGTATGTCGTATTTTCATCTTTCTTTTATTTATCTTTTGTATTTTTTGTAAAGTGACCTTGAGTGTCAAGAAAGGCGCCGTTAAATAAAATGTATTATTATTATTATTAATACTATTTTTAATTTCTGCAGTCTAAGTACAGATAAGATTATAGATTGGTTGGTTAATTGATTAATTAATTTATTGATTGGTTATTACCTTTATTCTTGGTTTCCAAACAGGGATTTCCTTTTCCTTGATGTTTTCATGGAAGGATTCATTTGAACTTATAAGTTTATAATTAAATGAAATGATTTCATTTAATCATTACTAATTAGCCATTGACCACAATGAACTATAGCTTTTCCAGCAGGCATTTAAGGAAGGTTGGGTTATATTAATTAGCTACCATCCAGCTTTCAAGTTGTTTTGCCAGCAGATGGCGCTATGTCTGCTCATTGACCCGGTGCTGAAAATCTATTTAGGCTCACAAAAGACTATCAAAACACCATCAGGATGAAGGCATGGAGCATATAACCTTATTTTATCAGGATCAGCTTTTTTCTTTTTCTCTTTTTTGTAAAGGCATATAACGTAAACTTTAACAAAAATCTAAAGGTTCAAAAGGCTGTGAATATTGTGATGCATGGTACAATCCTTGTAAACATGATTTTAATACTGTGTTGGATAAGAGATAAAGGAATAGAATTTATTTAATATTTCTGTGTGACCGGAAATAAAATGTTCAATTCACTAACCTGGTCAGACTGACAGTTTGAGAGACTGCTTGGAAGACAGGGGGAGGGGAGACTCCCCACCACCCACAGATCAGTGGACGACCAGCAACGCCATGTCTCAGAGTCTTAATTATTCCCTTGGAATGACGAAAAATGAAAAAGGAGAAGTAAAGACGGAGGCACAGCCGTGACGGCGGGTGGGTCATTTAGAGGAGCATTTATAAAATGAGATCCCTCACTGGGTGTTGAATCGTATTAGAAAGTCTAATGCCTGCCTGGAAAGATAGAGTAAGCTAAGGTCGCCATGATCTGCCAGTTTTCAGGGGTGACACAGCTCATCAGCAAGAAAGACATCATGGTGCCACTATTTTATTTATTTATTTATTTTTTTATGCACAAAGAATAGAACCTGAAATAGAGACACCATACGTTTTTTAAATTGTAAAAGCATTTTGAACTCTTTAACCTTTGATACAGATTCAAATGTTTACATGGTGACTTGGTACGGCATCACCAAAGCAACAGGGCAGGCGAGGTATCTCAAAACGCAGTCAAACCTCCCCCCCCCCCCGGCACTGGGTCATGGGCATCCACCTTGGCCAGGACATTTATTTCAAACCCACAGAGTAAATCTGTAGCACACATTGCTTTGTCCAAGCCCAAGAGGCAGTGTGATGTTGGCTCGACACCAACAACGTGACTTGTACCTTACTGTGTGTATTCACATCACCAACCTCCCTTTGTGACTCGGCTGTGGTGATAGGTTGCACTCTGCCCACACAGCCTTTCCACAAAGCCTTAGTTCATGTCTGTAAACACAAAATGTTTTTTGCAATCCATAGTTGGGGTGACTCAAAAAGAAGAGAATTGACAGCTTGCCAAGCAGGACTGAGTCACACTATTTTGATTTTCTCTTTTTTGAGAATTTGTTTGGGCATTTTTAAATGCTACAGATCCTTGTCATGCAAATTGAAATGTTTTTGGGCTTTTGACTTTGTTATAATTCAATTCAATGAGCAAAATCACGCACAAAACTTTATTTTGAATGACTCATGTATGTCTGAATAATTCTCATGATTTGCCACTCTCTGTCCTGTAAAAATCGAGTAGCCATCGCAGTCTTACATTAGAAAAAAAGATATTGAACACTCAAATTCCCGGCCCACCACACCTGCACAGTTAATTACTCACCCACTTTTTCCAATCACTAAAATTTCATATGAAACAGTGTGCAATCATTTCTGCTTAAACTAGAGACTAAGTGGTTCTTTTAGCATCTAATCTGCACAGTGACAGCAATTCTTTTATAGCTAATGTCCAAGTGGGGAAAATGTGTTTTAGAAACAGAAAACCACTAATATGTTATAAGAAATGAATACTTTGTATTGCTAAAAGGCATCATTTCATCATATATATACATATAATTGACTTTGGATGGCATAAAAAGCAAGATATTGAACACTTTTATTCACACCCCTTCCCTATCTTCTTAAATATGGTTAACATGACTTACAGTAGTTGAAGCCATGCGGTTTGAGAAATCGCCTCATTGTCACAAAACTAAACAAAAGTATCAAAAAAGCAGCAAATAGAACCGTTGGTAACTTGGGAGAAGAACCGATCAGGTATGATAATCTGTTGATCTAAGACTTAATATTACTTTATACTCCTTTGTGAAAGACTGACATAAAGAGAGTCATTTTTCAAATATGTGTTGTTTTTTTTGCAGTTTTTTACCAAAGTATGCATGAGACATCTTAAACATTCAGTAAAAGTTTCCTGGCAAGACATTATAGACATTATAAATAGAGAAACACTATGTGTGACTGAAAATTAACATTCCACAAATCTTTTTGAGGTTCTAGAAAACCAAGACCAAGACGGAGCTTCACCTTTAAGCAGGAGACTAATTGTAGCACTGAATAAAAAGCTTAAGAAGGGACTGGTTAGAAAAGGAGCATGTTTTAGAATGGCCCAGTCAAAGTCCAGAACCAAAGGGAACTGAAAATGATGTTCACAGGTGCTCTTAATCCAGTCCACCAATATTTCAAACTTGGAACTGGACACCCAGCAAATTATGGTTCAACTAAAGTTGACTCTGAGGGTTCAAGAAGTAAACTTGGGGAGTGATGGCATAGTGGTTAGTGCATCATGCGCTTGGAATCCAGAGTGTTCTGAGTTCAAGCCCACTGCCAGAGGCTGGGTTAACTCCGATTAGAAAATGGAAACAAGAAATGCATATCCATCTGGAAACCTTCCGCTGGAAGTAATTTGTGTGGAAGGGGCGAAAAATACCAGGTTAGCCGTGATTGGCCTGCGTTGATGATAGACGGGCTAAATAAAATCAATCTGATCAACGAAGCTATAAGGACGTGACTAACAGGAGCGAACCGCTTGAAAACAACACAACCACAAGATAGGGCTACCTTGCCCTAAAACCAGCCCGGGAGAAGAGCAAAAACATCTTTTCTTCTGTGAGTAGTGCCTCCAGAGCAGTGTTTTGCTCGCCTTTCAGTGAAGAAATACTCTGTAATTCCAATAAAACTTGGAGTCGAGCAGCCACGCCAACGCTTAGTTTCCATCGGGGTTGAAGCCGCCATGTTCTTTAGACTGAACTGTCGCTGCCGCTGCTATCGCACCCTCAACCCGCCAAAGCTAACGCTGATTGAACGCTCGCTTTTGGTGAACGGCTCCAAATTTTCTTCAACGGAGAGTCTCCAGGCTGATCTGGGCGAGTGAATTTTGAAAGCTCAGCGAGATCAGGATGGTCTCACGAGGCTAAGAGGCTGCCACTCTGGGTCTATGAGCAAGATGCTTAACCCTGCACTGCTCTCTGGGCACTGCACAATGGCAGCCCACTGTCAGAAATAGCACTGAATTATTTTATACAAGGGGCATTGCAGGCTAACAAAAGTCTTCAAACTTGGAAACAAAGTCCAGTGGCATGTTTTTTTTTTACTTTTTTGGAGCGACTATGACCTGGATGACTGAGAATCTTCACCAGTAATTATTACGTTAACTTATTGATGGTACCCACACTCTAAAAGACAATGCAGCTCCAATTTAAATGAATTGCTTCAATTAGTAAAAAGTAATTAAATCAAGTTGACCCAACTTAATTTATTAAGGTTATAAGCTGAACACTTAAATAAATTATCTTGGGCAAAATTATTCCAACTGAAGTAATTAATTTTACTTGGGGCTGCATTTTCTTTTTAGAGTGTGAATTGCATTGGCATGAGATATTTGAGATATCTTTTATCTGTATATTGAGATATTTTTTTTTATCTATTGAGAACTTTTTGTTGAAAGTAAAATTTTACTTTGAGCTTTTGGTTTCCTTATCAATGTTTCCCACCACAAGAATGTTGATTACCTCTGTCACAATTCACCTACCTGCCTCCCCAAAAGTGTAAGCTGAATAATATGGATGCCTAATTAAGATTTCCTTGAGGTACTTTCACCTGCACTTTAATTATTTAACAGATGCTGCCAAGATGCTTGTTATGTCTGCATTTATTCAATGATATTAACAGCATGCAGTATTTCCTTGTCTTTTCCCTCACATTTTTAGAGATGCAGTGCTTATCTTCCACTCCCTGTTGGTCTATGTAGGAGAAAAAGAACCAAATTCCTCTCAAAAGTAAAAGTTTAAATGAGTTTTAATTAAACTGAAAACTTCCCATGTGTCCTAAAGTGCATTTAGCCATTTCCTTAGCTACTACTAACTTTAATGCTGTGGTATTATTAGGAGTAATACTGATTTTACCTTTTTTTGCCCTTAGATAAACTTCCAAATTTTTATTAAACAAAATAAATGTTCCAGGTGAAATATCTATGATAGTGTTTGTATGTACAGCTGCAATTTCTGGAGGACATTCTCTATTCAGGGTGGCTCTTTTTTGAACTGAGCAGACTGCCGAAGCAGCAACATTACCTGTCTTTTATTCTAACATGATTTCAACAGTGCAGGAGTGTTAGAATATGCTACGTATTATAGATATAAACCATATAAACCACTCCCTACTCACACACAGGCACATCAACATCCTCTTTCCACCGATTATCGTTGACCCTCCTGTCACTTTGGGGCATAACAAACCGTGTCTTTCAGCGTGGCCTCGTCCTCGGTCTTTCTTACTCTGTTTGTGTCATTCTACATGTGTTAGCATTAGCCGAGGCCACGGTGTCGTGCAGCCATTCGCTCCATATCATTGTCAAAATGTATATTAGCTGTCTGGAGTCAGTTACACCAACACATTTTTCTCCACATAAACAGACCTTATGTCTATATATGTGTGTATTTTTTTCTCTCTTATTCATGATTTAAAGTCTTAAATGATTTAATTATGTGCTGTTAGATTAGTTTACAGTAGATCTAAGAGGGAAAAAAATTATGCCTTTGAAATGTTCACTTATTCCTTCAATGTAAAACAAATTTACAACATTTACCCGACAGTAACAAGTCATAAAGGTCTTCTAAAGACACCCTGATGGATTTTATAATGATTGACAAAGATGGAGAAAAGTTCTTCACGTTTTGACCATGTTTTTACTCCTATTGACTTCCATTGATTTTCAGTCATTTCAAACCTAAGATGCCCTTATCCTAAACAATAAAACCAAGCCTAACCATTGCCAGTATATTCCAAAACCTCTAAAGTTACCTTAACCCCTTAAGCCCTGAGGGTCTTAGGTGCAAATTCCAGCTGAAATTACATATGTGAATTAAAGCAAGTACAGCTCCCAAACTATACATTGCAAATAAAGTTGTTTGTATTTGTGTGACAGAAAGGCATTGGGGAATAATTTTCAGGTGGAACCACTATTTTAAATGTCATCATGTCTGATTTGTAGGCGATTAAACAAAGAAAAAATGAAAAATATTATTAATATATTTTTTCCAAAATAAACATCATGAAACTCCATTTAGATGAACCCTCAGACTTTATAGATCCACATCTTGACTATAAGTCAAGCAAATTTGGACTGAATAAGTTAAAGCATATTTGTTCCATAAAGGTTTTAGTGGGCAGTGTATTAGGTGGAAATGGTATTTTAACACAGTGCCAAAAGTAAAAATACATTTTTTCACTCATAAGAGGGAATCTGGTCAGATAAATACGCTGATTTACATTAATTGAGACTGTATAAGGCAAAGCCTTTGCTCATAAGATTTTGCCGCTGTTTCATTGAAATTTACCGATAGCATCACCAAACTGAATAGAAAATAAGAATAACAGCAAGCTTACCTGAAATGGTTGCACAATTACCTCTGACTCCTCCTTGAAGAGGTCTGAACCTCTAGTGTCCCATGATGCCGGCCATTAGGGGGTGTGGTTAAAACTTATTAGCTGCTGTCGCATTACTCCCGCAGAGTCAGAAATGTCAGGTGGAATTTTGATCTCATTTTATTTGTTTACACAGCATTAAATCAAAAAGTATTTGCCTTGCAGCAAGAAGGTTCCAGGTTCGGTTTCCGGCCTGGGGTCTTTCTGCATGAGTTTGCATGTTCTCCCTGAGCATGCATGGGTTCTCTCCGGGTACTCCGGCTTCCTCCAACAGTCCAAAAACATGACCGTTAGGTTAATTGGCTTCTCTATATTCTCCTTAGGTGTGAGTGTGTGTGAATGGTTGTTTGTCTCTGTGTTGCCATGCGATGGACTGGCGACCTGTCCAACTCATGCTGAAATTATACCATTGTATGACATTTTAAGTAAGCAGTAAAAACATAGAACTTAACAAAATTAGATTGCTTTAATCCAGTTGATGTTGGTAGAGAAGAACTTGTTCAGCATGGGAGCCAAACCAGGTTACACATTTTTGGAGGTGCAAGGCCTCCCGCTGCAGCAGCTCACCTGGCCCGTGGAAAGCATGATTGCATCACTTTTGGCACAAACACCCTAATGCCCTGCTCAATGCATCTAGTATAAACCTAGCTTACATAGGGGGTAAATGGTGGGAAAATAATTAGCTAAAAAACAGAAATGGCAGCAGACAATGATTGGTAATGATTGTACCTATGACCCATAGTACTGAGGTAAACTGATCTGTAACATACCTGCACATGTTGCATTTAAGCAGCTTTTTAACAACTTTAAACAGTTTCACAGATGTTTTTGTATACCCTGGAATAGTTTATTGGATTTCAGCTTCCCGTCTGTCGCCTTTTGTTTTGAAGTCTCCTTATTTACTTGACTCGTTTCCCCTTTGGTCAAGTTACGCTTAAAAATGTGCGTTTTACCTCATGTTCAGAAAACCTGAGCCCTGCCTCATATTTGTTCCAGTTAGATTGGGTTTAGCCAGCTTTGTAATTGGCCTGTGGTTAATCCCTGCCTTTTCTTCTTAGCTGCTTCCAAAGAAGGGTAGATGACTTATTCGTCTGCCCCAGCCCCAAATTGGTTTAGGGATTGCATGTTCTTGTGTGTCTCATGCGTCCTTGTAAAGTAAAATCATGCCAGTTTTATGGACATGAGAACATCTATGCAACTTATGCATTTATGCACTAAGTTAAATGCATTGCTATGTAGTAATGAAATATTGTCGGGCGTATTAACTTCAGCTCTGCTAATGGGATGACAGACATGTCATTTTTAACACCTCAAGGGACTTTTGTACAGACTCACTGAACAATTAGCATCCCCAACATGAGAGGTTGTAAATTTGTTACAGATCACATGCAGTACCCGTGTATGTGCTGGAAACCTCAGCCCAAGCAGTATACGTAGATCGCTCTGCAAAGATGCTGCCAGAACCAAATGAGTTTAAATAAAATGCGAGAAAAAATTATTGTTGCCTGCATGTTTTAATGACTTCACCAGCTCCATGTCTCCTATAAGGCATGCTGTAGTAAAGGCTTCAATATGTCTGTGCTTTGATATGCATGTCTTTGCAGACATTGCCAGCTGTATGCTGGGAAATAGGTGCTTGTTTACATCATCATCTGTATGTTTTACCTACTAACAGACATGGGGAGCATAACAAAACTTTGTACACAAGTAAAAGCAGCACTATTTCATCATCTTTTTAATAAAGAGTAAAGATATTTGATAAAAGTTTTTCTGAAGTAATGAGTTAGTAATCATAATGTTTGATTTTCTATATAAAGTTAAGCATTAAGACAGACCAAAATGTTACGTTATGTTTAAATCCTGGTCTTTAAAAAAACATAATAAAATAATTTGAATAAGTGAATAATAAATTGACAATAATAATTTTAGGCAAATATTTGCAGATTTGTTATCTAGGCAGAAACATTTTTCCTGAAAATATTTCTTTTTCATTATAAAACTTTAAAAATGAATGTTTATGCAGTTAAATGCTGCTGTTTCTTAATGTTATGTACCGGTAATATTTTTTGGATTTTGTGTTTTCTGTGAGCACAAAACCAAAGTCTACCTGGTTGAAGTTTAAACAATGTTCAAATAGTTAACTCTGTGCACAAATGGAATAATCATCTAACAAGTTTCATTCTTAATATAACAATTTATTTACATGTAATTTTGACTACACTAATAAAACTCAACTAAACTCAGCTAAACTAATTCACTTCTATGCACAGATAGAAGAACAAGGCAAATGAAAATGGTTGAAAACATTATCAATAAAACCTTGAAGGTGTCATGATTTTATCTAAAGATCTGACCCACATGCAGTAAACCAAAACAGAGAAACCAGGGAAAAGATTTAACAGGTTTATTGGAGTTGGTAGAGAGGAGTCCAGTGCTGCTCTGAACACTGTCAAATCGGGACTGAAAAATGAAAAGTGAAGGGGAAGGTTCTGCGGTTAGTTCAGGGCTCAGTGGGAAATTTGTGTCTTTGATTTGAAGAAGGGAATAAAGGCAACAGGACTCACGTTTCCAGAAAAAAGGCATCTTTCATTGAATCCAGTTAGTGTGGGTTTTTCTAGTAATTGACTTGCTCGTTGGAGGGCGGACAGGGTTTACCCAGGTTGTGGTGTTTCCTTGAGGAACGGAGGAGCTGACTTCCACTTAGATTTCCTGCGCATACTTGAACGGTTTCTTGTGGAGATGAATCCCCTGCTCAGAGAGAAGCCCAAACAATCCTTGGGGAAAAGTAGATCCAAACCACCCAGTTTGAATCCTCAGCCTCAGTTAGATGCTCAGAGAATCCTTCCGGGGAGAAGGTCCAAAACATCCAGTTTGGTGCAGGATGACTTCCTGACTTCTGGCGCCGAGGTAGTTGCAGTCAGCAGCTTAAGAACACTCCGGTAATGAGGCAACCATCCGCAGGTGTGTGAGGAGGCCAACGAGACTTGTGCCACCTGGTGGTGGAGGAAAACAAATAAAAGCACAACCCACACAAACTGGATTCCTAATAGAAGGGATTTCATTATGGGTTTTATTCTTATTAAACAGAGTTTATGTTGAAGAGTTTGGAATGAAGTTTTAACCAATTAGCAATGCTAATTCAAGAGGTAAATAAAAGCAGTAGCAGTTCATGAAAATATGTTTTAACTAAAAACTAAAAAACTAAAAAAACTAAAAAATTACAGAGTAGAAGCAGTTTAAATGCTCCCCTTCAGGGTGAAAGCCAGTTGAATGACCTCTGGGTTCCAGCCATTTCTCACTTGCTTTGAAAATCTTACTGCTATAGAAAACGATTATAAAAAAGGCCCAAGAAACACAAGACTAAAGACCTCTATCCCGCCATTCACTGCAAAACATTCTGAAAATAATTTTCAAACCTAATCAATCTAAAAGATCTCCCTCTGATTTACAATGTTTTACATTCCATCACTCCTCCACCGCTGAAATAATTCATTAAACCTGTTAACAAATCACAAAGGAAAAAGTGAGCATATTTCAGTCTAGGAAATTTGTTATGGTTGGAACTTGTTTGTAAAATTTATGCAGAGATTTTTTAACTGTGTTTTATTTAGTGTTGGGCCGTTATCAGCGTTAATGTGCTGCGTTAATGCCAGGCTCTTATCTGCCGTTAAAAAATATATCGCTGATCTATTCTCACAGTTGGGTTGGGAGCTGGGTCTATACTAATGTTGACTTTCACCTTGATATTTTAGCATGGATGTATGTCTGGGGGTGAGAACGAATCAGTCTTCCAACCTGTGTAGGCCTACTGTGAAATTACAACATGGAAGGTGATGTGCTGACATATAGATGCAGCTATAAGGACAACTCTATCAGAGAAAGCCGCGAAAGATGAGAAGTTGCTTGATGCAACGTGTGTTTTATTTTTTTGTAGACACAATATTGTTAAACTGGGACATCTACAATTGGAACCTATAGATTACTCTATTTTTGCAGCAAAAACACAGTAACAAATAACCAAAAGAGTATTTATAAATTTGTCAAAATCCAAAAAATGAAGTGTGATTTTGCGCAGACATAAAAAAGTAAACCTTTTTTTATTTTGGAGGAAGCACACACAGCGTCATTAATGCCTTTGACTGAATTAAAATGAGCAATTTTAATCTAGATTAATGTCCTGAACCGAGGACAGATAGACCCAGTATTCAAGAAGAGACAGTCAGTAGGAAAGTTCAAACGCTTATTAAATAAAACAAAACTAAAGTGGAGCTGTGGCTTGCAGACACTGGTATGGGGGCGGGCACCTACTCACCCCTTCAGACACCTAGGAGAAACACAGGTAAGTGACCTACTGATAAACTGATATTTGATTATCTGTGGGTGGTCACCTACCTGGTTTAACAGTCCACAGACCACGAGTGTCCCCAGTGCTGCAGTCCCAGAGGTCATAAAGCTGGAAGCCGATCCTGGTGAGGGGATCCAGAACAGACAGGAACAGACAGAAAACAGGCAGGATCCAGATCAGGCAGGAACAGAAACAGGTGGTAGGATCTGCAGACTTCCAGGTATCGACCAGGCTTCCCCAGGGAGGTGGTTCAGAGCCGGGACTGGGGACCAGAAGCTACGACCAGGTGGGTCAGCGCCAGGAGCAGACAGGATCAGGTGCAGACAGGCAGGCCAGCGGAAGAGGGTAGCCGAAACAGGACGTACCGGAACTTGAAGCAGGACTTTAAACCGTCTCCTCCCTGGAGCCAGGCTGGGATAAAAATCCGGAACCTCCCCATAATGAGCCAAAACCCAGAGGACTCCTAATGGGAGGAACAGTGGATGATCAGAAGACGCAGACAAACAGTTACTAAACCCTTCTTTCCACTATGTGCCAGTTAGGATCCAGGACATGAAACCAAATAAAACTGAACAGAAAAGACTGGATCCTGAAGCATGACAAGCAATGATCTGGCCCTGAATGCTCAGGCTGAACTGAATATAAACTAGAGGAAACAGGTGAGAGAATAAATTTTAATTGAGGCGTGCACATGGGACGAAAAACTACAGGTGAAAGGAATGACTACTCAAGGGAGAGCAAACAGGCCAGATCATGACATAATCTAATTTAATTCCAAGATTACAGTGAGATTAATCTGGATTTTAAAAATTAATCTATACTCCTACCACTAAGTTTTCTTTTGAGAGTTGTGCTAGAACTATGAAGTGCATTGTGGTGTAAATGTGATGTACCGTGTCCCCTTTGTTGTATTAGTAAAGGTTTGTCATTTTTACTGTTTTATAACTCTATACCCTCTGTAACCCCTGCTAGTGGGACAACAAATGGAAATTAGCCTTTGGCGTATTTACATTCATGTGTTTTTCATTTCATCCTGATCAAATAAATAAATAATGCCCACACACAGCAAAAGGCTCCACTAATCCAGAAGAAAAAGAAATTACTATTTGATTTGCATCTGACTTGGAATGTGTGCAGGATGGACCTCCATGCTGCTTAAATACATATGAGCTCCAAGTAGAGATTGCTCCGGTGCGAGCCGACAGAATTGACAAACACTCCTGGTTAAGTGTAAAACAACATCTTAGAAAAATTGCGTGAAAGTCCGATTATAGGTGCCATGAATCGGAGGAGTGAGGATTTACACAGGAATAAATAAATGATAAAATTTACAGACCTCTAGTACCAAGGAAATTAAAACAATTATTGGCGGACTAAATAGCTCTGCACCCAATTTATACTCTAAACCAGGGGTCGCCAACGCGGTGCCCAAGGCGGTGAACAGCAATTCAGCAGTGGGCTAAGTTTAAAATTTTATTTTATTCTGTTACTCCTCTTTTTAATCATTTATAGAGCATTTTAGCATTTTATAGAGATTTTAAAATTATAATGTTTAAAGGAAAATTAGAAATTAAAAGTTAACAATAAAAATTTGTTTATTATGGATGAAGTTTAGGTGAACGCTGACCCCTCTTGTTCATGGGTCAGTATTGGTAGCCCTTCCTATGATTCAATAGCCATGAAATAGCCCTCAGCCTTGAAATGGTTGGTGACCCCTGCTCTAAACATTGCTAGAACCCTTCTTATCCACAAGTTAGTAGCATTTCTCTTTAAGTGATCTGATTCATGAAGATTTGCCTTACTTGAAAAGAAACAGGCTGATATGCTAGTAGATAGTAGCCATTAAAATTTCCCCACTTTCCTTTATGGGCCCTTGGCTGGTCCCCTACACTTCCTCTTTAAAGATCAATCTTTTTCCTAAAATATTCTTTTTGTAATGATTTGTGGACATTAAGATCTAAAGAGAAGTGCCTTCTCCTGGTCAGACCCTGTGATTCAGTGAAAGGGAGGAGTCGGAGGGAAAAAATGTTGGGTTCATGGAGGCGATTTTGCTGGAATGGAATTTGGAATTTTGAAAAGCTGCTACTTTGAATGAAAGGCATCTTGGAAACTGATTAGAATTTCTCAGACACTATTTTTCATTGAATTTTTTTTTAAAGTTTGCATTAGTATAATAGTAGCCTCTAAAGGTAAAAGGCATGCACATCCTCCAAGCTTTAAGAAGGTTATTAGTCTGAATAAAGCAGTGTTCAGAGGTTAGAGACCAATGTAAAATTCATAGAGACAGCGGAGGGTAGGGTATATGGTTGTAACTGCCTTCATGTGTGTGATTCCAAAGAGCACGTTGTCACTACGGCGCAGGGGAGTGTCAACACTACGGCCCGATGACACAGCCCTCCAGCGTTGGTTACACACAGGAAAAATATTCAATAGCACAACTGCGTCTCAGCCAGTGAGTCTCTGTGTAGTAAGATGATATTGAGCGTTGTTTTATTGTAAAAGTATTTTTAACCCAGGAAGTCAACTTCCATTATATTTCCTCCCGCTGCACTCTTCCTTGTTCAGCTCTTGCCCAGCTCTTTACTGAGCGCTCTGAATCTGTCATGTTGATTCTAGTGATTTTGCGGTGTGTCACCAAGGCTGTGTCGTCTGCTCTTCCTACAAGGACTCCTGTTCCCAATCCACTTGCACCGCCCTTCGCGTTCTAGGCTCTTGTTTTCTCATTCTGCTGCTTGGCGCTGTCAGCTAGCCCTTTGTCCTTTTCCTTATTCCCAGCCAAAATGGAAGCATCTGGCTCCAACCCGTTCAGCAGAGGCTGTAGGAGGTTATATTTACCAGCTCAGTAATTAGGCTTGGACGGGGAGCACATGTGTGGATGAAGAAGAAGTAAGTTAATCACTGTTCCGGTTAGATTAGAAAAAGGCCCACATATGAATACCCAAAGAGATAATTAAGCTATTGTCTCCCTTGTTTTGCTTCAATTTACTGTGAATATGTTTTAATTCTGTCAATGGCTCTAATTTTATACAGCATGTTTATTGCTCTGTCAATCTTACTACAAAAAGGCAACTTGATAGTTGGTTCTAAAACAGCAATTTAATGCAAACCTTCTATAAGCCTAAGTTGTCTTTTTCACTAAAAGGGTTAACAGTTATTCTGAATCTGTCTCCCTTCTAGGCCTTAGATTACCAAACAGGACCTAAAGAGGGGGAAATAGGTTTAATTTACATAGTTTGTATTAAAAAAAAAGAACCGATTTCAGCCTACACTACAAAAAACACTGCAAAAAAAAATAAAATAAATCTAATTAAGACTATTTTTCTTGAAATAACTGAACTGTTTCTTGAATTGAGTAACTTTGTGATACACTTTTCCTTTAGTTTAAGAAATTTAACATTTAAAATAAATAAAAATAACTGCAATCTCTTTTTTAAAGTGCATATTTTCCAATAATCTTATCATGAGGGTAAGAATAATCTTTCCATTGGCAGGTCATCTTATATACCTACTCAAATAAGGCCATTGAGCCATTTGCTAATTTTCATTATCAAATCACTTACTTTCCCCATTATTGGAGACATTAATAGAAATTTGGAGCCCAAGCCAAAGGCAGGCATTGGGCCCTATGCAATGAGAAGGCAACAAGTCCGCTATTCAGATACTTTACAGACATTTTAGCAGGGGACACATGCATTATTTGTTTTACCTGTTTACTCTCTCTCCTTTCCATTTTTACTACTCTCCATTTTGCTCATTGTCTTCCTCTCCCTTTTCTCTCTCTTCTTTGTTTTTATCTTTTTCTCTTCTTCTTGCAATTTTTGTATTTCTTCCCCGTTTCTTTTTTTTTATCATTACACTGTCACAAGTACAGAGCAATGAAATGAACTATCTGCATTTAAACCATCCCCTTGGAAAGCAGTGGGCTGCCACTGTGTGGCGCCCGGGGAGCAGTGTGGGGTTAATGATCTTTGCGCAGAGACCCAGAGTGGCAGTCGGTGAGAGAACCTCAGGATTCCAAGCTTTATGCCCTAACCATTAGGCTACCACTCCAGTCCTTTATACTGGTATTCCTCTCCTTTTTTTGTCTTTTCCTGCCCATCTTTCTGGTTGTTTTCTTCTCCATGTTTTCCCTGGTCCCCCATGTCTTGTAGTCTTTGTATTTGTTTTGCTTTTGTCCCTTAAATCTTATCTTGCAAGTAAGGGCCTAAGCAAACATTCCACTGTGGAGATCCATAACCAGTGATTTAAGAACCCCTAAATCCAGGTTTCTTCCTGTTAATTTAAAATTAAAAAATCAACACAAATGAAATCCCTCATTCTCTGTATCAAATACAGTCAAAATTTGAAGCTTGCTTCAAAAGTTTTTTTAATGACAGCGTTGATACCACCCATCAGGTGTTGGCCATCATTTTTGCCCTCTCTCCTTATTTTGGGTTGCTAGCTTCTGTTGCAATGATCCTCACCATGTTTTTTTTTACTTTTAGATCAGCTTTTTGCTGTCCTGTTTCTTTCTACCCTTTAAAGAATTTAAGTGATATTTTCTTTCTATCTTCTCTTTTCTCCCTTTCTGGTATTTGTGCAGTTTGTTTAAATATGTTCCCTGTTTTCTTTCTGGATCATTTCTACAAATGTACGGTGGACTGATCCAATGTAGTGGAGACTAAAGGGATGGGAACCAGTGTGCATGAGGAAATAAGTAATATCTGTATTAATCATGGGCCCATAAACCTCCTTTGACGCTGGGAGACCGCCTACTTTTACCTAACGGTAACTGAATCGCCACCCAAAAATCTCCATTTTACTGGATGGCTGCCAGGAGCTGCACCCATGATGTATTCCAGTCAGACTCCAAAACTCCTTCAGCTTATTCTTTTGAATCAAAAACTCCAAGAACCTCATAGATGACAGAGATTCCCACCTTTTTTAAGGTTGAGTCAACAAAACCTTTAAAGTAAGTTCATTTCAGCCCATTTTAATTGGACATCTGTGCTTCAATAGTCAATATAATCTGACCAAAGGTGAGGGTCGGTATTTGGACACAGTTAAATTGTGTGTTATGATGTAATTTTACGCTCTTTTTTTACTGCGTACCCAATCCTTAAATAGCTGAAGTCCTCCGCTTGAATCAAAGACTTGCTCCAAATGCAGTTTTATGTTAAGAGAAAAGCCAACAAATTCTCTTTTCATTTATTTCTTTTTTTTCCAATTGTACCATGTTATGTAAGTATTTGTGTTATTTCACAGTTGTTTATGAGACAAGCCTGCGTTAAAAATGCTCTGTGAATCTGTAAATGTCAGTTCATTTGGCATTTA
Source organism: Cyprinodon brontotheroides (assembly GCA_018398635.1). Taxonomy (NCBI): domain Eukaryota; kingdom Metazoa; phylum Chordata; class Actinopteri; order Cyprinodontiformes; family Cyprinodontidae; genus Cyprinodon; species Cyprinodon brontotheroides. The sequence goes on along the minus strand of JAGKQL010000069.1, from coordinate 2,553,832 downwards.
AATCAAATTTAGGAAAGGTTTTACTGCAACTTTCATGCAGGCGTGGAGTCTGTGTCACATCGCAGAGGGGGTGGGAGCTTCTAGTGGGCCCTTATAGCTTTTTGGCTATTTTACTTGTTAACAGTTCTCATTGTGATTCTGATCTTAATCTGAGCTGTATTTTGATGCTGTCTAAAAGGAACTGAATGAATGAATGGTGAAAAATGGTGAAAAATGAAAACCATCAATATATGAGGCTGAATCATAGATCAAAAACAGACCCAGTGTGCTTCATAAATTACCATTATTAAATAAATCCAGCATTAGAAACTATGCAGTGACAGCCTGTATGCCAAAGCCGATCAGTTAGCAGCCATTAAATAGGAAATGAAGACAGAAGGGCAAAAAATAGAGAGAGCGAGATACAATGAGTTGTTTAGCCCAATTTAAGTTATTTCAGCACCACGGTCAGTACCATGGAAGTAGTCAAATTTTCCTCAAAACTGGGTCAAATATTGGTTAGAATTAAAGCAGGAACAACCAATGGGGAGGGAAATGACCAATAGAAGTCCAATGATACTCAGAGATGCCACAGTCAGCCTATTACCTGCATACTTATCACATTGCACCAATTCAGAAAGAGCAGCAAACAAGTGTAAAAGCAACATGTGTGGTTTGTTGTTAATGCAATAAACAAGCAGGCACGATGGTCCACAACTAAGACGGCAATGAGAACACCAAACCATTGCATTAAGACTACCCACGCCTGCTCACTTCAGTCAGATGTCCTGTCCTGTCAACAGCACATAACTGCAGGGCTAAGGAGACAGAGAGACAAAGTTTACCAAACTGGGTAAGAGATGTTGACATGGCAACTATATCACATTAGCAGTCGTAAGTATTGATGCTCCATATGGGCTGCTCTTCTCATAAACCCGTCTACGTAATTAAAGGGGGTTGCTTTCAAGCGTATTAAACCTGGAATTGAGAGGTCTAGCTCCCCTAGTGGTTAAAGGCTAAATAGTGTTCCTTTAAGTATTGCAAAACTGCACAAATGAGGCTGCCATGACTTAGGCTTCTTTGAATCCTTGATTTACTCATATTTTTTCTTTTACTACTCATTTTTTCCTCCTTGTTTTTTGTTTGCCTTTTAAGATTTTTACTGTTTGTTTTTTTCTTAGGTTTTAAGCTCTACTTTCATGCAACAAGTCTCACTTGATGCAGGCAGGAACCATCTGTACATTACTTTTTATTTTGAAATTTTTTTTAGCTATGTCTAAATTCTTGCGTGACTCTGGAAGAAGAGTGTGTCAGAACAAAAGAGTTGGTAGGAGTTACCTGGCTGACTTTTTTTCCTGGACGGGGGCCGCCTTTTGCAGCTGCTTTTTTGCGTCTCTGCTTCTGTCTCCTTGAACCCCCAGTCGGCCTCAGCAGATGGCAGCTCACACTGAGCCTGGTTCTGGGGGAGGTTTCTTCCTGTTAAAGGGAGTTTTTCCTCTCCACTATCGCTACAAGCATGCTTAGTGTGAGGGGATTGTATTTGAGTCAATGAGTCGATGCAATCAACTGGTTTTCCTTGGATAGAAAACTTTGAATCAATTTGACTGGATGATCTGGTGAACTGGAAAGTGCCTTGAGATGACATGTGTTGTAAATTTGACGCTTATAGAAATAAACTGAATTGAATTGACTATTCAATTCAATTGGTGAAAGAACAGAGGATACATCCTCTTTTCTTTTACTCTTTATGGGTGGAAACGGTAACATTCATGTTATGTCCGTTTGCCAATCCAGTTTTGAGGCGACTTGTAAAGTTTTATTTTACTTTAAAAGTAAACAGTGAGCTAGAACTAGCTCCACTGCCTCCATCTGCCTGCCTGGTTCAGTCTAAGCTCAAACACATTCTGACAGAAACAATCTAAGTCAAAACCCTTCCACTCTGCTTTTATTGTTTAAACTTGATGAAGGCTTAATCTGTCGTCTACGTTCATCTGTCACATCAGATTACCTAATTCAGTGACTTCTATATAGATATAAAAATGAAGTGACTTATTAGCAAGAAGTAGGAGGCCTAGTGATATTTAAAGGTTTCCTGTTAACACTAAAGTAATTTTTATATGTAAATATTCTCTTGAAAGGAAATGGTGGGTAAAGAACACATATTCTGCGTGTTTTTATGCCCTAAAACCATATAGCCTTCAGGCAAGCACTCATCACTGCAGACTTTTTCACTTCTGCATCATCGAAACAAACAGCGCAGTGCAAAAACAGCCAAGAAGGCCCAGGGCCATTCTAAACCACAGTCTCCAGGCTGCAAAATACAGATCCATTTTTCTTTCACTCCCTACACAACTCCATTTCGAATGAGTTTCTTGAACTATAAAAAAAAGGCAAATATTTGTTGACTGAGGTGGCTTTTTGCTTTGGATCATTTTGGTTCATCTTCACTTTGCATCTGCAGAGAAAATATCACATAATCCACAATAATTCATAACTTGGTAGATTTTAGATGTAGTTATCTTCATTTAATTACAATAATAAATTGAATGAAAAGAAAATGTGGTGGAAAAGCCTTTATTATTAAATCTGCTTCTTTCCAGTGCAAATTTGGATTTATCCTCTTTAATTTTGAGTTCCAGGTTTTTCAAGATGTGAGGCCTCCATTGTATGGACTGCATTTTTTTTCCATTATCATAAAAACAAAGAACATATTTTGCAATTCTAATGTTGAAAAAAAAAAATGCAATCCAAAAGTGAAACTTTGAAAAATGTCTTTATCAAAAAACGTTCTAGGGAGTAATTTTTGTATCCCGTAAAAATTCAAAAAATATCCACTGGACTTGAAAACCAAGTCCAGTGGATATTTTTTGAATTTTTATGGGATGACTATGACCTGGATGACTGAGAACCTTCATCAGCGTAATTTTTGTATCTTCATCTTTTATTTTTATTTATTTATTTTTTTTAGTTCTGATTGAGTTTTCTGACTTGCATTCTTATTAAAATAAGTTTTCCAGATGAGATTCTCATCGATTCTAGGGTGGAACTTCCTCTAGCTCAAGGAGGGAAGATGTATTTCTATTGGTCTGCATGATTGTGGTAATATCATTCTCATTGGTCAATGTCCGTTTCAAGAGCAAACGTTTCAACTGGGTTTGAAGGAAAACGAATTCAATCTGCGAAATGCTATTTGAGAAGAATGAAACTTGGAAAAATCTATCCAAAAACCAGAAATAAAAGAAATAAATATCTGTTAAAAAAAAAAGTAAAATATAAAATCTGAAAAACAAAGTTATGAGAAAGATTTTTTTTTTTATAATTTCAAAGAAAAAAACTGAGCTAAACGAATCTGAGAAAACTCAAAGTTACATTTGAGATAAAACAATCTCACAGTTTTATTTCTACATTGCATTTACTCCATACTAACACATGATCACAGCTTTTATCTGTTACATCAGCTTTTTGCATCACTTAATTTAATAAACGATGCACCCTTTTTTTAGTTTTGTGTGTGTTAAGCTTTTGTTCTGTGCACCTGAGAAAACTTAGGCTCTGCCAATTCAGACCTCAGCATTACTTTCAGTCAAAAAAATTTGGGGATTTAAAATTAAAGATTTCTTTATACTTAAATGTAAAATCATAGTTTCAGAGATGTGTAATAGGATTTATATTTTTCTTATTATAATACAGCAAAATTGAGTCAGTCATAAAAGGAGAGCTGCCATTCCTTCGAAGGAGTAATGGGCGACCCTTTCCCATCTGATTTTTAAGGTTTTTAAAAGCCTTTATCTTCATCTCTATGTATTCCAGTCTCTTGATCCTATTTTCTTTTGACCGAAAGATTTGTCTGATCAAGTATTAATAAGGGATTAAACTACTAAAGAGGTAATCTCATTAATTTTTCTTCTTTTTTTCTAGAAAGCCAAAAAGAGATTTTCAAGAAGTTAAACTTTTTGATCAGAGTGACATCTCCCTCTTCCTCTTATGAAAACATCTGTCCCTTCATTCTTTGCTGGCTTTCCAGCAAAAAGCGCAGGCCGTTAATAAGCTTTACTACAGCACACTGACATTTCAGTGATGCCTTTTTAATTACTCTGATCGATGGTGTAGGATGGAGATAAATGAAGAGCGGGGGATGGGGATGATGGGTTAGGGTGGGGCTGTTACAATTCATCCAGTTGTGAATCGGTAACCTTTCAGAGTCATCACGTAAATGTAAACGGTGCCCTTAGGGTGGTTATCATAATGTATTTCAATGCCATTTAGATTTCCTTGGAAAAAGAATGAGCCCCTTTCAGATGTGTCTGAGCTGTCCCTCATCTCAAGTATTTTTGTCGTCATTTAGTATTTAAAAAGAAAAACAAGGAAATAAATATTCTAGAGCTGATGGAATAACAGCTAATCATTCATTCATTCCATAACAAATATATCATAAAAATACTATGATTTGCCTTTAAATATAGTATTTTCATGAAAATATTTGTTTTAAACAAACTTTTCTCATAATTAAGACATAAGCAGCAGGTCAAAATTTGGCCAAGGTTAACATCTGCTGGCTTTAAAGGACCTTAGCTCTGTCAGCTGGCCAACAGTTGGTCCATAATGTGAAATTACAGAACTGTCACAGGCACAGATTTCTGCAATCAGTCAATAGAGGTCCCTGTTTATGCAAACTCCAGAAATCTGAATCTAGTTACCTTCAGTTCTCCTGTGTCACTGTGCCTGACGGAGGCTTACGGTGCTGATCTAAGAGCTCTACAAAAGGGAACAAAGTTTTTCTTGTTGCCTAATTTTACTGTGAAGTTAGCAGGCCAAAATATAAGTTTATATCCTCACCTTTCACTTAGATATTTTCATTGAAACTTATAGCGACTACGTACACCCAAAACATGATTAGCCTTCATTTTCTACTCACCCCATGCTGAACAACACCCTGGAGTACTTTTTGATATCTCAAATGCATCTGGAGATCTGGGAGGCTTCTTGCTGTCTGCTGACATTCAAATAATGGAGGTCTATGGCGCCGAAAGCAGCAAAGAAACCTCCCAGATCTCCAGATGCATTTGAGCTCATCAAAAAGTACCAGTAAGTGTTCAGCATGTAATAAGGCTGAAAAATATGAACGTTAACCTGTTTTAGTGTATACTATTTCCTTTAACCTGATGACTTAGCACACCTGGTTCAGATGGGTAAAAGTCTGTCAAAAAAGTGTTTTTTTTTTTTGTCCAGTTGCATAATCTTGCTATAATAAATGTAATCTTTTAATTTAAGCACCCTCTCATATAGTAAAGTTTTAATAAAATCACAGAGGGCTGACTGACAAACACCCCTGCTTGTTAGTATTGTATACAAACCCCGTCGGCCAGGAGGAAAACAATTACTTTCCCAGAACATTTCACAAGGTCAGAGCAAAGAAACAAAGGAATCTTCTATCGTTTATGCTCTGCAAAAACATTCTAAATGACTTCAATTTGGTGTAAATTCTGGATGCTACCCACCTGCACACTTTGGAATACATTGACGAGCACTAAGCGTATAAAATACGTCCGCTGTGACTCATGGACCTTTCTGCCTCGCCATAGACCTCCACATTTGAATGTCAAAGCAGACAGCAGCCTCCCCAGATCTGGAAGGCGCATGAAGGCCAATCATGTTTTGGGTGTACTATTCTCTTTAAAGACATTACTCAGGAAAATGCGGGGATGCCCATCACCAAACGTTACCTACCCCGTCGGTATTTCGCAATCTGTCGTGACTTCGTTGACCTCTGCCGGTTACTGCCCCCTTCCACAGCTGCAGCAATTGCTAAAAATAAAAGTCAAGTTAGGTGAAAAATGTTAGGTATTCGCATCACTGTTTTCAGGACGCACCAGGCAACAGCTTTATTATACAGATGGCCCACAGTTTGTTTTAAAACTACAGCTGGTCAGAGGCATCTCATCTACTGTGCCCCCTCCTGTTTTGTTCGCAGAGGTTTTGTTATATGCCAGTTTTGTTTGGTGTTCACCTTCTAATATCCTGCATCTTTTTTACTTCATCCACTGCTCGCAAGGCTTCACCAACAGCGCAAAGTTTATTACAGATTTGTTCACATATAGCGTGCCTCTGTGTGACAGTCACAATACCCTTTGCTGTAGCTCACTTAAATGTTTGTCTGGCTTCATCCACCAACTACCGTTCATTTCCATGGGGTCGAAACAGTTTCCTTTGGCGCTTTCTGCTGTCCAAACCGGCCATGCCGCGAACCACAAAATGCGCAAAACCCTCATTTAAATAGGGTGTCTCCAACAGTTTTGCACTCCTGCCACCAGTTACGCAAACGCTCTTGTTAATTCACCCAGCGAAACCATGGTTCAGCCCTCGCTGCTAGCCCAGCCTGTTTGCGAACTAAATTACTGCACGTAAAAATTGATCTTGATAAATCCGCAGCCCTAAATGTTAGTGTCACCTGACAAGCACGAAGTTCTAACAAGCTGTCATTGTAGAACAGAAACAAGCCATTTATATATTGGCTCTGAAACAACTGGTTAGAATGTAGCTAGTAACCCAAAAGCTGTTATACAAACTTATAATCTCTTGCTGTTTTATTTACAGTAATGTGTCCAAATGTTTTAATTCCCTCAGTCCACATGATGGGTTTAGGGTTTGAATCTAATCTTTGCACGAGACAATGTTTAACAGTAAAAATCCTTATTGTCATGTAGGAAAAAAGGAATTCTACAGGATTTTAATTATGATTTTGATCAGAGACTGGCATTCATTTAAAAAAACCGAAAGATCAAAAAGATTAAATGCTACCGTTGCTTTTAAATTCCAGAATTTAAAATGGGTTTCAATAAGTGTGATACATGACATTTGTTCAGAAGCGGAGAGTTCATATCTATATATTCGCAACAGTAGTAATAACCTGTCTCATACAAAAATGTACCTTTGAAACAAGTCATTAGTTTTACTGTATTAGCCTCACCTATTACAAGTCTGAGTCACATTTTCCCTTATAATCAGAGCAGTGAACATCATATATCCAAGCTTAAAATACCTTGATATGAATTTCCAGTTGTAAGACGTAATGCAAACCAATCTATTTGATTAAAGATAAATGTCGTCGGTACTCGATCTTATAACCTAACCTTAGAAATAAAGTTGGGTTTTGTTTGCCTTAAAAACAATACATGTTTATAATAATTCGGTTTAAACTGTACAGAAAAAAATTAATTAATTACTGTAAACAAAGAAACTAAAGCTGTGTCACACTGCGCACAGTGTCGAAATTAAAATACAATTTTAGAAAAAACATATTCTGCATTTCAGCTATTCATGAGCTCTCTCCTCACCATCTTGGTGACAGCTGTGCTGTCTGACTGTAGCATCTCACTGCCTCTGATCAGCATCTGCACCTTATTTGTTATATAACATTTTTTACTAATTATTACAATGTTGGAAGCAATTATTATGGCGAGTTCTAAGGAGTTAATAAAGAAAGAAATGAACAATGAAATAGCAATATTTCACTTAATTAAAGGGAATAGTACACCCAAAACATGATTAGCCTTCATTTTCTACTCACCCCATGCTGAATAACACTCTGGAGTACTTTTTTAAAGATATACTCAAATGCATCTGAGATCTGGGAGGCTTCTTGCTGTCTGCTGACATTCAAATAATGGAGGTCTATGGCATAGCCCGAGACAGAAAGGTCCATAAAAGTCCACAAAAACGTGTCAATATTCCTCCATACTGCTCGCCCAATGTATTCCAAGTGTCCTGAGTGGGGTAGCATCCATAATTTACTCGAAACAGAAGTCATTTAGAATGTTTTTAGAGCATAAACAGTAGTGTATAGGATTTCCTAAAAGCGGCCTCTTTGTTTCACGACGCTACGGAAACCGCGGCAGACCAAACCAGATGAAAGTGCGATTCAGCTCGGCAAAGAACTCATGCTCTTCCTCAACACTGAAGTCCTCAGACATTTTTCTTTTCGTTGTTTCTTTCTTTGCACAGGTAAACAGCACATTTCTTCTTCTCGCTTGCATTATTGGCAGAGCAGACGGCTGAATGCGACTTTCATCTGGTTTGGTCTGCCACGGTTTCCGTAGCCTGAAACCGTGAACTCGCTTTCAGGAAATCCTATACACTACTGTTTATGCTCTAAAAACATTCTAAATGACTTCGTTTCAGTAAATTCTGGATGCTACCCACTCAGGACAATTTGAATACATTGGACATTAGCAAAGGAGGCAATATTGACACGTTTTTTGTGGACTTTATGGACCTTTTCTGCCTGCGGCCCATAGACCTCCATTTATTTGAATGTCAGCAGACAGCAAGAAGCCTCCCAGATCTCCAGATGCATTTGGAGATATCAAAAAAGTACTCAGAGTGCTGTTCAGCATGGGGGTGAGTAGAAAATGAAGGCTAATCATGTTTTGGGTGCTACTATTCCTTTAAAGTGAATAAATACAGAGAGGACTTTTTTGCAAATATTGTTTTTTTGTCATTGTTTTTACTTTAATGTTAAAATCCAGTGGCACAAGTAGAGTGAGATGTAAATTTATCTTCTCTTAGATAACCTGAGGTCCTGCAGGCAAAATGAACAGTCCCCCTACAGCCCTATGGGTTAATGAAGTGAGTTAATGAGTTAAGCTGCTGCTTTACCATGCAGTGTCTGAAAAACAAAACAAAATAGTAAACTTGACTTTAACCTTCCCTGGCTGCTAGTATAATACTTAAAGTATGATTAATGCAACCGGATTTTTAAAGCATTCTGCACCAGCTGCTGATGAAAATGTTCAGACTGTATCAGGCCTGAATAAGACTAGATTGGAGCAGTGAAGGCCTGAGGGTACATGAATATGATTTGACTTTAAATCTTCAGACAAAACGTACACTTGGCCCCACTTGTATGTGTGAGATGTTCAAAACAATCATTACGAATCACATTTCTTCCTCTTTTTGAATTAAAATCAAGATCAAATAAAAAGGGAAGATATGTTGCCTACGATTTTTATGTTGTTGGCCATATTTACAAAGTTGACCACTCTCCTTTATTATCAGTTCCCATAGAGAGAGAAATGGTTACAGAGGAGCTTCAAGACTTTAACAGGAGATAGGGCAGCTTTTCATCAGCATAGAGGAGAGTATTTCTTTATAAGGTGAAACAATAAGAGCACAGCCAAAAATATATCAACATGATTTACAGCTTTGAATGCCTTTCACCTGAAATTCAACAACAAACCAAGCACTCCATTAAGTCAGCAAATAATATGTGAATGTTTACAACTTTGATCAGCACCAATGCCATACCTCACTTCATCATAAAACCATAATAACAGGGCTGGAAAACAAACAATGCTATAGAAAGAATTGCATTTTCTTTCTCTATAACACCTTTGAGTCAGTGTAATTGTTTTTTAGTGTGTGTCTTGTTTTATTACCAAAAAATGCCCGAAAAGGTGAAGTAAATTGTGATTTAGATGATATATACGTTTACTCATCTATTTTGAGGATGTTAAAAGTTATGTTCTTTTTTTTTTTTTTATTGGAGGTATAATCCATTGAGTTTTCAAAAAAGAGTCTTTGTCAAATGAAGCAGGAAGGCTAACCTAGAATAAAACTTTAAATTAGCTTATATGTAACTGATATTATCCAAATTCACATGCCTCTCTGAGTAGCGTTTCTGGTTTTGGAGTTGTTTCTGACGGTCCTTTATAGCTAAGGAAGTTGCTTACTGGCCTATTGTTGTGTTGTTACTCCATTGCGAAGGTGGATCAGCAAAATAGGAGGGGTCAGCCATCCACAGCAATGGGCTTCGGGCAGGTGAGAAGTGCAGGCAACCAAAAGTTCATTATGAGTCGAGCAAACCCAGCCGTATCAGCTGCAATTATATCAAAGATGCAGACAAAGGTTAAACATTTGGGGAAAAAAATACTGATAGTCAGGAGATTGATTGTCCATAGTATGAGACAATTGACACATTGACAAGTGATTTAGCTTATTAAGTTGCAATAGTGGCGTAAAAGAAAGTTCATGAAAAAATTTAAGAAATCTAAAACATAATATTTCTATAAAAGTACAATTTTCCCGGTTTATTATCAGATTTTAGCTCGTGCACTGTACCTTGCACTCTCCATTGCAATTTCAGCAGTCATTCGCATGAGCTGTTTAAAAAGACTTTTCTTCATCAACCACGTTTGAGAACTTTTTCTTTTCATACTGTGATTGTACTTTAATATTTTCTTATCTTTTGTCCCCCGTTCTTTCCTTAACGCTGCTGTCACCGTTTGTCATCAGACCGTACAAGCCCCCGATGTGAAGCTCAACTTACTTGATTGAAATGTTAATCAGAAACTCTAGAGGCTTGAAGAAAGTGTATTTCACATATAGTATTTGGTCAAGCTTGTCCAAAATTTCCTTGAAGTGATTTTCTTACAGGTAGTTGGCTTTTTTTCTTCTTTTAAGATGACAACATGGATGTGATGTACAGAATGGCTAGCCTTTCAACTCCCACCACAAAAAACCCTGAGACATTTTGAATTATTGGAACTTGAAATTGTTAGAATTTTTTTAGCAGAGAGCCATAATTCGAGGTCAGCAGGCTGAAAAAAAACATTCTCATGACAAATGACATTAGAGGGAGCTTTCCAGTGGGAGCCCCATGCCTTTCACAGCATTGCACGAAATGACTTAAAGGGTTTTAGCAGTAATTCACACGAGCACAAATGTGACTGCACTATAATTCCTAGCATTTTGTCATTGTAGATTATTACATATCATGCTTTTAATTACATCAATCATTTTGCCAATCATCCCTTCAGGTATTTCTGATAATAACTTGATTGTATTTCAGTCCTAAAGAATAGTTTACCAGAAGGATATGTGATTTATTCTAAAATAGGAAGTGTCAGGCAGGGTGGGGTTTTTTTGAGGACCCAAATGCAGAGGTGAGGAGGCAGAAGTGGGTTTTGTATTTCTAAAATACGAAATACTGAGAACGAAAAAGTCAACATCAGGGTGAACACACATGGGGAGCAAGGACCAACAAAATAATAATGACAAGGAACCAGCAAACAGTGACTGAATATGAGGGTTATCAACTGGAGACTGAACAAAGACCGGGCTAATCAGGTAATTGGGAGCAGCTGTGGACAGAGGAGTCTAGAAGGGAGCTAAGGAAAAAGACTGACACAAGAGGGCAGCAGAGGGCTAACAATACCTAGGAACTCAAATAAAATCAAAAGTAACTAGAATAACACAAAATGGAAATGAAACCATTAAACTAGAAAAAACAGAATGATATGAATCAAAATATAACTGAAAACTCAAAAAAGAAAACGAGTCATACACAGTCATGGCAGGAAGTATGTAACATTTTAACATTAGGAATAAAACAAGATCTTATAATAGTGAGATTCTAACATATTTTTCATGAAAGCTCACCTAGTCTCTGTGTTTGTTTATGCTGTTATGAAGAACAATAGATATTAAAGTGAATTCTTTCATTCTGATACATAGTATTTCAAAGTAAAGGAAGTAGCTCTGGAGTGGCCCTGTTAGAAGAGATAAAAAACTAACATAGGTTGCTCTTTGATCTGACTTGTAAAACTAGGTCACCTTAAAAAAACATTTTGCATTGTTTACCTAACAGCATTTTTATTCACCAAACACGATACAAGCTGTTTTTAAACATTTTAATTATGGGGACTTGCTAGGCATTAGCCACTAACGACGCTAAAGTAAGCCTCTGCTCTGAAGATTCCTGTCAGTACTTAACTAAAAGGCTCTATTACTCTGTTTTTTCTTCTTTTTTTTTTACTGAATTTTTTATTTGTTAATAAATTCTAATAAACTTTAAGAATCATTTTTTTTTTGCAGGTTGTATCATGAAGCTTTTATTCTCATTGTAAAAAAAAAGCAAAAACAGAAGCTTCTACCTACCTTAACGTGCGTTCAGAAGTTGATTTTTGCACATGGAGTGAACCATTTACATGTTATCCCAATGTAGAGGGTGAAACAGAAGCGATACGAGGCTAAGGACAGGATTCTATTAAAGCAAAAGGTAATTACTACAAATTATAAGAGGGCTGTCACATTTTTTTAAGTGGAAAAATATGAACTTTCAAGTATTTTTAAAATGAGAAAATTAATTAGGGATTAGATATGGCTTTTAAGTAGGGTGAAGGAGCACTGATGAACCTTGTTTATTTCAAGTAAAATGGAAAACAGAGTAAGTAATATTGACAAAGGATAAATTAAGGAATGCTCTTTTCTTCAGAAACAGCCGTCACACTGGAAAAATTTGAAATCTAGAAAAGTCATTTTTTCTTAAAATAAGTGCATTTTGTTCTTTGGTTGAGGAGGTAAGTGAGAAATGTTCCCAATGGAACAAGATAATTTTACATTTAAAATAAGAAAACACAATTGCATTGTCTTATTTCAAGTGAATGTTATCTAATTGTTATTTTAAGAGTAAAAATACTTATTCCATTGGCAAACTATCTCATTTAACTACTTAAATTAAGGGTAAATACATTTAATTTAAGAAATTTTTACTTATTTTTAGATCGTTTTTCCAGTGTATAATTTAGCCCTAGAAAGACTGTTAAATCTTTCACCATTCGTCATCCTCCCTTAGCTCCAGTGCAGAAACTGTTCAAGCTCCCTCCCCTCTCGTGGCCCCAGACTGGTGGACTTCTCTGATATCCCGCTGTTAGCTTTCAGAGCCAGTCCTGGCCAGCCGCTTTCTCTCCCGACTCTGGTGCTTTCCACTCAATCGACTGCTCTGTTCTTCTGCTGTGGTTGCTTAGCCCTTGAGGAGGGCACAGTCAGCTGCCATGTCCTGGTATTGTTGCTCTCTCTGCTTTGGTTATGTTTTCTATCGCTCCCCAGGGAAATTTCTAGTGCATCAGATGAGCAAAAGCACTGAAAAATTGTGACTTTTTTATTTATTTTTATTTTCATTCTGGTTTTGCATTTGGTGGAAATGCACCATCGAAACTGATCAAAGTATAAATCATAATGCATTGTCATTATTCTGCACTGATTACAGAATCTTTTCATACTTTCCCAGCACATTTTTTTTAATCTTCTCTAATTGTTTCTCATGAACCCAGTTGGTGACAGATCTCCAACAGTCATAAAATCATGCATCGTATTTTAATCTTGCTTGACATCGTTAAACTGTTAGGATCTCGCTGTGACTTTAAGAGATTGTTTGGCTCTCTTACCTGCAAACTCAGACAACTCATCTTTCAAAAAAATTCATATGTCCTGTTGGTGGAACATCTAGTGGAACATTATATTATACTTTCATGTTTTTTTGGAAATGAGAATGCTTACTTCCTCTATAATTTCAATATTCCTTCATTTGAACATACAAATCAGAGAGACAGGAAAGACTTGAGAGCTGCTGCATCAGTTTAACTGGTTTCTGTGCTCAGAGCTCTTAGGATGCAAGGCAAGCTTCTGCCCTGCAAACACATATATGAGAATATGAGCATCAAAGCCTCGCTGGAGATATGGAGATGCAGCACTCATTGTTCCAGTAATTCCCAAAAATGCTATTAGCAGAAAGATTAAGTGAAAGAGATAGTGTGAAAGAAAGATATCCCTCTTTTGTCAGTGTTTCCGACTCCTCTGATCAAACCCTCATGAGTCTGCCCAGTGCTACTGCTCTACGCTAATCCCATTTACCAAGAATCTAATCAGAAGTAGCCCAGTGGAGTAACTCGTGCCCAGCTCTTCCCCACTGTGGCCTCGGTGGCGGACTCATCTGGACATCTTCGCTTTCTCCCCTGCAGGTTTCTTTCTGACTGAGCTGCCCTGCTGTAAAGAAAACAGCACCTATGGGTTGGCATGTGCTCCCAGACTGGAGACAATTAGCGGTCTCTGGAGTAATTGCAGATTTGGACGCTCATCTATGTGTCATTGTTTCCTATCCGGGATTCGTCTGCCAAGCTTTCGGAATCGTACAACATGTCCTGGGAGCTGCCAGCAAAGCACTTCCTGTTTATTTACTGTCATTTTGTTTCGTTTATCTCCCATTCTTCTTACTTGCTTGTTCAAAGGAGCAGCTTTTTTGGTTTATACTATATGTGGTTGATCTTCATCAGCTGCTAACGTTTTTCGTGTCCCATCACATCTTATTAGATGTAAAGTGCTTCATTCTGGATCTATATCAGATAGATGTAGAAAGACATAACTAGATTACAATGAAGGTTGTATTTCATGATTTCATGGTTGCTTAGCCCTTGAGGAGGGCACAGTCAGCTGCCATGTCCTGGTTTTGTTGCTCTTGTTTTTTTCTGGTTTTGTTTCAAGTAACAATAATCTCTGAGATTATATATTTTTTTGTAATAACATTGTTAATTTCTATATGAAAGTTCTTCATATTTTGGTTCTCATGCTTGTATATCATAAGATTATATTAGATTGTCATTTTACCCTTAAAGGATATTCTATTTTGCTTTCTTTCTACAAAAAAAAAAGAAAAATATCTATAAAAAAAATCATAATCTGTTCTTAGAGAAAATGACTTTGCAGGAAAAAAAAATAGCTTAGATTTGATTCATGTGAGTATTTAAAGGAGAAGTCTGGTCAGCAAGGAATAATGAATGGATCATTATCTATACCTAAAAACTAAAAACTAAAAATACTTTCGCAGTGTTTTAATTAATTTATCGTTAATCAGTAAAAAAATTAAAATGATTTTCATTGTGATCACTGAGTCCAGTAGCGGCCATTTTGCCCAAATATAGTAATAACCCCTCCTCCTGCCATCTTCCAGCAGTGACGCCACGGTGCGGTAAGCCTAGCACAATTCTCCCTGCTTTTACAAACAAAAATCAATGGGAAACTACTAGACACATCTGCAATCAACAACAATTATTGAAGATTTCCAGAGGACTTCACCATTGAAATTCACCAGAGCTATAGTGAAACTGATGGTGCCCACATGCATGGCAATTGGATGTTGGAATGGCAGTAATGTTTGTTCACCTTTCTGATTCCTAATCCTCCACGGACGGATTCGTCGTCGGATTGCCAACTTGAAGAGGGAGGATTTGCCATCGAACTTATGGCCAGAGAAAAAACACGTAATATGTAGCCAACATTTGGAAGAAGAATGTTTTCTAAGATGACTTGATAATAGCGCGTTGACAAAACACCAGATACAGCACTGGGACTTGATCAACAGCCGCATACCCCACCGCGGACGCCACAAAACCAGTAGGGTGGCAGTAGTGTTCTTTGACAAACATGGATGCCTCAGTAGAAAACTAATACTATCTAAATGAAAATTACTCTGAATTAAAAAACATGTATCATTTTATTTAAAAGTATGTAATAATTTCATATTTAAAGTACTTTCAGAAGTTTGACTTTTTTAATATGACCGGACTTCTCCTTTTAAGATGTCTTGATTGCCTAAAAATGCTTAATAAAATTATTATTACTTAATTATTTTTACTGATTTTATTTTTTTTTTTTTTTACCTTTTTTCCCCAAATTGTCTTGTGTTTAAATTGTAGTTTAACAGACCACATTTTTTTCCCTTCTTAGGGTAGGTTATCCTCTGGCATGATGACAGAAAAAGCATTTCTATTGGTCTGGGTTAACAACAACATTTGTGTTGCCATTTGCACCAGGGAGCAAGAACTAAACTAATCTGTAGGAAACACAATTAGAAAATAATGTAAACTCAATCTTAAAGCCAGATTTAAAAATAATTATTGAGAATATAAAAGATCTGTAAAAAAAAAAAGTCAGATTAAAAAAAAAATAAAATAAAAAAAAAAATGAAATAAAAGTCAAAAAGACAAAAACTAAGAAAACAGCAAACGCCAAAGTTCAATTCTTGGATTTTATTCTATTTTTTCAAATCCCCATTTTTCCAAAATCTTTTTCGGGGTATGTAACAATAATGATATATAAATGTCACTACATATGGATGGTCTGCCATATTGTCAATTTAAAACATGTCACACTTCTGATGGTTGCTCTTATAAAATAAGGATTGAGTATTTTAATGAATTGTTTTATCTGCTCTTCTAAAGTCTACCGTCATTTTCGGCTTGGCAAGTTGTCTTGTTGGATTTGTCCATCTGCTCAGCCGCCTCAGCCAGTAACAAGCTTTTGATGTGTGCCTCTCACTGCCTCACACCCAGCCACGTTTCTTTGTGGCATCATAGCGGTTTGGGACAGCCGACCAAAGAAGGGGAAAAAAATAAAACATCCTAATCTGGGGCAGAAGCTGCATTCCATTAGCTAGCCTGCCAACCCTATCCATTGATCTGTTCGGATTTGGGAGACTTTCTAACTTTATGTGTTGAGGAGTTGCAGGCGAGGAGCGGACTAGCTCCACTGGGATCTGGACAGATAAAAAAAAGATGAAAGGGCTGCATTTGAGCATGGAGCCGGGACAATAAGCAGAACCGTGCAGAGGGGGGATCTAGTTGGAGATAAAGAGATGAAAAGGAGGATGTGGAGGAATAGGAGAGAGGCGTGAGTTTTACCCTCCAATGCTGGTGAAAGGTCAGGAGGTTTCATGTAAGTAATTGAAAAGAATATGATCAAGATTGATGTGTTTTATGTTGTGAATTTAAAGCATGCCACTGAGCCATATACATTCGCTATGCTCTAAATATCCATAAAAAGCCCCTGAAGTGAATATCTCCTGACAGGAAAAAGAAAAAAAGTGTATAAAAAGCACTTTTATTTTGGAGTACACTTGTTTAGGAAGGTAAGAAATATGGCAAAATCCACAAAGGATTTTTCTCAAATTTTGCAATTTTAAATTGCAAATGTATATCCCAGATGTATAGGGGTTGAAATGTTTTTCATAGAAAACAGACATGTGATTGTCCCATGAAATACATAAATCTATTGTTAAATATGTAGATATTACATTTTATTTATATTATTTGAAAATATAACATTAAATATTCTGATAAATTATCAAATGCACAAATAGGTACATCAATAACAATTACATAACTTTAAATTCGAATAAAAAAAAACAACTATATTTACAAAAGCAAATTAAATGCTTTAGTAACTAATTTTTGTTTTGTTTTGTTTTGCTCTTTAATGAGTTATATATATGTGTTTAGCACCAGATCTGAGGTCTTTAAAATGCACTCATTACTTCAACTTGCCGAGCCCCTCTGGTTCCCACGGGTGAGTCCAGCTGCTATGACCTGTAATTTTACCAAACCCCGTATTGTTAATAAAAAGCCATGACTGGCACCGTTTGGTGACATTTATGGATAAATGTGCCAAAAGCGGCTGAAAGGCTGTCTCACCTAATACCATTCTAAAAAATAAACATGATTCATCTGATTGAGTCCAAATTTGTTATATTTTTACACATTACACAACATTTAGATTTTAAAAGTCTGTACTACATTCTTTGTGCTATAAATAATATTTTGGTAGTGTTTTTGCAATGTTTGTATTTCCGTAAAGAAAATTTTGGCGAGGTTCAAAAATGCAAAATATTTTGTATTTTGTCCCTAATATTTCAGGCAGGCAGGGTCAAAGCTACAATGGTGCTGACACCAGAAAACCATTCTATGACATCTTACCTTTACAGACGGACCACCAAAAGTTTCTTCTTAAATCTAATAGCTTTTGAGGCTATAAGTTATTTTTACTTTTGTATGTTTTGTCAGGCAGTAAAATTTTATTTATACCCCCTTAGGGTGTGTTAATGAGGAGCTTATAGGAAACTGTGGATGCAGTGCCATAGGGTTTAAAGTGCAGCTGTACTACATCCTGGCATTTTTGCTTGTTAGCTGAAATATTTTTGTGAAAATCTAAACAATCTCTACTCTTGCGATCTAGTGTGTCAGCAGAGGTCTAATCCAGCCTCTGCAGACATCTGCTGTGATGTTATTACATACTGCATGCAATGCAGCCAAAAGGGTCATCTGTGTATGTGGCTGCTTTCATATGCTTTCCATCTCTATGCTGAGAACAAGTCCTGGACAGGCTTTAGGAATGGGGAGTAGAGTGGGAGGAACTATCAGCTTCCTGTTTAAAAAACCTTTGACTGACGATGCTGTAGTTATGGAAACTGACATTGTCTAAATAATTCGGCAACTGTGTGGTACAGTTTTTTGAAAAAAAAAAGAAAAAAAAAAGCATAACAGCAATGTATAGAAATAAGAATAATTCTTCAAACACTTGGCATTTCCAGACTTAAGCCTGGTTTACCAGGCCAGATGATAATGCCGATTTTTTCCCTTGATCCTTCCCTGATGGCCCTTAAGATAATTTAATTAGATAATCCTGATGTGTTAACGGTGATCTTGTCTGCTTGGAGGGACGTCCCAACCAATCAAATCACAAATTGGGAAAATCCGACAAGTTGGACCGTCTTGGAAATGTCCTTGGGGTCCCTGAGTGCAAGGATGAAACCTATTAAATGTTAGACGTAGCCAATAAAATAGTTTCCTGAGAAAAAGAAACTCAACAACTCGGCAGTATAAAATGTTGAGCTCTAGATTGCTCGATCTCCACTTGTTTAGCCAATAGTTTTTTTTTTTTATTAAGATTCTTCTCTGTTACAATTAGTCGACAAAAAATATTGTTTATTTCTCGGGGGGTTAGGTTTTCATCTGCATTGGTTTGACTCTCTGCCTGTTGTTAAAGTAACTAAAAAAAATGTTATGGATGGATTTTGTTGAATTTCTTAGGAAATATGCATATCAAGACTGGCAACAAAGCATGACATTTTGGTGATGAATTGGGTCACTATCCACTATTTTTCATCATCATGTACAGAGTCTCTTAGGTTGGAAAATTACCTGAGAATTAAAACATCTTTCAATATAAAACAGACATTACGCAATTCATTTCTGAATGCTGGTGAAACCATTTAAAACAAGGCTGTGTAACTTCTAGCCAGAAACAGCTGAGTTTAGCCCCCTGTGGGCAACTAGTAAGGCTGCA
>JAGKQL010000069.1:2509435-2530635 GCA_018398635.1 Cyprinodon brontotheroides | reverse complement strand
ATCATTATATCTGTCCTTTAATGATTTTGTTTTTATCAAGATTGTTATTTTGTTGCATTCCAGACATAATCGTGCTACTTTTACTTCTTCACTTAAAAATCTGAGACATTGTTTTTCACGTTAAATAAAAATATGAAGGGAATTTATCATGAAAGGATTTGTATTCGCTGTTTGTCCTGGTCCACTCTGCTTACTGGTTTTAATTGTTTATATTTTTATTTATTTTGTTATGCTTTTGTCTAAAACTTGCAGGGTCAGAGTCCCAACGGACCAGAGTTACACTGCAAAAACAATCCAGAAAAAAGTTTAAAAAAAATCTCAAATTAAGTATATTTACCCTTAATTTGAGCAGGCAAATAAGATGATCTGCCAATGGCATGAGTATTTTTACTCTTAAAATAAGATAGTTAGATAATGTGCACTCTAAATAAGACAATAACATTGTTTTTTCTTATTTTAATAGGACATTGTCTTGTTCCATTGGCAAAGTGTATCACTTAGCTCATCAATTCAAGGAAAAATGCATTTATTTTAAGAAAAAAAAAACTTATTGAGATTTCTATTTTTGCAGTGTAGGAACCACTGATTAAGTCAATATGTGTAAGAAGTGGGCTCCACTTTCGCCCCACTGCTGGGGCGAAAGTGGAGCCCAAGATAAGGTCATGCAGATTGAAAAGGTCACACAATAATCTTTTACTTAAGGTTAAATGCTGATGAATTTCAGGAAGCTGTGAAAAAACAGGGTCTGTGTGAATTTTTACACTCATTCTTTGTATTGTTGCCTAATCCTATTTTAAAAAATGATGGATGAGGAATCTGTTGTTTGTTCCATTAAATTTAAGGGCAGATTCACATAGTTTTCTAGATCTTAAATACAAAAAATAAATCAAATTCTCTGAATAAATTATTTCTATTTTTCCTACTGAATCTAATTACTCTTACAAACCCGGGCAGAAAAACAATGAAAACTTGCTTCTCGATCGGTGGATGCTCCACAGTGTTCAGGAGAATATATCCGCCTTCTGTTGGGTGGACAAAACATCAGGGATTCACTGATGAAAGGTTCGATTTAGAGAGAAAAGAGCGTGTGCAGGTAATACTAATGGAATCTGTAGAACTTTGACTTTGAGCTGCAGAACACCATTTTCTACAAACTTGTACTGACCTTGTAAAGAAATAGTCTTCCACATCAGCTGTGTTCTGACTACTTCCTTTTTTTACTTTAAAGTCGATTCCACAGACAATGCATTATTCTTACCGTCTAATAAAAACCTGTACAAACTTCTCTCTAACTTTACTACAGTTTATATTTTAAAAAGTCTTAAACTTCATATAAAACCACACTTTTAATACTCAGACAAATGAAAATCTGCTGTAAATAAATCAATTTGATGAGTTAAATTGATCTCAAAATATATGTGTTTATCCTTATTTGTAAGTTAGTCATTCTTGCCTTCGGGAATTTTGATTGTGTAATATATGGAGTGAACTTTATTCCATTATTTTTGCAAGCAAAGGACAGGTTTTGTAAATATATTTTGAAAAAAAAGCAACAAGAGTTGGGGGGAGATCCATGTTCTTTAAATTAATATTTAAAAGAATTTTATCTGGAAAGGAAACTTTTAGAAGCCATGTGATAATATAATTTGACAATTTTTGTAACTCTGAGGATTTGTTAGAAGCCATACATAACTTGTAAACACTCCCCAATAGTTACCTACTTCTACTGTCTCTGGAATTGGGCATTATGCTGTGTGTCAACCTTCATCGTTGTAGACAAAGTGTCTGCTTAGTGCAGCATGAGATTAGCTAACATTACTAGCTGATCATTTTTGGAATATTTTACCATTATTCATATAGTAAACATACTGATGTTGCTTATGTCTCTTCCTTCTGAGGCTCATGGTACAGAATTTGTCGCTGCTTAACTTAGCTGGGTATCAGATTATGTGTAATCATATGGATAGAATGGCAATTTTGGAGTTTTATTTACATAAAGTTGTCTCTGCCACCCAAACAAAAGGGACATATTCAGCAGTTTACAAGAAAAAAAAAGACCTGGCCTCACTTCTAAGAGGGACTAGTTTGTTTAAAAACATTAGAAATCACTTAGTTTCTGTTAGGGTTGTTAAGTTTCCCCAACTTTAACCTATAAAGAAATAAACAAAGACAGTGTAAGATTTTTCATGACCGTGCTTTGCAAAGGGAAAAAACACAAAGCTTTGGGATCTCTCTGTGCACTTTCGTCTTGCTCCACGCTTGCAGGCCTTATTTATTGAGCAGTCAAAACATTACAACAGCAGGTGTTAGTTTTGATTACGCAATCTCTTAGACTTATAGCATGAACTTTTAAGATAGGGAACATGTCTGGTTTCAGTATATACGCTTTCATAAAAGGTGTCAGGCTGAGATGGGAAGTAACAAAGTACAAATACTTAGTTACTGTACTCAAGTAGATTTTTCTGATATTATTTATTTTACTTATTACTACTTATTTTTTATGGTGACTTTTACTTCTACTCCTTACATTTTAAAAAAATTGGCTCGTTACTTTGGTTTTGAATCATTTTCAATGGAGTTACCGTTATTATTTTCCGTCATCAATACCAAATTCAATCTAATTGGATGGGAATCTACGTTGCATTTGGCCACACCACTACAAGATGAATCGACAGATTACCTATTAGTATTCATGTTTGAAATGACTGAAATCATTGCAGCTTGGTGGCGGTGGCGTTAGCATAGTAGCATGGACGGCGAGATGATTGAAAATGAACACATCGGAGATCTAGTCCTATTGGCAGACACCCATTTAAAATGTAGGGCAAACGGCAGGAAAAAGTGGTTTCTACTTTACTTTTATACTTTGAGAAGTAAATTTACAAGCCTGTACTTTGTTACTATTACTTGAGTAAAGAAGTTTAATCAGTACTTTCCACTTACCACAGTATTTTTTAACACTTTTACTCAAGTACGGAAAAGTGTGAGTACTTTTGCCATCTCTGGTGTCGGGGGTCATGAACTTCCCTTTCTGTGCTTCTCAAATGAAAAACAGGAACTTCTGTGCTTCATTCTCGCAAAATATTTGACTGTCTTATGACCTGCATACACTATTTCCACTGATGACAGTACTGTACCATAGAAAAACAAATGATTTAAAAGCAATATAAAAGATATAAATGAATAAAATGATAAAAACAACAGAAATCATAAAACAACAGAAATCATAATAACTCCAACAGTTTCCCCCCCTAAATTCTGTTATTCCATATTTAAAGTGCATGCATGCTTTTAGAGAGTAGTCCCATTTCTGAAAATGGATATGAAAAGGGGTTTAACACAGCGCCCAAACACTGAGGGTAAAAGGTTTCTGGAGTAGAGTTGAACACGCTTTGGCGACGATACACACCGCATGTCCTGCCAACCACATGGCAATCTGTTTGATAGCCAACACTTTAGCAAGACAGATCATTCCATTGGCAAGCCTACAGTTATACGTCCAGGAGACAGATGGACACACAGAATCTCGGGCAACACTTGGGCCAGAGAGACGCAGATAAAACTGAATCGATGGGCAGAAGAAGAGAAAAGCTTGAGATGAAGACCTCAGATGCTTTCATTATTAGCTGTCAGATCCCGGCATGAGATAGAGACCGCACTCAAGACGTTGGGTCAGGACTCCAATCTCCTGGCATGAGTGGATGTGGAGGAAAAACAATTCACTGCTGACACGCAGGCGATGGAAAGGAGCCGAGGTGCACTAAAACTCGTAAACAAAGGCGTCCAGGTTGAATAAAATGTACGCAGCACCAGTCTGTCGGCGTGTGAGTGAAGGTGGTCATTTAATTCCATCATGAAGGAAAATTGTCACATTAAAGAGTAAACGGACCCAATCCTCCTCAGCACATCCGACGTATTTCGGCCCAATTCAAATAAATGCAGAGGGGTTTTATTTCTGCCAAGATGAACGTCACCTCTTTCCACTCAGGACGCAGGGGCCTCTCTTTCATCTCCAAACTAATGATGTTCCCTCTCCCCTGCTCGCAGAGGCCCGTTTAATGAGACGTAAGGGGAGCCGCAAGAAGGAGGGGGGAGACAGGTTGACCTGGCCTTTATTGAGAATAATGGAGCCAAAATGGCTCCCATCAGCTCCAATATTTCCCAGGTGGCTGTTCATTTATCACTAGCCCTGCTCTTCCTGAGAGAATCCTAATGCAGACAGAGAAAAACATTCAGCTTCCCATTAATGACGGCTGAACCGAAGCTGGGATATCTGTGCAGGAGAAGTGATCTTTGGATGAGCGTTTGCAGAATATTCTTTTTGCAATAGGACTCCTCAGAGCATATTGGGTTATACAGCAAATGGTGGGGGGCAGGACCTCTGTAAGATTTAAAGAAATAAATACGCAAGATTTGTTTTGTTTTAATTCCCCACATCTTTTTTATTTAACTTACGAAGCACTTCCTTGGTTATTTTTTCTGCTATACGCTCACTTTATAAAGTTGCAGAGATCCAAAACACATCAGTCATTCTGACAGCTCTACTCTAGCTGGAACAGGCTAAAAAAAGAAAAAGAAAAAGCTTAAAACAAAATGTACAATAAGAGCTGTTTTGTTTACAGCTAACCAGCGTTTTGCCGGGATATTGAAATATTTACCCCGCTGAAATTCTTTCCAGACAGACGGTCCTGACAGAAAGTGTTTTGTCAGTGAAAGCATAGAGCTGGAAAGAACTATAGCAAATATTTCCTCCCCTCTGCTGAAATAGTTTAAATTCAGAGTATTCATCTCGGTTTCCTCCCCTGCCTTGTCTTTGTGTCTCAGTGCAGCTTTTCTTAGTGTAGATCCATACAAAAGGCCTACAGTATATAAACATAGACCACAAATACAGTATGTCCACTTTGTGCGCCTCTGTCATGCATTTTTCTGGAGAGCCATATCAGAAAAATAATAAGCCCCTCACACAGGGATCCAAGGTTGCTTTGGCCCCAATCGGGAACCCAAATCAGGTCTGTGATGAACAATTTCAGCCCTCCAACTGTCACACTAATGGCTCAACATCAAGCAGACTCTATTCATCTTGACAGATCTTTACACACACTGCAAAAATAGAAATCTCAATAAGTTATTTTTTTTCTTAAAATAAGTGCATTTTTTCTTGAATTGATGAGCTAAGTGATACACTTTGCCAATGGAACAAGACAATGTTCTATTAAAATAAGAAAAAAAAATGTTATGGTCTTATTTAGAGTGCATATTATCTAACTATCTTATTTTAATAGTAAAAATACTCATGCCATTGGCAGATCATCTTATTTGCCTGCTCAAATTAAGGGTAAATATACTTAATTTGAGAATTTTTTACTTATTTCTGGATCGTTTTTGCAGTGTGCAACTGGTACTAAAATGTCCAAAGTTGTGTTGCAAGCTATTTTTCCTGAACAACATTAAACTTGTTTTTTTTATAGTGGGCTCTATTTGAAAAAAAAAATTGACAGATTTCAGAACCCATTAATGGCAGGGCAAGGGAAATGTATTTATATAGCATAGTTTGATGGAAGGACATTTCACTTGCCATGGCAACACTCATTTTTTTATTTATTTAAAGCTAAGCAATTTGGTGATTCATAGCTTAACAGACAGAAGTATTTTAAAATCTATTCTCTGAGAGGACTTTCGAAATGGGCTCATGTGCTCCACTTTCTTAGTTTTAGTGAGGATGCAGGCAGCAGCATTCTGGATTAGCTACAACTGCTGATCCACTTTTTAGCCAGACAGGTGTTCTAATCAGTTCTACTAAAGATGAACATGTGAAATTGTTTTTAAGGTCCTGCTGAAACATTTGTCCCTGAATCCTGGAGATATGCTTTAGGTGACAGAGGTTGAACTTGTTACCTTTTTTATGACCTTTCCAAGGTTCAGGTCTCAGTCCACACTGTAACTACATTCATCTTAAACTCTTCAACTCTTCTTTTGTTTCAAAAACTATTACTTCAGTCTTGTTTTGATTGAAGAAAACGTTGGCACATCCTTGTTTTGATATCTTCCCTGCATTTACCAGTGCTGGAATGAGTTAATAGGATCACCTAGAGATATTGTGATATATGGGGCGACAGTGGCGTTGGATGTAGGATTTTGCCCTGAAATCGAAGGGTTGACGGTTCAAGCCCCGACTCTGACTTTCAGTGTCGCGTTTGTGTCCTTGGGCAAGACACTTCACCTGCATTGTCTACTGATGGTGGTCAGAGGGCCGGTGGCGCCAGTGTACGGCAGCCCCACTTCTGTCAGTGAGCCCCAGGGCAGCTGTGGCTACAATGTAGCTTGCCACCATCAGTGTGTGAATGGGTGAATGAATGTAGTGTAAAGCACTTTGGTCAAGTGTCCTAACTTGAATAAAGGTTGCTATATAAGTACATGCCATTTACCATTTGCATTATTCCCCAAGCCATTGTCCCCCCTCAACTCCGACCTGCACTGTCAGTCACTTTACTCCTGTTTTGCACTATCCCCCCCCACAATCTGTGCCAGTACTGTTTACATTTCCTTTTCACTGTTTACATTTCCTTTTAATATATTTATATATTTTTTTAACTGTTTACATTTCCTTTTCCTTTTAATATATTTATATATTTTTAATTTAATTTTTATTTTTTTATTTCACGGTAGCTGATATGGAAGTCCCAAATCTCATTGTATCCGTTGCAGAATATAATGACAATAAAGGCTTTTTGACTTTTTGATTTATACAGCTCTGTGTTTTCTGCATAGTTATGTCACTTCTGTTGTTTATAAAGCTCTAAGTTAAGGGGAGCATGTAGATATAAAAGACCCAAACCCTAAACCAGTCCAGTTCTGGTCCACAATGGTCAACCTACAGTAGCAGCCATTCAAAATGGCCCCTCCCAGTCAAAAGCCAGGCAAATCCCGTCCATGTACCCTTTCACTGAAATACGGGGTCTGACCGGGAGAAGGCGCTTCTCTTTAGATCTTAATGTCCACTAATCATGACAGAAAGAATATTTTAGTACAAAGATTGGTGTTTAAAAAGGAACTGTAGCGAACCAGCCAAGGGCCCATCAAGGAAAGTGGGAACATTTTGAATGTCTACTACTGTAGTGTAAAGCACACGGACATACTTTTCATCAGGCAATTTGTTTTTGTGCTATAGAATATCAGTGCAATTGAGATATTTGTCTTTTTTTATTTATTTAGTAAAAGTAAAAAAAATATCCACTGGACTTGGTTTCTAAGATTTGAAGACGTTTCGCCACCTCTGCAGGAAGCTTTCTCAATTCAAATGTCTGGATCCGCAGTGACTTTGAGTCTTATATAGACAAAGCCTTGTATTGCTTGGAAACATGCAAATCGGTCATTAAGGGGGGGAATGTCGTTAAAGGGGTAGATTGTCTCCTGTAATACCTGAAACCTGTCTATGATTGTTAATTGTCGTTTGTTTTAATTACAAAAATAGCCACAATGTTAGGTCTAAAAAAAAGTAATAATACAAGGAAAACTGCCATAATATTTCTTTTAAACTACATGGCTAAACTGAAGATAGGAAAGTAACATATTAGCCACATCTGGCTGGTAAATGCTCTCTGGGAAAGCAATGACTGTTTGTCATTTCTGGCAGTATCATCAGAGTTGCTCCAGTTTTGTGGTAATGGTTTTTCTTCACGAGGCTGTAAACTCCGTCTCAGCAAATTCCATCAAACTTGGAAAAGCTTTGCTCTCAGTAGACCTGACAGGGGAGCATGTCCTCAACTCAGCGATGAATCCTGTCCGTTGCTCTGCCCGCCTGACGTATAACTTTTTTCTGTCAGGTGACAGAGGCATGAACTGTGGATGAAACAAGCTGGATGCTTCCCTCTAGAATAACCTCACCTTGTCACTGTTGAGTTGCATGTTGGCATTGTTTGTGCTGTTTGTGCTGCTCTCAGTTCACCTCAGTTCCTTTCTTTGAAAAGCCAACACAGCTGATGTGCTCAGTCATAATTGTCACGCCTGAGCACCACACAGAGCTTGACTTCTACTTTCACTATGTCATATTTATCTTTTTTGTTAAATTCAAACTCTCAGTTTGAGTTCAGTCTTCTCTTTCCTTATTTTAACCAGGCAGGTTTGATGCAATGTTGGGAATCTGTTACACTGTTCGCTTTAGATACTGCTTCAGCTTAAAAACATTACCTGAGTTCTATCCTTGCAAAAATGCATTTCAACAGTTACGTCAGTAAAATTTGAAAAAAGAAAAATGTTACTTCAAATCCTTTATTGTCTTTATGGCGCCATAATGAACGTTTTGTCGAGACACTCGGCTCTGAAGGCACATATATCAAACACAGAGAAAATTAAAAACACTTTGGGAAGGAATGAGCTCATGCTACAGCAGCCTATGAAAGTACATTGTTTATGAAATTGATTAGTAAGTTTGCTGGTAAAGATTCTCAGTCATCCAGGTCACAGTCATTCCAAAAAAGTAAAAAAAAAACAATCCAATGGACTGTATTTCCAAGTTTGGAGACGTTTCTCCTTCCATCCAGGAAGCTTTTTCATTTAAAAATGTCAGAAATAGCGTTGAGTCCGAGGTTTTTATACAGTAGCCTATCAAAGATTTGTTTTTATTTAGAAAATATGCAAATTAAAATGGACTAACAGGTCCACCCCTTTGGAATGGGAGTCATTCGGCTAATTTTGTTAGCCTGCAATGCCCCATACCTGTCTATGTCTCTGAAAGGGATGTCCTTTTCCCCTTCCCGCTATCATCTCAATCCCAATCCCTTTACAGGGGAACAGAAGAACTCGCCTATTCAGCCAGGCCAACAATTCCCTTTTACGACCCCCCTTTCTATATAAAGCCTTGAACTCAACGCTATTTTTGACATTTTGAATCAAAAAAGCTTCCTGGATGGGAAGCGAAACGTCTTTAAACTTGAAAACAAAGTCCAGTGGACTGCTTTTTAACTTTTTGGGAATTATTGAGTTTCTACAGGGGGGCGATCACCTTCACAGCTCTGGAAAAGAAACAGTCTTTTATTTTTTTGTTTGGATTTGTTTCAGCTGAGCTTCATGATGGAAGCGGGAGAAACGTCTCATTGTCTCGTTAGGTGGAATCTGTGGCAAAGCTTCTTCTGGACTCATGTAAAAAACCGAGTCCAGATCTGGTAGACGACATCTCCTGAGCTGTGTTCCCCATCTGTGCTAAGTTATTCCTTTCTTGTGCCGTGCAGCTACCCAGCATACTGTTGTCTTTAGTAGCTGAGAAGAGAGTCCAGATCTTTCTAACATCCTGGGAAAGAAGAGGTTTTGTTGGGTCTTCCTTCATGGGTGGAAGGTGGTTCTCAGTTTAGGAAAGGTCTGTGGAGATGGACAAGGACATTTTTTGTCCACCACCTCCTCCTTTGATACACAAAGGTACATGTTCATTCCTGCACCCCCTGCAATCTCGCTAAGACCTTTTCCATCTCACTGGTGTCTGGGATGAGGTTATTGGATCTGTTATCCTTTGTAAGTCTCATCACTGGATACAGGACTATCAGGAATATTTCCCACATCATTTACTTTAAAAACCACAAAGTTAGAATAGCATTTTCTTCCTGGTTGAGGCTAGTTATGTTAGCAAAACATCTGGTTTCATGGAAAAATAAGAATTTAACATGGTTAAATGCATCTCTCATCACATAATCACCCTGGATTTTTGCTCGGTACATTTTCCTTTCAGCTCTTTGCATCTCCACCGTCTCCACCCAGGAGAAACATCCCCACAGCATGATAGATTTTCATTTGTAGTAAGTGTGGACGATTCTCTCCCCCTTTATCTTAGCATAGCTCATAAGATACCGATAAAGCTAATTGAAGTTTGCAGTCTCAACATGACAAAGTGTGAGAATAATGAGTGCTTGTAAAGCTCTCTTTATCATGTAGATGAATACAACTGGAATAGAAGATTTTCCTCTGCTCTTTTCTGCCCACTTGGGACCAAAATGTCCTAATTGCACTGATGGTGATACTTTGTAGCCAGCAATTGTTGACTGAAATAATAAACTATCACAATCTACAAATTAGGTCCATTTGAGCACAGGGGAGATGAATAATCCAATTTCTACTGT
This sequence comes from Cyprinodon brontotheroides, assembly GCA_018398635.1. Lineage (NCBI taxonomy): Eukaryota > Metazoa > Chordata > Actinopteri > Cyprinodontiformes > Cyprinodontidae > Cyprinodon > Cyprinodon brontotheroides. The sequence continues at coordinate 2,520,529 of JAGKQL010000069.1, read as the reverse complement.
GAGTTTTCTTCGGTCCATTACCTTTGCTAGATAGCTGTCTGTTAGATATGAGAGGTTCTTCAACAAAGAGCTCTGGGTTTGCGTCCAGCAATCATCGATAGCGTTTTATATGGGGAATCAGAGCCCTCAGGCTTAGCTTATGCACTCTAATCCTCATGGAGAGATAAGGCTAGAGAGCCTTTAATGTGGCACACACGCAGGATTTCCACACATCTCTTCAAATACCGCTGCAAGCGCACAACCTGAAGGACACAAACAGTACACCGATGCATTTGCATAGTCACTAAGATCCCTCCTGATATGAAGCGACCGTCGTGTTTGATTTGATCTCTATTAGATTCACACATTCATATGCAGACACTGGCGTATCACTTACAGTGGGGTGACAGATGGGAGACATGTTGGTTATCTGGAAACAGGATTTCTATCTCAGGTCTGTCATCAGTTCCCTAAACTGGAGATCACTGAATGAAGCGAATTGGCTTTCTGTAGAAGAGGTGTACTGTATGTTCGCTTGTACTTGCATACATGCAACTCTCTTCTGTCGCTGATAAGAGAAGCAGCAGACGGTCGTTTACTCCGATTTCTTTTCTGCTTGCTTCAATCTAAGCAGGGCATTGGAGACATTGATCAAAAATACAGTCAAAGTGGAGGAGTCGCAAGCGTGCGGTGTGTAAACAACTCTGTATAAAGCATTTCCAGCCACGCCCTGACAGGAGCTGACCTATCAGATCAGTGCTGCAGCAATTAATCTCCATTATCCATGCTCTCTCCCACTCACCAACTACTCTGTATCTCCAGCGAGCCCTGCGGTCAACGTCCAAATGAGCTGCATCGTGTTGCAGATGCCAAATCAATACAGCCAATTCAGACTAATGCAAACACCTTTATATATGCAGGTTGTTTCGGAAACTATGCCATTAGATGGGTCGCAATGCTTTATTTACACCCAGAGGTTTATAGTCTTGTTTAATGTTTACATTGCAGACTGAAAATTATAGGTTTAGATAGAAGAAGACAAGGTCTAAGACAGAGACAAACAGAGAAGCAGAAACAGAGCTACCAGCGGGGTAATACTTATGCAGATTTTGATTTAGCAATTAGGGACAAAAAACGAAAGTAATAGGACCGAAACATTCTGAATAAATGAGGACCAAAAAGAAAAGCTCAGATGATGAAGTGACTAAAACGTGATAGTCATCAAATTGGAATAAAAGTTTCCTGCTCAGTGGTTATGAAAAACTGCACATCTATGTTTTTTTGTGATGATAGATTATTTCAGATTTTCTTTTTTTGTTTTGTTTACTTCGCTGAATGCAGAAAAAAACTGAATAGGAGAAACAAACTGCAAACAGTTCTTGGAACTAAATAAGTGACCTAAAATAACACTGAATATGTAAGTAGACCCTAAATTGTTTGGATGCAATTTGATTATTACAGCACTCTTGAAAGCTATATGTGAACTTTTTACACTGAAACTCCATCACAATGTGAAGGCATAAGGTTTTTTTAATGTGGCTGTTGAATGATAAGTGAGAGTCTAGAACAGGCATCCCCAAAGTCGGTCCTCAAGGGCCGCCGTCCTGCAGGTTTTAGAGGTTTCCCTGCTTTAGCACAGCTGATTATGATGATTGCAGTTGAGCAAAAGCCTGTTAATGAGCTTTCAATTAAAATCAGCTGTGCTAGAGCAAGGAAAACTCTAAAACCTACAGGACAGCGGGCCTCGAGGACCAACTTTGGGGATGCCTGGTCTAGAATCAGGCCCAGGTATTGATCATTTATTGTCAGAAGCAATTGTCAGATGCAACGAGATCTGACGCAAAACAAATATTTTACTGACATTTAATAAATGAGTCCTGAGTTTTGAAACCAGACTGACACACTGTCTAAAATAACCTGCAGATCATCAGTTACATTACCATACTTTTATCTCTCACATAAACTACTGCATCATCTGCATACAGTAGCAGTCATTCAAAATGGCCCTTCCCAGTCAAACGCCTGCCAAACGGCATCCCGCTTCCCTTCAGTTCCCAACGAAATCCCATCCAACTTCCAGCCAATGGCCTTCTCCTGACTGTGTAATTTTGTTTAATCTGACTCCACCCTTTCACTGAATTACATAGTCTCACCAGGAGATAACGCTTCTCTTTAGATCTTAATGTCCACAAATCATGACTTGACATGAATATTTTAGTACAAAGATTGATGTTTAAAAAGGAATTGAAGGGTACTGTCATGCTCTGGCCTGTTTGCTCCCCCTTAATTGGTTATTTCTCTCACCTGTCATTTTCCGTCCCTGCCTCAATTATAATTTATTCCTCTTACCTGTTTCCTTTGGTTTATATTCAGTTCAGCCTGAGCATTCAGTGCCAGATCATTACTTGTCTTTCTGTTAGTCTGTCTGTTCAGTTTTTGCCTTGGTTCATGTCCTGGATCCTGTCAGCCAGTGGAAAGGGGGTTTTAGTGTTTGTCTCGCTCTCCTGATCGCCCACTGTTCCTCCCCTGCTGAGTCCTCTGGGTTTTTGGCTCTATATGCGGGGAGGTTCAGTTTTTATCCGCTAAACCTGGCTCCAGGGGAGGAGACCAGCTTAAAGTTCCTGCATCAAGTTCTGGGTTCCACGTCCCCTGTCTCGGCTACCCTCTTCCACTGGGATCCTGCCTACTATCTGCACCTGATCCTGTCTGCTCTTGTGTGTGACCACCTGGTCATGCTTTGGGACCCTGTCAGACTGTGAACCCTCCTGGGAGCTTGTGTGGATGCCTCGGGAAGTCTGGATCCTGCCACCTGTTCTGTTCCTGCCTGATCTGGATCCTGTTCCTGTTCGTTCAGGATCCCCTGACCACAGGATGGCTTTCAGTATGTCCTCTGGGACTCAGCACTTGGAGACATTCTTGGACTGGACTGTTATACCAGAATGTCTGAGTTTGGGTGGTCCCCCGCCCCCCTCCTGCAGTGTCCGCGAGCCACAGCTCCACTTTAGTTTTTGTTTTGTTAATAAATGCTTTGAACGTTCCTACTGACTGTCTCTCCTTGAATACTGGGTCCATCTGTCCGCTTTTCATGACAGGTACCTGCGAAGGACCAGCCAATGGCCCATCAAGGAAAGTGGGGGGATTTTGAATGGCTGCTACTGTACATCCAGAAACCAGCGCAGGGACATGTTTTTTAGTGTAAACAGTAGTGTTCCAAATATTGATCCCTGAGAGACACACTTGTTTTTGATAAGACAGATTACTATTTATTATTAATAACTGCACATCCTCTGTTCTAGATATGTTTTGAACCATGTAAGCCTGCTTTGTCAATTAAAAAATATATTTTTTATCTCGTTTTACACACAATAGGTCATATAAAAGGTAGAAAAAGCTTCTCAAGTAACTTATCTTTATTCGTGTTTTGTTTTTTTATCATACTTTACGTAATCAGGGCTGTGATTCCTGCTTTGGCGAAGCCAGAGTAAAAATGGCCAACCTATTCTGACAGGTGAAAGGACAAAGATGTTTATTCATGGAGCCCGTCTGATCAAAAAAAGCCTTTAATGAGCAGCGCAGCTTTGCGGTTCGCCTCGGATTTGTTTGGCACTGGTATAAAATGGACCCAGGTGCAGTGAGAATCAGACAGCGAGGCAGACTGGGAGACAACTGAGAAGACTGAGGGAGGGGGGGAAGCATAGAAAAGGTAGCTCATTAGGAGAAATGCGGGCACAGGCAGATCTGCATTTTACTTCTGCTCTGTAATTAACAAATGGATTAATGGGAAAGAGACATGCGCGTCTGCCAATGCCACCGCAATTAATGAGCAGTTGGAAAGTTTCTTGTTCCATGGATGCCTGAGCGGAAGCAGGAGCGCAGGTCAGAGCCTTCTACTCATTGGATTTCTGTCTCCTGGCATCTTGGTTTGTTTCTTTTCCATTTCTGTTTGACATTGTTTACGGGTCCAGGTTTAGAAATAACCTTTTTCCTGAAGTTTTCACTTTTCTTTCCATTTCACCTTGTTATACCAAGATGAAAAAACAGTATCTATCCCAACAAATAGAGCTTTACTCTATTTGCACATAGAAGTGTTCTCATTTCTGATTCCAGTTGAAAGTGTCATAACCAATCAACACTTGAACAGATCACACAAAGTAGAGATGCTTGAACATAAACTATGATCACAGTTATTGGCCAAGTTTTATTTATTTTATCATTAAACAGCTACATTGCTCTCAGTAGGTCTAAAACGTTAAAGAATCTGACCTTTTGTACGCATATTTGACCAGAGTGTGCAGGACTATTCTGAAACAAAATGGAAAAAATCTAAATCTAGATAAGTCATTTTTTCTTAAAATAAGAGCATTTGTTCTTGGATTAAGAAGGTAAAAGAGACATATTGCCAATGGAACAAGACAATTTACACTTAAAATAAGAAAACACAATTGCATTGTCTCATTTCAAGCGCATATTATCTAATTATCTTATTTTAAGAGTAAAATACTCATTCCATTGGCAAACTATCTCATTTACCTACTCAAATTAAGGGTAAATACGCTTAATTTAAGGATTATTTTATTTATTTGTAAATCGTTTTTTTCAGTTATCTGCTTACGTTCAGGGTGCACAAACAAAGTTATCTGCATGTTGTTTTTTTTGCACTAACTCAAGGTATATATATGTTTGGATCTGGGGCCTAATTGTCTCCATGCATCAATTTTTTGTGAGACTTTATGCTGTTTGAAGAGGTGCTTACTTCTGGCTCACATGCATTGATCTGTGCACTGCCTGAAAATCTCTCTTTCTTTCTGTGTGGTGGCAAACCCTACAAAAAGGTTATTATCACCACATAAAGGGCTGGAGCAAGAAGATCTATCCCTTACCCCCTTAAATGAGTTGCAAAACTGAGTGCAATTTAGAACTGTAAAACATTTTAATTGTTTGAATATTGCAAATGCAATTAATTGTACAGCCTTACCTATTTTCTATTAAAGTAAGAATGAGAAAAAATAATGCCTATATCTCCTTAGGCCACACCCTTCCCATTACACTAATGCATCCCTTATTTTATGTATAAATCATTTAACGAGTATAATATTCAGCTTGTAGTTGGAAAATTGATATCAAAATATATATATTTAATGGCCTTATTACCATTTTCAAAGCACAGAGCTACTTCAGAGGAGACAGGATGCAACCCCGCCCCCACCCCTACCACTGGTATGCAGCTGTTAAGCATAGTGGTAGTGGGTTAAGTATTGGGGCTTCTTTAGCAGCTACAGGACCGGGACAATTTACACTTAGGGAACAGATCAGAAATTCCTCTCCTTAGAATATGCTATAGTAAAATGTGAATGGGATGAATATTAAAATGTTGTTACTAACTTTGGTCATATTGACTAAATATTTATCGAAACAACCTTTAATTCTCCCTTGGTCCAATAAAGCTCCACCAGCAGCTTTACATAGTGCGAGTGACCTTCTGTGTTGCAGCTGTTTTAGTTTCAGAAACGTTTTTATTTATTATCTGTCATGATTTTATCTAAAGCTCGGACCCACATGCAGTGAAGCCAAACAGAGAGACACAGTAAAAGTTAGGGAACGAGGTTTATTTGAAAGCAAGGTATTTATAGAGTTCGGTGCAGAGTTACCCTAACTCTGCTGAAAAACTGAAAGATCGAGGGGAAGACAGACTGTTCAGGCTCACTCAGTGTCATGGGAGTTGTAAATCTTGAAGGAGAGGATTTGCTGCCACTCTCGTTTCCAGAGAAGAAGAGACACATAGACTCCAGTCTGTGTGTTGGTCTACCAGGGTTTTGTTTGATTAGGTGGAGGGCAGAAACAGGGTTTACCCAGAACTTCGAACGCCAGTGGGAATGATGCAGCCGCTGAGTTGCAACTCAGATTTTTCCTGTAGTACTTGAACGGGTCGTGTGGTGAAGATGATTTCCTTACTCAGAGAGTGATCTCCTCAGCATGCTCAAAGGTGGCTGGATCCAAAACCTCCTGTTTACGGAATCAGATTTACGCTCAGTGTAAGACTCAGATTGATCCCACTTGGGAGAAGCGAGGTCCTAAAAGGTCCAGTTTGCAGGAAGGCTTCCTTCCGAAAAGCCAAAGACAAAACAAAAGACTCAGGGAGAAACATGTGCTCAGTAAAACTCTATGAGATCTGTGAGATCTGTGAGCTTGGCTAGTGAACAAAAACTCAAAATGCAAAACTCAGATTAGACTCAGCATAAACAAGGATTGGGCTAAAGTACCCCAAACTGGCAAACACTCTGCCCGAACTAGTGGCAACCAGCAGCTTAAGAGCAGTCGGGTGAATGAGGCAACAGGTGTGTGAGGAGGCGAACCGGAACCAGGCGCCTCCTGGTGGTGGAAGGGAGAAACACAAAAGACAAGACAGACGAACACAAAAACTGGGATCCTGACATTATCATATTTCAGCATATCTGAACAGTAAGAATAAATCTGCAAAACAAAGTCTATAAAATATGTTTCAATTGAAACATATTTTTTTAGATTTGAGCATTTTCTGACTATTTATCTGCTCTTTGTTGCACAGCTCTCCATCTTGGTTAGAATCTCCAAACAGCAGCCACAGAAACACCATCTTCCTCAGCCAGCTCTCCCCTCTTTCTCAGTTTGGTCATCCTCATCATTACCTCTTGTGATTTATACCTTGACAGTATTTTCCAGTTCAAACAGAAAAGGTTTAACTTTACTTGTTGCTGTTGTTTTTAATCATAGTTCTGCACACGTTCATGTTCACAAAATGTTTCCTAATAAATTTCAGGATCATTTAAGCTGTTTTTTTTTTTTTTTTCAGTGACATGCCATCAGTCTTTTAGTGTTTGTTTTTTGGGTCTTTTTTTTTTTGGTCAGCATTGGTTTTGGCCTCTGTTTTTTAATGAAAACCGCTCTTTCAGAGACTCTTTCTTATTGTTGATCCATGAACGCTATCTTAACTCAGGCAAATGTAGCCTGCAGTGCTTTAGATGTTGTTCTGGGTGCTTTTTTGATCTCCTGAATGAGTCATCATTTGCTCTCGGAGTGCTTTCGGAGTAAATCAGCAACTCCTGGGAAGACTTACTTCTGTTACAATATATGTTTTCTCCTTTGCTTTACATCACAGGTCAAAGTTGGTCTGCAGAGCTTTTTGTCTCCTTTTTAAATTTGTGTACTTTAAAATAGCAGATACCAAAAGCTAGACACCAATATACTGCTGTATTACTTAACTCTGAATGTTCTTAACGACATTAAACTGTCTAAAACAAAAGGGCTTGTGTATGAACCCTTGACTTTCAGTTTTTAAATCTCTGATGATTTGAAGAGATTAAAGTAGCAGCTATTAAAAATGGCCGTTCCCAGTCAAAAACCAGCCGAATTACAGCCGAATGGCTGGAAAATCCCCTCCAACTTCAAGCCACTGTCCTTCTCCTGATCGTGTATATTTTTTTACTCTGACTCCACCCTTTCACTAAATTCCAGGGTCTGACCAGGAGATGGTGCTTCTCTTTCGATCTTAATCTCCACAAATCATGACAGAAAGAACATTTCAGATGTTTAAAAAGGAATTGTAGGGAACCAGCCAAGGGCCCATCAAGGAAAGTTGGGAAATTTTAAATGGATACTACTGTATAACCTGACTCCGCCAGATGGATTTGCTCCTTATATCCATCTGGAAACAACTTCTGTTAAAGTAATTTTTGGGAAGGGGCGAAAATATTGGTTAGCTGATTATTGCCTATGTTGGTGATGGGCCGGGCCAAATAAACCAATCAGATCAACGAAGCATATGGCGTACTAACAGACCGGCGGCGAAAACACAACCACAGGCCAGGCTAACTCTTGCCGAAACCAATTAGGGAGAGAAGAGCAAAAACATCTTTTCCTCTGAGAAAAGCCTCCAGAGCAGTGTTTTGCTCTTCTTTCAGTGAAGAGAAATACTCTTTAATTCTGATAAAACTTGCTCCAACCAGCCCGCGCTAGCAGCTAGTTTCTATGCCGGCTGGCCGCCATGTTCTTAACTGGAGACTGAACTGTCAAGCTTCTCGTTGCGTCACACACTCCAGCCGCCTCACAAAGCCAGCGCTGATTGGATGTTTAGGATTTTGGTGAAAGCGGCTCCATTTCTTTACTTGAGGAGGTCTCCAGACTGATCTCTGCGGAGAGTGAAACCTTTGCGAGATCAGGATGGTCTCCACCAGGCTAAACTACTGTAAAACGTGGAACCCTAGTCTGAGGACACACAGCGTGATGAGAGCTGTAATACCGATGCTTATGAGCCGCCAGAAGTAATAAGCTGCTTCTGTCACTGGTTTGTGACCCACAGAGCAAAACTATAAGCTTGTTTGTAAGTGTCTATGCCTTCCTGTCGTAATCCATCACCGTGTGCGTATGTGTGTGTGAGAGAGCAGGCAGCAGGTGGTGTGTGTCATGGGTGACTGGTGCATTTGGGGCGAGACAGGTGTCATGTGCGTGAGCCCCCTGTGAATGGGCTGGCATAGTTGTGAGGTCTGTGCGTGAGATAAGCAATGATATGTGTCGGCAGAGTTGTCGGATTGAGTCTATTTGTGCTTTTTTTCCCCCCCTGTCTTTATCTCTGGAGAAACACACCTACCGAAGCACACGCACTTCCTGGGTATATATGTTGCTGATAGTTCCCTCTCCAGGAGGACAGCCAGCTCTGAGAAGTGTATCAGAGCAGAGCTGATAACTCAGGTGCTCAAAGATGAGGGAAGAAACAGGAAAAAGAAGACAACCTTCATGGATCTAGTTTTCATTCAGACATAATGTGCTTTCTTCTAATAAAAGATCTCTACATGGGAGCCTTCCCATTTGCCGAATAAAAGATTTGCAATTTACAGTTCACCCTGATGGGAGAAACCCTGGGATTGTTCTTCTCTTGCAGTTTTTATCACTTGTCTTTATAATCTCTTTTACCGTCACTCAGTGCATTAAGGCTTAGACTGATTGCATCTCTGGGAGCAATTGTTCCAGCTAGTTTCATTTAGTTTTTTTTATCAGATGTAAAGCTTTGCAACAGAAAAAAATACCTTATTATTTGGAAATAAGGTATTTGTAAAACTTGCTTACAATTAGTTGTGAAAGTAAGAAGAGTTGAATAGAGTACCCGAAGATTTGACTAAATTAAGAATAACACTTCTTTAACATTTTTCTTTCTTAATGAAAAGTATAAAGTAATCATTAGAAGAAATGACCAAACATTAAAATATTACTCTTTAAAATGCAACTGTATTGAACAAAACAAAAGCAATTGCCCTCAATCCTTTAACTGACAGGATGTATAGACACAGACTGCCTCAAGGAGTTTAACAAAAATCGATGTTTCTTCACTAAAAATAGACTTAAATTGAAAAATAACAAGACTTTAGATCAGCTTTTCGAAAGGATGTTTTCACAGCTATACAGGAATCTGTCAAGGTGAAGTATTAAGAGCCAGGAACTGTAGCTAGGAGCTATAATGGAGGTATTTGGATTGAGCCTACTAGCCCCATTTACACTACTGCTGAAAAACCGTATCGAGCACGGTCCGAGCTCAGTAACTGAGATAACTTATAAATTGTGTGTAAATGGAAAGCAAACCGATCTGAACTCTAATCCAGACGCGAATCGAACTGAGCTGCTAACTGCAGACCAGTTCCAGAGGTGGGCTTCGGCTTCGGCTTTTCCCCGGCTCCGATTCTCCTGATAACAAGACCGCATGAAGCAGAAGCGTCATCTCAGATCTGGCTGCCCATCCACATTCACACTCCCATTCCAGTAGTTGGCGGTAATGCCCCTCGGGAAGTTGCTTGCCAACCAACACACAAACAGAAGAAGAAGAACAAAATAAAACAAATAATCCAAACCTTTCCACGCAACATTTTGGGCCAATAATAACACGGAAGTACAAAAGTACACAATCCAAGCATAACGCTCTGAATGTGACGGGCGCCCGCATTTTGATTTGCTTCATTCCTTCCTTCTTTGTCTTCTTCTTTCTTTGGTGTTTTTATGGCGGTTGGCAAACAACTTTGCATTTACCGCCACCAACCTAAGCTTGATTTACTCCTTCAATACTGGCAGTAATACCACAGATCGTGCTTTAGGAGGGCGCAGGAGTCGCAGGAACCGAGATAGCGCGGATGTGTAAACGTCAAAGTCAGAACCGAAGCTTCGCCTGGTTAACTGATCCCGAAGCTCGACCGTTCCCCGCATGGATCGGTTTTTCAAGGGTAGTGTAAATGGGGTAAATGTCTCCCTACAGCTGCACAGTATTAAGGTGAGCCTGGTGTCAACACAGTTCTGACAACTGTGGAGGAGCCATGAAGAACCTTGGCTTAGTTGGGCCAAGCTATTGACAGGACAACTAGACATCATAAAATATGTTGAGAAAAAAAGATCCTGATACTATTTCTTAACCGAAAAGTGGCTTAAAGAAGCCACCACTAAACAGAAGCCACATTGAGGAAGTGCAAATTGATAGACAGCTAAAAACTGAAATAATGTGCTTTGGTTCTACGAGACCAAAGCAGAACAGAAGCAAATCCTGTGTACGATGCCTCAGACATCCTAAATAATTTGATATCCAGGAGGTTTATCTGCTGGTGATCTGATATTGTGGTCGTCTAACAGGAAAGCCCATGCTCTTCATCCTCTACTCTTAAATGTGCCTCTGCACTTGAGGAGTGTGAAGTGATGGAGGCGAGATGAGGCTCAGAGGTTGATTTCAGGATGGAAATGACAGATATCTCAAGAAAAGATGTTTAATGCTGCTCTGCGTCTGATTTCCTCTCTCTCTCTTCGTCGGTCTTGCGCTTGTCCCCTCCATCTAATATACCGCTCTTTCGCTCCAGACATTCATTCAGATTTGGTGGTGATCAGGTTTGCAGTGGAAGGGGATTCTTTTCTGCCTGATTGTCTAAGATGTCTGGATGGGAGTTTAAAGAGGTGAGAAGCGGGTGTGTGACTGTGGCATGGGAAGGCTCTTCTATGCACCTCCACTGTTCTATAAGAGGCAGTGAAGGACTTGGAACAACTTGGTTGACCTCCAGTTCACATCCAATGTAAGATGTGTTTATTTATTTAGCTGGCCAAGTCCCCCCGCCC
>JAGKQL010000069.1:2435426-2499435 GCA_018398635.1 Cyprinodon brontotheroides | reverse complement strand
GGGGGGGACATACACCGCTGTGATGGTAACAACAGTGAACTCTGGGCAATTAAAGGGTCTGCAGCCTAACGGTCAGAAATATGTCGGAGAGCAAAACTTAATGACTATTCTAGCATTTTACACCAGTTGTTATTGATGTAAACACAGAGTCCGCCTCCTGGCTCTTACCGCTGAGTTCTTTGTTTCTGTCGGCGCGGAAAGTAGCTAGCCCCTCCAGGCTAATGGCGTTGTCCGGGATTTATGATGTGAGCCACGTCTCTGTCAGAATGAGAGCGCAACAGTCCCTGAACTCCCTCTTTGCTGAGAGCTCGAGTTGAAGATGGTCAGTTTTGTTATCCAGTGAACGTACGTTGGAGAGCAGGATGGATGGAAGCGATGGTCTGTGGGGGTTAGCCTTTAGCTTGATTCTTATGTGCACCAGACATAAGAGCACATCTAAATGTGCGGATTTAGAACATTTCGTGTTGAATCCACAAGAGGCCTATGTTTTCACATGTAAGTCACACGGTTTTTCGCATATTAATCATATTGTTCACATGTGAACCATTTTTTTCCACAGGTGTTGATTTTAAAGGTATACTAAGCTAAATCGGTGTTGATTTTCCAGCGAGGCTCCCCAAGTAAAGAGTGCACTGTAAGTGAAATATGCTCAGCTGTTCTCCTGGTACGTAACGGTTGTTTTAGAAGCTTAAGCAGACAGGCGAACGCGAATCAGTATCACCATGTCTACCGCGTAGAGAACCTCTTTTCTCCTCTTTGCTCGCTGTAGAGCATGGGCTTTCGCTGTTTTTAAAACGGTTTTGCATGCATGATAACTGCACAAATATAAGCCACCGCGCCTAGCAACGCGAGCATGCCTTTCTACTGGGGGCGTAGCAGTTCTCGGCCAGAAAGAAAAGACCGACCATGCTGATGCACGACTCTCTGAGCCTGTGTGGAGTGCGGCCAGGTGGCTCCTGCCACCGAATTTTCAACTACAGACCACCAGAGGCTGACGAGAACACCTTTGTTGCGACCTGAAATGACTCATTTAATCATCCAAAACGTTATGGAACACATTAATTAAGTGAAAAATGTTGCATAGTATGTATGCCTTTAAATGGGAATCACATGTGAATCCCACTTGCTTTTAACATGATGGGCATTTAAATGTGTTACAAACGTAAATCGCATCTTAATGTCTTACGTGGTACATGAGTTTGACATGTGATTTTCACATGTGAAATGCGTGTTTTTTTTCCTGGAAGGGATATCTATTTTGTTAGCTCAGAATAAAACAGAGCACAGAAAATGCTTTAAGAGAATGTTGGTAATAAAGTCTGGGATGTGGACCGTTTCACATGTTCACTATAGGTCACTCAGGACTCCTCGTTGTGGGGCTCATTATTCTCATGGTCAGCATAAGCCATCAACAGTTTGCTTCTCTTTATTCTACACATTCAATATGATGGTACTTTTCTATATGTACCGTTGGTTTTAATGAGGTGCAAACTGTCCCAAACGCTAGAAAAAAAAAAATACTCATTACCATCTATATGCACCTTTTTAGCCATAGTGAATGACGGACTGTGACTACAAAGCTCATGGGAAAACACTTCTGTTCGCTTTCAAGGGGAGACCTTGAACATCCATACAAAGAGCACAAAGTATGCATCTGATCTGAGAGCTCTTACTGTTACAGTGGGCAGAAAATCTATCCTCTAGCTTAGACAAATGCTGCAGAAATGGTTCAATTAGCACTGGAACACAAAGGTTTTTTCCTACAGAAAATATTTAAGTTGAGGATTTGTTAAAACCTGTCCAGTTTAAAATCAACTGATGCTAAAATTTACTTTTATTTGTGTTAACTACAGTAAATCACAGAATTCAGTAAATACACGCCTTCTGTTAAAGCCTCAGAGGTTGTTTTTCTTTAGAGAATCTGAATAAGAATAGCACCATGAAAATCGAGGAACATATCAGAGAGTATGGTTAGTTTACAAAAACAAAATTCTGAGTTGAAAACTTCTCAGATACACACCTGTACGGTATGCACCAGAATCAGAAAGGTTCGACGCAGATGCAAAAGTGCAGAACAACATAAAGGTTTTTATATGCTCTCTGCTAAATGCTGACACTGATCACTTTGCACCTTCTGAGGATCCTTCCCCTGGAACCTAAAAGGGACAAAATGTGAAAAAGTACCAGAAAAATGAACGTTATACAGCCGCCATATTCTTGATGACTTCTTTTTTATTCGAATTTAAAAGGGTCTGAGGTTTGCACTGATTGGCTAGCTTTGCTTTTCGTTTGGCCGTGTTATGCTACGTTCAGATCGCACGCTGCAGAAGCAGCTAGATTACATGCAAAGTCAATGGTTGACGTGCATTAAGTCGCAGTAAAAGGTCCTGGAACGTGTTTGGAGCAGCAGGAACAGCGCCTCAGGAGCTTCTGAGCATCTGATGCTTGTGACGCGCTTTATCAGAAGCAGCAGCTGCTGGAGTTGGAAAAATTTAACTTTTTCTTTTCTGCTCGACATCAACCAATCAGAGAAGCTGATCTGGAAGCTTGCAGGGAGACAGACAACACTGCTGATTCAGAGCGCTATGATCACTCCTCTGAAACAGTTTTTTAACGCCTAAAGTAACTTAAAATGTGGAATCGTGCTGGCAAAATATGTTTGCTTTTATTATCTTGGTGCCTTAAGTTAGGATAATATAAGTTAAAAACGTCTTCCAGCCGCCACAAACATTAGTGGAAAACCCCGAAAAAGCGGCGAGGCCCCAGTGTACAGCGGTCTGAGCAGCTCCAACAGCGAATAATTACACGCAGGATCTTAATCATGATAAACTGACTGGACAGATGAAGTTTTCAGGTGGAATTTCTCACTTAAAAACATCTTAAAACTACTTTTTACCCACTGATCACAGCAAATATAGCTGCCATTTTTACAGGCAAAGAAAGGATAGGGTAGCTCCGCCCAACACGCATCAGACCCACATTTCGACCGTGCAGCTAGAGCAGCAAAGATGCTTCAGCCGTGCGGCAGAACTAAACTAGTACAAGCGTCAAAAATCAAGCAGCACTTGCATTTTTTGCTGATTGTGCTGCGTGCGGTCTGGATGTAGCATTAGATTAAAGTACAGATGAGTTGAAGGTGTTGACAGGTTGTCTGGGGTTGATACCAGTCTCATACTTTGCAACGTGGGGGAGTTAAGTTCAGAGACTAAATTTGATTTGCTTCATATTTTAGGAAGAAAAAAGACAAAAGAGACTTTCCATCTTCTCTATTTAGCTCAGTCTGCTGCCGTATGTAAACAAAAACATCACTCTCCCCTCTCATGATGACAGCCTCTGTCTCTATATGAGCTACTTTTAAGTGCTGGAACTGTTTTGTTGGGCTTCTTTTCTTTTAAAATAGTGTTCTCCTACATAAACGCTTTATTCTGTTTACCAGCTCCTTTTAAAACCAGTCAAACACTTCAACGATTAACCTTATTTCACATCACGGCACAATTTCCACTCACTGTTCAGGCGTTATGACTACAATATAATTCCTCTCTCACCTGGCGATTCCATCAGTTTACTTTAAGCATTTTATCCACATTATGCATGACTGTCTCAGCAGTCGCCCAGGTGTTACACGGGCCAGAGGTTAAAGGAAAGCAATTTATACATTTAATTATTCATTATGTGTTGCTGGCCGCTGCATGATAATAGGACAGTTTGGTGTCTCTGCTCTGTCATTTTATGAGTTTTTTGTGTATTAAACTCATTTTATCCACTGCAAACATTCATTTACTCATTAATGTTTTCTCCTCACTTATCCATGGGATTTATAGGCCTTTACCGGGAACATTTAAGGAGTGCTAATGGATGAGTGTGCATGGTCAGTTAACTTTCCTTGTGGCTTTCACATCCCAAAATCTCATTGAAGCTGTAATTGCAGCGTCGGGGATCACAGAAGAAACTGGGAACAACAGTAATTTGTGCTTTTGTTGTGGCCCAGGTGGATAATGAAGTGTAGCATACAGGCTTTGTCGCTTCTCTAATGGCTCATTTCATTTATCATACGCCTTTGTAGATTCTAACAAGCAATTCATTTTGACCTAGAAGCTAGAAAATTTAAACTGTGTCATTATCGTCTGCGGCGGTGATTAATAATCACCACTTTAGTTTGCATGGTGCACTGTCTCTATCATGTCAGCTGCAAAATTAACTTCTCCCTCCGAGCAACATTTTTCTTCCTTTTTTTTTCTTTGCATGAAGGCTATCAACTCTTCATATAAATATATCAGATGGGGAATATTGGATCTAATTATTTGTTTATCTTCTTTTGATAATGGCAATTTGTTGCGTCTTATTAGAGCCTTATGTTTCTAATCCTTGCACTAGACCAGTGGTTCCCAAAGTAGGGGATATGCCCCCTAGAGGGCGTACAGTGTAAATGCAGAACATGCATGATAGAAATTAAAAAGGTGCTTTTATGTATTGATAGTAATTATTAAAACATTAAAATTAACATTTAGCTTATATGAAGTTTAATTTAATTTCAAACTTAATTTTAGTTTAATTTTAAACTTTAGTAGGAAATTTATTGAAAATCATAAAAGATAAAATATATCATTATATATATTTTATGAAAAAAAAGTTTAGTTTTAAACTTTAAGTTTAATAGTAGTTTTATATTTTAATGGAATATGTAATTTATTGCATTGGAAATATGTTTGGTTCAGCTGTTGAAATAAAAAAAAAAAAACACTTCCTGTTTGTTCTGGGCTGAAAAGCTATTTTCAGTTGTGTAAATCTAAAAAACTAAGCGTTAAATATTGGGACAGTTTTTTAAATCTGTTCAGAAAATCAAGGCAGTTGCCATTTTTAAAATTACAGAATAAGCTGAGGATCCGTATACCTTTAAGTTTCATGTTATTTAACATGTGAGAGTTCTGCTTTTGTGTTTCTGCTGTGAAATGTGTAAAAACCAACTTTTGCATTTGGCTTTTGAGTAAGAGGCTTGGTATTCTTTTAATGTTTAATTTTAACAATAGGAGCTTCTAAAGAGAAGAATCAATTAAAATACCTTTGTAATAATATTGTAATAACACTAAAGTTTCTTATTTAAGTTTAAAAGTACAGCAACTTTTGTTTAAGTTACCAGTTGTCAGGGTTTGGAACTTCTATTGGGTGTCCTGGTAGTTAAAGAATGGAGCATTTGCTTCTTGGCGCAGTCAAGGGTTTAAGACTCAGGCTGTTACTGTCCCTGAAACAAAAAGAGAACAGTAAAAATAATTACAAAACAGTCTTAATTTGGGGAAAACAATACTTTTCGACACAGCTCCAGAAGTCGTAGTTAAGCCTGAAAACTGTAAAAAGAAAAATGGATTTGAGCCACTCTCTTTAATCTGGACTGAATGAAGTTTGTCTTTATTAGAATAGAATAGACAATCCCTTTATTGTCCCACAATGGGGAAATTCTGGTGTTTACAGCAGCAAAAAGATTATAGAAAAAATAGTCACACAAATGTGGACCTTAGACATGTATAAGAATAACCTACTAGTGAAGAGTTAAAAGATAAAAAAATAAAATACTTTAATGTGTATTAACAATATAATACCGTGCACCTGGAGAATAAAATAACGAATATACAGCTATGGACATTTTTACAGTAATGGATATTTGAAATATTCCCTTAGTGTCAATTTAGGCAATACCATACAGTGAAAATAAAAGATTTTACAATTTTACTTGTTTTATTTAACTAATGTTAATAGTTCAACTGACTACCCTAAAACTTGGATTTAAAAAAAAGTATGATTTAACCTCCAAAACAATTAATAAAAAGCCAGGAGAATTACCTCTTAGGGATAATAAGCCAATTAATCTGAACCATGTTGGCAGACCTTTTTGTTTTAAAATTTTTAAAGCTTCCTTTTTAGAACAATAGAAATGTGCTGGTTTTTCAATGCTTCTCTTGTTACACCGCTGCTTTTGTACGCCATTGGGTTTCACAGGTGCATGTAATAATCCTCCCACCCTGTCTGAGAAAGACACAGAGCAAAAACAGATTATGGTGTCAGATTCACCGCTAGTCCTTTGCTTTGCTTAAAAACCATCACATGCCAGTTGTGTTAGCCTCGATTAGCAAGCAGCAGCGCTGGAAAGACAGACCGGGAATGAAAGGACAACAAGGCAGCCAGCCAGGGACAGAGATGTTTGCTTTATCCCCGTTTGCTCAGTTTAGCTCAGGGCAAATATTGGCCTGAGCTCTCAGTAGCTGTTCTTTTCTACCAGCTTCAACATCACACTGCGCCTGCAGAGACTAAAAAGGTAGAAAAAGAAACTACAGGGGGGCCTGAAAGTAGAACATGAATCGGTGGAGAAAAGTGGGTAGTTATCACTGTAACACATGAAAGAAATGGTAGTTAGAAGGAACCAACATGCATCAGGTGATGGAAAACAACATGAAGGAAGTGGAAAAGGACAGTATGCGCAACTGATTAGTCTGCAGTCCAAATCAAAATGAATCCTAAGAGCATAGTTGGGTGCATGCTCTTTACTGAGGACGTATGGCTTTCAGATTTAAGGGTAAACGTCTAGCGCCAGTTTGGCTTGAAATCCAGCATTAAGTGGCACCTATTCCGCTGCTCTTAGTGTCTGAAAGCTGCTGTTTACTGTTCTAAGACAGGTTTCTCCTTAAAAGCCTGTTCATAGCACAAACAGCACAGAAAGTATGGAGGATTTCTTTGACGCTGAAGAGCCTCACCAAAAAAAAAAAAGAGATGAAAAAGTTTATTTTGTTTTGGGGGTTTTTTCCCCCCATTTTTGCCACGTTTAATCCCAAAGGAAAACAAGGCATTGCTAAAGTATGTGCATATTTTGGAGAGATCAACAGATTTTTTTAATTATTATTATTATTATACCTACTTGTAAAGTGATCTTTATTTATACATGATTTTTTTCAACATTTGCGAAAAGAAAATAATTTAAAAAAAAAGTGGTGTTTCTGGATTTAGCCCCCTAACTCATCACATTCGCATTTCGCTGCAATTACAGCAGCAGATAAATGGACTGAAAGTAAATGCGAACTTTTCTCTAAATAGCAGGGTTTGTCACCTGCTCCCATTCTGAAACTTGTCACCTTGGTAACTATAAAAGAAAAGCTTGTGGCACTTGCTGATTCCAGAGATGTAATTTTGATGCATTAAATGCCTGCACCGTGTTACCAGCTCAAAGTAAACTGCGGTTATGTCTCTGAGAAACTACAATGTACACTGTGGAGAGGGATGGAGAGAGAAAACCAAGCCTGGAAGACAGAAAGACTGGTGGAGTGGAAACAAGCGTGACACAGAGCATCTTACTTTGATTCTGTCCGAAGGTCACAGTGTTTCCTTTTGAATTTCAGCCAACTGCCTGCCTCACTTCTCCACAACAAGTCTTCTTCACAACAAGTATAAACACTTGAGGTGAGACATTGTCCAACAATATCTTACACAAAAGCTTTCACAAAGTGCTACAGGAAAAACAAAGAAGGTAGTCAGACAAAGGGGTTTGAAGGCTAAAACTTTGTCAACCTGCTTTTGAAACACCTGTCTCCAGCGTTTAACCATAGAGCTACTGATTGAATTACTTTATCCTCTTCTGCAGTAGACATGCATTACTAGCAGAGAGGCAGCCATACCTGGCAGGTTGTATTGGGCTGTTTGTTTGAATACCTGTTTCATTCCTTATATTCATCACTCCAGTAGATTGGCTCTTCCGTGTTGGTTCAGCTTGAAGGTATTGACTTTGGAGCAGGCACTTTTTTCTTCATCTTAGTTTTGGCCCAGGGTAACAGTAAGTTTTATGAATGATCTCAGCCCTACTAAATATAAATTAACTCAGTCTATAAGTCAGATAACTACAAGGAAACCAACCCTTTGGAATGAGCAATAGTGATTCGGCTTCAGTTCAGTTTATTTATATAGCGTCAATTTATAACTCATATATCAAATCTTACAGATTGGTTAAACATTTTCTGTCTAATGTAGTCTTTCTACCCAGCAGATTGCATCCAGTCACTGATTTTGCAGAATTCATTCCCCCTGAATGACCTTGTAGCAATAGTAGACATTTGCTTGCAATGTGTTGTAGACTTTGCAGCAAACAGAGCATGTATGCAGCAACAGTAGAGAGGAAAACCCCCCTTTTAACAAGATGAAACTTCTGGCAGTGTCAGGCTCAGAGGAAGTAACGTTTTAACCAGATTGACTGGGGGTTTCAAGGAGGCAGAGGCTCAGGTTGAAGACATCACATTGGTAAGGGCACTTAAGCCACGGCAGAAGTGTGTGTGCAGACGCCATGATATGTGCTGTCTGAATAGTGCTGGTGGTGAGGATGGACCAGTAAGCTGGATGCTTCCTAGCGTCGTTGCAGTTAGCATAGGGACCCCTTAACACCGCTATCAGCCGCTAGCAGCTAGAACTACTTCTACTACATCTTTTGGGTTACCGGACATATAGACACAGCCCTTCTAGAGTTTCACAAAACAGCATTATTTCATGACATATTCTGTGTAACACAAGAACATTTCTATACTTCCACATCTTTTGGTTGTTATAGTGGAGAGCTTCAGCCACTGGATTCATGTGTGTAACTTATGTTTTTTTTCTTTTGTTATTTTCCAAAAGGCTCTAGTCTTTGACCAGCGTCAGTCCTTTGTATGTCTATCACATAGGGACATCCGTAAGGCTGAGGGCTGTCTGGATTCAGAGCTCCTTTTCTACCCCAGATAGTATCCTATAACCTGACAACAGCCACATGCATGTCTCGCTCCGCTTCTAGCTCCACTCACATACATCTGGGAACCCGCTCATTGAAAGTGATTTCCCCAACCGAGGTTTATGGTCTGTGCCAATCAGGGCGCAGGGGCGGGTGTGTCCTGCATGTGGCGTAGTGGAGAAGCGAGTTCTGTAAGTCGTTCGTCTATACTTTTGGTTGGCTTCTTTTTTAAAATAAGTCTGCTGTGCACAATGTTGCCTTTTATCTGCACATTTTCATGGCACAAAAGCGACATTGATCATTTACCGACATTGCGCTGATTCCACTGTTGCTATATCCAAGATGTGTACGGCTGTTCTGTTTTGTTTTTTCCTATGTAGCTCTCACGAGCGTCGCGGGTTAGCTTCGGTGTGAGTGGTTGAAATAGCACGTCGATAAAGATGACAGACAAGTGGCTTATCCAATCATATGCAAGGAGTTTTGATAAGGCCCAGCCTTCAGTAAAGGCAATTCCTATGGCGGTTTCCCAGATGTATGTGAGTGGAGCTAGGCGGAGCGAGACATGCATCTGGCTGTTGTCAGGTTAAGTATCCTATCCCTTGATCCCAAAAAAAGGGAAGTAGCTAAAATCCGCGCTATTTGAATCGAGCCAGAGGCTCATGTAGCGTAGTGGTAGAGTTGGCGAAACATTCTCAATGAAGACACCTGCTGTGTGGTTCCCAAAATCAGGACCTTTGCTGCAAACCTCTCTTTCTTCTCTCGGCTGACTCCTTATTTGATTACTATGAAGAAAGGACACCAATACCACACCTTACCACTTAGCTGAGGGATGTTTGCCCAAATGTTCCTGAAGATCCTATGATGCACTGACCATGTGTAAATGAGAAAAAAAAATCCACAAAAGATTCACCACTGGGCCCAGTTCTTATTAATCATTCCATCATAGAAAACAAATGGGTTAAAAGCATCAATACCATTCCAGATGACATGCAAGGCCACAATGACTAGATGGGAACAGGATGTACCCCCGTTTTCTTGTTCTTATTGTCTTCGTAACTTTGAGTCCAAATTAGTCCACTGATAAATATTTAGTCACACCTTTTGAAATGTGTTTGCAGTGTTGGAACATCAAGTAAGACTAAAGCGACCGATGTTCAGAATTAACCCATACAATGTCATAAAGGATTAATATTGCACAAAGCCTTTAAACAAAATACAGCTTATGTAAAACATTCAAGGACTCCGATATCTCATTCCACAGTTTGCTGACTAGATTTACGAAGCCAGGCTGAAATAATCTACAGTACTATGGTGTTTTGACTTGATGCTCCCTTCCATGTCTGCCAAACATCCTGTCTGGTAGTCACTTTCTTTTTTTCCTTATGATCATTCACACAAGCTTAAGGATCAATTAAATCTTATTAACATCATATTAGTGTATCAGGTCAACATGTTAATGATGAGCCCTGGATGAAGAAAAGAGTTGGTGATGAAGGCTCCAGATTAGGAAAAGTAATTGGGTGGAGAAGACACTCAGCACATGTACAGGTTTGACAGTAAAGAGATAGATCCCTTTAGAAACGTAGTAACATGACCAAACTACCAATTTCATTCTTTTGTGAAACAGGAAAAATGTCATCCCAGTTATGGCTTCTTGCTCTGTTTTTGTTCTCCTGATGACATGCGGTGTAATGAGGCTTTGTGGCAGATACAGGGATTATTGCCATCTCTTGGAGTCTAGTAAAGGATTAACAGGAGCCAGTAAATCCAAAGGCTAAAGGGGGAAAGAAAGACAGGAGGAGAAAACCCAAAGTTCACAAGAAACTTTTTAGGTGCTGCTAGACTTTTTGTCAGCCAAATTGGCAAACATCATCCGATGTCTAGGGCCGTTCTGGTAAAGAAAATGAACCGTGGGTGGAATGACATTGATTTCCGGTGGCACAGTAACAGAGATCCTCTCCTAACTTTTCCTAAAGGAATAAACACCCACGCTGCTTACAGCCCTTCTCTTGCTTATTCACCCTCTTTACCTTTTTACCCACGTCTTGTACCTTTATCTTGACATGCCCTCTGTCCATACAATTGTGACCCTCTCTCTTTCCACCTCCTTTCTCCCTGTCCCGTTCTCCATCCATCTTTGAAGAGGTATAAAAGGGAACGACATTAAAATTCTTTCACGTTTCATTTGCACATGTTGATGAAACTGCCATTGCACAGTTTTTGACAGCATTCCAGCAGTGCAAGTCACAAGGATATTTCGGCACCAGAGATACAAAATCATTTATCCTTTGAAAGGTAATCCTGTCACTATGGTTTCGTATTTGAAGGTTAAGACTTTATTTGAAGTTGAGGAACTGCCAGATCTCAATAAAAAGGTCAGATTGGACATCATGCAGGTGGGCTATGTGGTAACAGATATTCTTAAAAAAACACCTTTAACTCTATCATGAAATAATGAAATCAAAATGTTTACATAAATGCAATGCAATGGACTTAATCTAGGACATCAAATAAAGAATCGTCACCCAGTTTTAGAGATAAAGCTCTGCCTTTATGCCTAACTCCATTATACATCACAATTCAGCACCATTAAGTGAACAAATTGGTTAAATGAAGTGGCAGAACGACCTCTCAATAAGGCATTTAACTCAATTTTGTATAAGAATCAAAGCAAAGTATAGTCCCAAATTGCTGTTGACAAAGACAAAAGAGAATCTAAAAACTGGGTTTGTTCTGTAGTTTTGGTTTGCCTGAGACTCAGCCTTTAGAATCCAAAAAGGCATTTTTTTGCTCTCATTACAAGTCAAAATCTAAATTAGAGCTGCAAATGAATAAAAATGTGCTATTTAAAAAAGATGACCAATGTCCACTGTAATGTTTAAAGAGACACCATTTTAGTTTTATGTTCGGAGTTTAACATATAGAAAAACATAAAACCTTTGCAAAAACAAGGTAGATTTTTTTTATGCTTTTGTCCAAAGCGACTTTCAAAGTAGACACAATGTTATCATCAATATGACAATAAGAGCTATTGAGGAAAATATTTTTTACCTTATGATGGAAAATGTAGATCTTAAAAAAATACATTTCTGATACTCAAAGTCAGCTTTGTTAATTGTTCATATGTACAAGAAATACAAAAAGATTGAGATCAGGTTTCTTACTATACTGGAGACAAGACATTTTCCACCATTAAAATTAGACAAACATTCAATTATACAATAAATAAGTAAGAAGGTAAGTAAGAATACAACAAAAAAGTAAATGGAGTGTCTTCTTAGGGAAGTTGCAGTAAAAATTTAGTTGTTGTTTTTATCAATCTGATGTGTCAAATGCTGTTTTTATGTAAAAGAAATATATTTTTTGTATACATTTTTTGTTAAATTGGAAAGAACCATTGTGGAGGATCCAAAATGTCTATTGTAGCTCCAGAGGTTGTTTTTAAGCATACAGATGCTGTGTCGTACCATGGGATAATAAAGGCTTTCTTTTCAATGATGAATCACTAAAGCTGATTATGTTCATGTAATTTAACATCTTTACTTTTTTTTTTTTTTGGCTGTGTGACAGCGCACAGGTGACTCAAGGTATTAACATCTGCCTGATGGCAGCGACCGATACAGCTCTAAAACAGCTTCTTCCCCACCGCCATCAGACAGCTGAACTGTTTAAAAACTCTAAATCATGTCACAGACTGCATCACACTAAAAAACACCCAACCTAAACACTGCAAAATTGAACCATATATATTTAATGCTCTGAACTTCCATATTAATGCGTTAGATCACCATTTTTGTTTTTTTTTTCACACCTCGTTTTCTCCCACACTGTTTACATTTGATCAATTGAAATGTCATGAACCATGTACAAAACAAAATGTTGTTCTGTGTACTCTCTGTATATATAAAAACACAATAAAAGTTGCCTAAGTTCATGGAAATAAAATAAAAAACATAGATACCGTAAACTGAAATTTTAAAATAGAAATGAAATCCAGAAAGAAACTTTGAAAAACTTTTTTCAGCTGTCTATTTTCTCATATTTGTCTCAAAAAAAGATCTTTAGCAAGATTAGATCTGCGCTCAGAATCAAGATTATGTTAGAATCTGTATTGAAGTTCTCCAAACCACTGTGAACAAGACTGATAATAACTCTCATTTGATTACATCTCCGTACAATACAGGAAAACTAACTGGACATTGTGTTTTCCAGAGTTTGACACTAATGCCAGGTAATGTGGAAAACCGATGGTAGTCTATCAGGCTCAGTTGGACGCGCCTCTCGGATAACTTCATTCTTGAATGCAAATTAAACGCAAATGTAAATTAAAACCATGTTTGAACCCTTCCAAGGCAAAGTGAAGAGGCAAATTTAATTGTATAGCACAAAGTGCTTTACACATGATTAAAATATAGGAAAATAAAATACAATCAAAGCAAGTATGAAAAAATAAAATAAAATGCAAAAAAAAAAGAATATTAAAAACAGTTGGACTAAAAAGAAAATAAAAAAAATTTGAACTAATGATGTTTTAGAAGTTGAACAGTTTAACTAGAAGAGTCGAAGACAATCCTAAACAAATGTGTTTTTAGTCTTGATTTAAAGCTACAGTGTGTAATAATTACAGCGATATACAGTCAGAAATGTAATATATTATACATAACTATGTTATTTATCATCATCTACGAAGCTCAGCCTCTTAACCTTAATATTTGTGTTGCCTTAGAATTCAAGTTATTTATAATTACATAGGAGCTGGTCTCGCAGCCATGGAGGCAGACATCTTTTATGCTACGGCAGCGCGAGCCAACAAACTAGTGATTACAAGATTTTATTATCTTAAGTCTACATGAAATCTATACCCTACACAGACTAATGAAATACTATCTGTAAAATTATCTATGTAAACAAACCTCATCACTTGAAGGTAGGTGATGTGGACGCCGTGGAAAGACATTTTGTCCCGCAACGCTCGCCGTACTGTTTGGGGGGTAGAAGCGGTGGGGGGAGATGTTCATGTTGCTGCAGTCTGCAGTCTGACCGCTAGATGTCGCTAAAAGTTACACACTGTAGCTTTAAAGGAAGTCAGGCTTTCCGCACTTTTACAGTTTTCTGGAAGTTTGTTCCAGATAAGTGGAGCATAGGAGCTAAATGCTGCTTCTCCATGTTTAGTTCTGGTTCCAAGCTCTAGTAATGTTTTTCATGCATTTGCAAAACTTTTCCTTTGTAGTGTGAACTTTCTTTTTTGATTTAATTGACTGTCATCGGTCTGGCAACTGCCCGATAACTCTGTTATTTCACTCATGATTCCTCCAGTTATGCCATTTGATTACATTTAGACACGCCGACTCCTTCAAATCAAATCATTCCCATGCCCTCTTGGTGTGAGAGGCATGAGAGCCGACTCTCGGTGCTTAGGTTAGTGCTTTGCTGTTTTTATCAGTAATTCTATTGCTGCATTTCAGATGGAGCCCAGGTTCCAGCTTCTCGCATCATGTCTCTTTCCTTCACAGGTTTCACTTAATAGCACCTTCATTTCATGGCACTTGAAATCATCTAGGCCTTGTTTATTTCGCGCTAGTGCATTCTAATCTTTAGGTCCTAATGCGCAATCAGCGATGAGAGTCCGGGTGGTCAGACAGGAGGGAAGTTTCAAGAAAATCCACAGATTATACCAGTGGCAGACATCAATGAATCGGCTCAGGATGAGCAGTTTTTTTCTCAAGTCAGAGACAAAGAGTTTATAATCGGGCTTATAGACGATGATTTCTCGGCTGATTCTTCAAGTTTCACTGTTGCCTCCCTCTGCAGCAGCAGGGCTCGCTGCCAGCTTGTGTGTAAACCGGGACAAAGAGGCAAACCCAGCATGAGTCACGCTCTGTGGGGAGATTCAGACACACACACACAGCACATTAGTCTAATGCATTGATTTTTCTGTGAGATCTCATTCGCCATTATAGCAGCCAGTCTTGGTAGTCAGTATGAGAAGAACAACTGACCACAGTTGGTGAAATGGTAGGAGGGGTTAAGGGCAGGGAAGGTGGGAGATATGGAGCTATTAAGATGCAAACAAATACAAATGAGTTAGCTGAAGAGAGAAAAGGTTTGAGGCAAGTGAAAGACATCCGTATCTTCACACATAGTCCTGCTGAATCACAACCACAGGCATGTAACTACATCTACAGAGGCACTTGTGGCGACTGATCAGAGACATGAAGTGGGGAATCTAGGAAACTGCTGCCTGATCCATCAACCTGATTCTTGGTTTGAGGCCTTTGCCACAAACCGAACACTTCAAAGAGATTTGGTGAACACAAAGCGCGGGATTTCACCAGCCAGAAGTATAAAAGTTATGCAACTGCTTTTTTTTTCTTTTTTTTTTGACCCTTATGTAATGCTGCGCTCTCTGAGTGGAAGATTTGCCTCGCTATAATGTTCCCCTTGTAGCAGATGCCACAGCCGATTTTCACTTGCAGGCATTACGTGTGCATTTTGACAAGCTTATTACCCATACAGAGGCCGAATTACCCTCAGAGGGGAGATACAAAGATATCTTCTGATAGTCTATCAGGCTCAGTAGCATGCGCCTCTGGGATAACTTCAAAATACAACCCCCCCAACACATATTTATTCTTGATTGCAAATTACACATAAATTTGAGCATTACACCAATTAAAAAGCATTGCTTCAGCTATAAGTCGGCATGAAATATTAAGTTGCTGTAACAGGACAGGGAAGCGTCAGACATGCGCGTGCATCCATGAGAACTGATTGCTTTTGGCCGGGGTTCCTGTTAAAATGTGTTGATGGGGCATGTCTCCTTCCACTCTGCTCCACTGGCTGATTCATAAGCTTCATAAATATTGCAGAGAGGCATACTTACACTGGCATGTCAAGTTAGGCTCAAGCAGATCCGGGCTGTGATAGATCATTATTGGGGAAATGGGGAAAGAAGCTGATGAGTAGTTTGCATTTCCGCCACCCCACGGGACCATCAATATGAAGTCTGTCAAAGCCAATTATTGACATCAGCAGATTCCTGCACTGGTCCGCCGCATTTTTTTCCTTATTTTCTCTTTTATTGTTGTTTTCCTGAGGCATGTTGACGTGGCGAAATGTGAAATTTCTCAGGCGAATGGTAATTTTTCCTTCCCACTTGTTTTCTATTGGTTTGTCAGACTGGGAGAGTCAAAGCTGCATGTAGGAATAAACCGCAGGGTTTTCCTGGAGCAGAAGCACAGCCTAATTGAGTTGTCAGTTAAAGGAAACAATGGAAAGAAACCCTCAAATCTACCCCCACAGTCCCTCTCTTTCTATTTCCCCATTCTTAATTGACTAACCGTGTATGCCGAGGAGAAACAAAGAAATCTTGAAGTGTTCAAAAGGGGCTTTGATCTCAAAGCACCTTAAGGCCCCAGAGGACCATCAAGGTTTCCTCTGTCCTTGTATCGCACAGTGTCTCTGTCTGCTCCTCCTCCTCCCTTTTGCGTCCTTTTCTGCTCGCAATGATCAGCGAGGGAGAGCTCTCCGAGGCTGCCAGATAACCCTGATACACACACATACAGACGCACGCCCACTGCAGTCTCTGCCTCATTCTCATTCCCCTCTCGACGGCTGCGTTTACCTCGACGCACTCTTGCTTGCTGCAAGGTCATGTTGAGATATTTCAGAAGGAAACGCTCTCCGTATTCCGCTGCTGCTCTTACTCTGCCGTGGAAGCCACAGCAGAAATCCAGAGCTAATTTAGTTTGCCTTTGGGAGAGGAAAAAAAAGGTGGGGTAAATCTGATGGAAGGACAGATGGAACCTTAGGAAACTGACGGGTAGACATTTGGTGTGAAAAGAAAACAAATCACGGAGAAAAGAAACAATCAACGCAGTGGAGGACATTGTGAAAAGAACAACACTGATCTGGTTAAGAATACACACCATAGTTTTACATTTTTTTGTTGTTATAAACGCAAAGTAGTGCAGGAAGAAATTATAAATGATTGTTAAAGGACAAAATGAAACGGGAAGTGTGCAATTTTAAACAGGTCCCAAGAGTCTTGAGCTTCCTTTTAGTGTAATTTTGGCTGTTTGACAGTTTCATCTGTTTGTCTTGTTCAAATAGATTTTATAGAAAGCATATGTGATTTTTTATTTTTTTCTTGTCTTGTTGAAGTATGAATTTTACACTGGGGTATTAGGGCCAAGCTAGAGATTTTTTTTCCTTCTATTTCAAGAATAAAGTTGTAACATTACGAGAATAGAGGCATAGAATTATGAGAATAAAGTCGCAACATTACAAGAATAAAGTTTCAAACCAGAATAGCCATAAAATTAGTGCACGAATAAAGTCGAAAAATTACTGAGAATAAAAGTCGTAAAATTACGAGAGATTAAAGTCCTGAAAATTATAAGAATAAAAGTCAGAAAAATGAGGCTTAAAATCGTAAAATAGAATAAAAATAAAAGTCCTAACATTACGAGAATAAAAGTCGCAACATTACGAGAATAGAGGTATAGAAAATTACGAAGAATATAGTCATAACATTATGAGAATAAAGTCGAAAATTACTAGAAATAAAGTTGAAAAATTATGAGAATAAACTCCTAAAATTTATGAGAATAAAGTCAGAATATTACGAGAATAGAGATAGAGGCATAGAATTATGAGAATAAAGTCGTAACATTACGAAATAAAGTCGCAACGAGAATAGCCATAAAATTACGAGAATATAGTCATAACATTATGAGAATAAAGTTTAAAAATTACGCTGAATAAAGTTTGTAAAATTATGAGAATAAACTCCTAAAATTTAAGAATAAAGTCGTAACATTACTTATGAATAGAGTGTTATAGAATTATGAGAAATAAAAGTCATAACATTACGAGAATAAAAGTCGCAACGAGAATAGCCGTTATAAAATTACGTACTAATAAAGTCATAACATTATGACACAATAAAGTCAAAACACATTTAGAATAAAGTCATAAAAATTATAAGCAAATAAAGTCCTAAAATTCAAGAATAAAGTCGTAATCAAGCATAAGCAAGAATAAAGTCAGAAATTAGAATAGCCATAAAAAGGAATAAAAGTCATAACATTAAGAGAATAAAAGCTCTAAAAAATTACGAGAATAAAAGTTGTAAAAAATTATAAGTAAATAAAGTCCTAAAAATTCAAGAATAAAGTCATAACATCACGAAAAAAAGAGGCATAGAATTATGAGAACAAAGTCGCAACATTACGCAGAATAAAGTCACAACGAATAGCCATAAAATTAAGAGAATAAATCGTAAGATATATTCACGCAGAATAAAAGTTGCGTAACATTTATGAGAATAAAGTCTAAAAATTACAAGAATAAAAGTGCTGTAAAATTATGAGAATAAAAGTCATAAAATTTAAGAATAAAGTCAGAACATTACGCAGAATAGAGGCATAGAATTATGAGAATAAAGTCGAACATTACGGTAGAATAAAGTCAAAGTAACGAGAATAGCCATAAAATTATGTAAGAATATAGTCATAACATTATGAGAATAAAGCTCGAAAAATTACTAGAATAAAGCTGTAAAATTATGAGAATAAACTCCTAAAAATTTAAGAATAAAGTCGTGTAACATTACTTAGAGAATAGAGGCATAGAATTCATAGAGAGAATAAAGTCGTAACATTACGAGAATAACAAAGTCGCAACGAGAATAGCCATAAAATTACGACGAATATAGTCATAAATTATGAGAATAAAGTCGAAAATTACCAGAATAAAGTTGTAAAATTATGAGAATAAACTCATAAAATTTAAGAATAAAGTCAGAAAATTACGAAAATAGAGGCATAGAATTATGAGAATAAAGTCGTAACATTACGAGAATAAAGTCGCTAACGCAGAAATAGCCATAAAATTACGCAGAATAAAGTCATGTAACATTATGACAATAAAGTCAAAAATTACTAGAATAAAGTCAGAAAATTATGAGAATAAAGTCATAAAATTCAAGAATAAAGTCGTAGCATTACAAGAATAGAGGCATAGAATTATGAGAATAAAGTCGCGAATATTACGAAATAAAGTCGCAACGAGAATAGCAAGAGCATGTAATAAAGTCATAACATTACAGACATTCGATTACTTAGAATAAAGTCCATAAATTATAAGAATAAAGTCCTTAAAATTCAAGAATAAAGTCGTGAACGCTACAAGAATAAAGTCTAGAATAGCCATAAAATTACAAGAATAAAAGTCATAACATTATGAGAATAAAGTCAAAATTATTGAATAAAGTTGTAAAATTATGAGAATAAACTCCCTAAAAATTTAAGAATAAAGTCGTAAACATTACGAGAATAGAGGCATAGAATTATGATAATAAAGTCGTCAATGACACTACGAGAATAAAGTCAGAGAATAGCCATAAAAATTACGAGAATAAAGTCATAACATTATGAGAATAAAGCTCCAAAATTCACGTGTAGAATAAAGTTGTAAAATTATAAGAATAAAGTCCTAAAATTCAAGAATAAAGTCATAACATCACGAGAATAGAGGCATAGAATTATGAGAACAAAGTCGTAACATTACGAGAATAAAGTCGCAACGAGAATAGCCATAAAATTACGAGAATAGCCATAAAATTGCGAGAATAAAGTCATAACATTATGAGAATAAAGTCGTAACATTATGACAATAAAGTCGAAAATTATGAGAATAAAGTCGTAAAATGATGAGAAGCAAGTTGACAGCTCCTACAACACTACAGCACTTTCTTCCCTTAAATGAGGAATGTCAACCATTATGTGAACTTATACTTTTGCATCGGTTTGACAAATAAGGAAATCTTTTGGCACCACCATCAAATTGGGCAGGATGTCTAAGTGGACTCAGGTTGCTGTATGGTGGTGAGCCGTCATCTGCTGTTCGGAGCTCAAATCTTTCTTTCTGAAACAGGTTGTAGTTTGATGACTTCATTTTGTAATTTTACGACTTTATTCTCATAATGTTACGACATTATTCTCAAAATAGAAGAAAAAAAATATCTAGCCTGGCCCTAATATTCCATCGTAGGATTTAGACTGGGCCTTTCCAGCATGTTCTAAACCCTTTTGTTGTATCCCTGGCTGTTAAGGTTAGTGTTTTTGCATTTTGACCCCCCCAGTTAGCGAATAGCTGTAGAATGGCAGCAATTTGGAGCAGTCAGCTAGAGAGAGGGGGCAGCAGGCCAAGATCCTCTATGGAGCTAAATTAAAACTGCCTTTATTTTAGTAGCTGCATGCAAACCTTTTCAGAGTGTTCTTCACTTCAAAAACTTTTGCGCTTTTTATACCTATTCACAGCCTATTCTAATTGGCTGTTGCAAAATGAAAATACATATAAATTCCTTTTGCTTTACAACCTTTGCAGGTTTGGCATAACTTTCGTTTTGCTGTAATTACCAAAAACATGCTTTTCACATCGCTAGAATCCCATCCTTCGCCTTGCTTCCCCTTGCAGCTCTCCTTTTGCCACCTGCTACATAATGATAACATCTAAGTAGATCGCTCTGGATGTGTAAACTGCATTCGCTGTGAATGCACTATTAGTAGGTTTGCTATTGTACCAGAAGCTCTGCGTTTTCAAATGAGGGATCCTGTAAATGTCTACATCTTTGTTTTTGAGCTGTCTGTTTTTCTACATGTTGCTATTTAATTGATAATTTTCTCAAACAAACATTTGAGGCCTTCAAAGAAGGGTTTGATTTGTCCTAAAAATGAAATTAAACACATTTTCACTTTATTTACTGACGATTTACTAAGATTATTGTTAGTTTGACAGACTTTTATGAAAAGGGTATCAGTGTATGTGTCAGGTCTAAGCATCTAAAACATCATACATACATACATACACAGGGAAAGAAAGAAAGCACAGAGAATTAATTTAGTTACTCGCGAGAGAATAGGAAGGAGACTGCAGAGTTTACAATCTCCACCCCACTCTGCAGTCTTCAGCTTTCTCCTTGCTATTTATTGAAGAAAAAGGGATGGATGTCCCTAATTACACCAGCTGAGGTTTTAACTAAGGGAAAAGGGAAACAAAAGGATCTTACTTTAAACCTCAGCACATATGTTAAAAACAAAGCATGTTGTTGTTTTACAATTGAATTGTTCCAAGAACACATGTTTAGAAGAAACATGTGATAGAGGATAATACATAATAATAATAATAATACATTTTATTTAACAGCGCCTTTCTTGACACTCAAGGTCACTTTACAAATAATACAAAAAATAAATAAGGATGTTCAGGCCTCCTTCACAACCCGTCTGTTGCATGACCTTTATCTGAAACAATCTTAAGCAAGAGTTAATAAAAGATGAATCAGACATTATACATCATAATAGTTCATTAGAACACAACCCATGAAACACAAACGGAGTATAAATAAAATATTTCTAACAATATGTAAAGCTCATGCCTCACTTCTTGCTATTTCATTCCAAAAAAAGTAGAACTATTTATCTTTATCCAATTCCTCTAAAACAATGGTCTACTTTGTGATGATCCATGGCATAAAATCCCCAAAAAACACTGAAATTGGCTGTTTTTTTTTTCTTTTTGGAAAAGAAAAACACAGTTGATAGAGATATATGTCCTTTGGAAAATACTGCAATTGATATCCCCATTTCGTTTTTCTTCTCAGATTAAAATCCTTTTTTCTCTAACTTTAAGCTACAACAATAAATAAAAAATTGTCTGAAACTGAATTGTTTACTAATCTACCGTATCTTTCTTTCTCTTTCCTCTTACCACTATAAATGTTTAACTAAAGCTTTAACTCAAAAAGATGCCATCTTCTTGGAGATGCAGATTTGATATGATTGAAAAGGAGCAGCATGCAACAAAAAAAGAAGAAAGCCCTAACTACACCTTTGACTGACCCTCGGAAAGAAAAGCCAGACAAACTAACCTCCAGATAAAAGAGTAGAAATGGGAGAGCCCGGCTCCTGACACTGGCTGACAGCTCCAGCAGATTAAGGACTGCTAAGCAGTAGCTGAGAAGTGGTGGTGTTCAAAGAGCAGCCCGGCCTTATTTTAGGTTTCCTGGACTCCTTTCACTTCAGTGATGCAGGCTTGACTGCACCCAGTCGTTCAGTAGCCTCCCCCCCCACCCCGCACTTCTGTGTCTAGAGATATGTTCGCTTAAGGGAAATGGCCATTAAAATGTCATTACTGCATCACTAAAATCATCATTTTTTTTTTTTTTTCCAAAAAAGCACTGCTTCCCTGAGGCTTTTCATTGTTATGGGCTCGATGCATTCCCCCAGCATAGAGAAGAACCCTAATGTAGCGGAACACAAATGCTAATCTCTGTGTAAATATCACGAAAATTCACTCTCCTCTCTGCTTTTCAGTCTTAATAGCACAGATTCATTCTGTTTTTGCTCTGTGAAATTGAATTAATTATCTAAGCAAAAGCAAAGGTGTTGTTATTATGGTCTCCCTGTGTGGGGACCTAATGGAGATGATTGCGGCATTTCCATTCAGACAGATTTTTCCTGATGCAGTATCTAAAAGGTTGCGGTAGTTTTTGCTATGGTTGAGCTATCAGTCGTGTGTGCTTAAAAAAAATGGATGATTTGGGAATGTATATTAAAAGTGGGCAGAAAGCCTGTGAGGACTGTGATGTAACACGAATCAATTCATTAGGCACCTAAGAAGGTGGAAGCACTTTGCCATTCGAGTCTCTTTGCACGATGAGATCATCTGAGTGGTAGTCCATCAAGCACCACTGAGGGAAGCTCATCTGAATCTGGTGTCCATGTCCGAGAACGGGGAGTCCTTTTTTTCCTGCTTTAATCGAACATCTATTCTGCTGAACCATGCTGTCTGAGCACCATTGAGAACTTTAGCAGGCCATATATCTAGCCAATTATACTAATCATCACCTTACCCTATCACCTCTGATCTTATTTACTTTATGATCTAGCTATTTCCAGTTCTGCTGACATTCTAGTGTTTTATTGTCTTTTTTAAAAACTCTTAATCAGCTATGAATAATGAAATATTGCTGCAAGCAAACGCTTTTCACCCCTTCTTAGCATATGTGAAGCAACAAAATAAATGCACATAGCTAATGAGATAATGGAATCAATACAGTTGTTTCTGCATGAGAGTAGAGAACAGCATGCAAAGGCGACCCCGTCTGCAAATGATCTCGACCTGCACTGACGGCCAGGAAGCGCTCTTCTCTGTGGTTTGGACAGGAGCAACCCGAGCAGAATCTTCGAGTTTAAGCGGGGCAAAACAGCATCAGAGGAATTACTGGCAGACAGGCCGTGTCTCTGCTGTGCTGTTGTCTCGTATGTGCTCTGTTTCCCTCCCTCACCCTTCTTCTGTGGCTTTCTGCCAGCCTGTAAATGGCTTTGACCTTTCCTGGGACTAAGGACAGGAGCCATGGAGGCAGAGGAGAGAACTGGCGGGAGGAAAGAGTAGAGTAGGCGGTTGACTGTAATAAACTCAGAGCAGTGGGCGGCTGTCAACACTAATAAATGGGAAAGGGGAGGAGGGTGGGCCAAAAGATGAATACTAAAGGTGCCTCAGTCCTCCGTTTACTGTCTCTTTTGACCAAGTTGAGGTGAATGAGATCTGATGCTCATAGAGACATCTCTCTGGATGTGATTATCATGATTTTACTAAGGTTCAGATCCAAATGCAGAAGACCAAACAGGGAGACCAGGGAAAAGGTTTAACAGGTTTCTATTGAAGAGATAATACTGAGAGAAGTGTTGCTCTGAACACCGCTCAACCGAACTGAAAAGTGAGGGGAAGACACAGCGTTTGACTGTTCAGGCTCAGTGGGAAATTCAATTCTCCGGAACTTGGAGAAGAGGATTTTGGTTGCTGACTCACGCTTCCAATTGTTGAATCTTTGACTCCAGTCTGTATGCTGTTGTTCCAGCGTTTGTCTGTGATCGGTGGAGAGCTGAACGGGGTTTTGTTAATAGTGAACAGAGAAAACTGACTGCCACTCAGATTTCCTGCTACTGTACTTGAACGGGTCGTAGTGGAGATTAATCCCTTTCTCAGTGCGAAGCTCAAACAATATCTTGGGGAAAGTGGATCCAGACCTCCAGTTTGAACCCCAGCTCAGTTTGTAGCTCAGTTGATCCTTCCAGGGAGAGAAGGTCCGAAAAAATCTGCAGTTTAGCAGGATGACTTCCCGCCGAGAGGCATAAGACAAAACAATGTTAAAACTCAGGTTGACAAGAACTCAGTTTGACTCAGCAGCAAACTCAGCTTGGCTAGAGTACCCAAAACTGGCAAACACTCTGGCGTGCGAGGTAGTGGCAGTCAGCAGCTTAAGAACACTCCGTTAATAAAAGTAACCATCAGAACCAGGCGCCTCCTGGTGGAGGAAGGGAGACAAACACAGAAAACACAAACAGACAGACAGGAGTCCTGACAGTGATTATTTTTGCCTAATGAAGAAACATGCAGTAGGACATCCAATGAGACTACTGAGCCCAAGAGAATAAAAAAGTAAAGCTATATCATATATGATGCTATAATAAATACAGGCCTGTACTTTACTATTTGCATTCACATTTTGTCATACCTAAACGTTTTGTTTTTATGCAGACAATACAGTTTTGTGTCTTTAACACATACCTTGACCTCTTTGATTGTTTCAATATGTCTTCTTATGTCCATTTAAAATAAGCACAAGTGAAGTTATGTTTTAATGTAAAACCTTTAAACCTGTGGTGTCCTCTAAAAGGTTCAAATCAAGGATGTTCAAGGTGGCAGAGAGTAAAACTGTAACACGTGTCAACCATTTGGGCTTCTTAGGAAATATTGTTTCTCACTGAAGAAAGACATAATTTTGGGCAACAGTGGTGCTACAAGGGTGGAGCCCACAACCTGTTTATGGAGGCCTTAAGCCCTTGACATGTCGTTTTGGGGTGAGATTTGAAGCCCATGAACATTTGGCACTTGTGTTTCCTCCTAACCTGCATCTTTTTTTATGTCAGACTAGTTAAAAGAAAAGACAAAAACATTAGTCTACAGTAGTAGCCATTCAAAATTTCCCCTATTTCCTTTATGGGCCTTGGCTGGTCTCCTACAGTTACTTTTTAAACATCAATCTTTGTTCTAAAGTTCCAAAGAGAAGCACCTTCTCCCTAGCCTCAGAAGACCATCCTGATCTCGATGAGCTTTCAAGGTTTCACTCGCTGATCAGTCTGGAGACTCTCCGTTAAAGAAAATTTGGAGCCGCTCACCAAATGAACGTCCCAATCAGCGTTGGCTTTGAGGCGGTTGAGGTGTGACACAACGGAAGCACCCACAGTTCAGTCTAAAGAACATGAGGCTTCAGCCGATGAAACTAGCGCTAGCGTGGCTATCGAGCAAGTTTTATCGGAATTACAGAGTATTTCTTCACTGAAAGAAGAGCAAAACACTGCTCTGGAGGCTTTTCTCAGAGGAAAAGATGTTTTTGCTCTTCTCCCGACTGCTTTCGGCAACCGTTTGATCTATCAAAATCAGTATATGCTAACCAGTATTTTATCACCAACATAGGCCAATCAGCCCCTTCCCAAAATTACTTCAACGGAGGATTTCCAGATGGATATGCGGAGCAAATCCATCTGGCGGAGTCAGGTTACCTTCTCCCTGTCAGACCCTGTAATTCATTGAAAGGATGTGGTCAGAGTAAAAACATATTCATGCCCAGGAGAAGGATGGAGTTACTCCAGTGGTTTGAAGTTGGAGGGGATTTTGCTGGGAGTCACAGGGAAGTGGGCTGCCATTTGACTGGGAAGGGCCATTTTCAATGGCTGCTACTGTACTGTAAAAAATGTAAATTAACTCATGATATTATTCACTGTAGTTAAGCATCTGTTTACGAACTGACTTGTTGGGAATGTTCACACCTGCCATGTTTAGTTCACTTTAAATACATTTTGTTACGCTCTTCGTTTGGAACTTTGTGCAGGTGTGACCGAAAACTGCGCACTCAAGCAAACCCTGTTCTGGATCAAACAACCGTTCCAATAACAAATTCTTAAGATAATCTAGGTCCAGTCCAAACAGAATCTGATATGTTTAGCAATCACAACCAAGAAGAAAAAATCTGTCTTGATTTCCTAATAAAAGGGAAGAGAATCTAGATTCAACACAAACGTTCAAAAACCTTTAAAGGAGATTTCTATATTTGTGTTATAATGCTTTGATAATCGGCCTCTCTCTTCTAACCAAGCTTGCTTTGCTCTCTGTTTGCAGGAACGGGGAAAGGTCGGCGTGATCTTCAACGTGGGAACGGACGACATCACCATTGAGGAGAGCGCGGTGATGGTGAGCGACGGAAAGTACCATGTGGTGCGATTCACACGCAGTGGCGGCAACGCCACACTGCAGGTGGACAACCAGCCCGTCATCGAGCGTTTCCCCTCAGGTAGGCCCCGGGCCCCTGTTCTGGGCTTTACTTGAATCAGAACTGTGGTGAATTTTGCTCACAAGTCGGAGGAAGACAGTGGAGAGAGAAACAAGGAGCTTGATAAAACAGTTATAACCTCATCTTGCGGTTTTAATTTGACTTTTTCTTTCTTTGTGACCCTAGAGAATGCTTGTTTTTATTCAAACCGATTAAGTTAGGTTCTGGTCCAAAAGGCAGGAAGAACCAAAAAGCCTTCCTGAGGCAAGTAATCTTCAATCTAAGAGCATCAGCTCTGTGCAGTTAGTCTACCGTTGTAGCCAGTGGCACTGTAGAGCCAGAACTGGATGGAGGTCAACGGAATACTAATATTCCAAGCAGGATGCTGAGCAATATCTTCAAGGAAGAAAAACTTTTTATCCTGTGAAAGTATAAGGTGACGTCTCTAAACCCTGCTTTGGCTTCTCTACATAGAAAAGCTCAATTTTTTTTTTTCTTTAAATACGACATTTAAATGAGAGCAAACACCCTATGAGTCACCACCGGCAGTGTGTTAATTCCCACACCAGTCGTTAAGACATAATCACGCTTTTCTAGTCCTGCCGGAATTTTTTTGCCTGTTTCTCGTGATTCAGAAGCTCAGAGTAAAATTCTCTCTCCACTGTCCCCCACCCCACCCACTTGTACGTGGTTGTTCAAAGGAAAGCGTGTCTTGTTTTTGTTCCCAGCTTGAGTTTGCATATGGTAAACACCAGGGTGTGCTGGACTCTCAGCCTACATTAATGATGATGTTGAATCTAAGTGGCCTGAATACAAAATTAGATTTTTTTTTTCTCCCTTTCCTCACAGCCCCGTCAATATCACCTTTCATCTCCATTATCTAAAAGTGCCTTTCTTGTAACGGCATTATTCAAACGCTGCTACTGTGCCCGTGATTTTTTTCTTCTTCTTGACATGAACTATGGAGCTAAAAAGACAGCAGTGATCCCATATTTGGGGGTTCAGTTTTGGCATTGAGAGACGCACTCTGTTGCTCATCCATCAGCGCAGCGAGGCCAGACTGAGGGGCATGCATCAGAGCCAGAGGAGGAAGCGCCTTGTGACAGTTCACTCTTTTCACTTGTTATTATGATGGAAATGCAGCTCTTTTCACCACAGCACATGCTCCAAAGATAGCACAAGCTGCTCATAGAGGGAACAGCAGAAGCAGCCTGTTAACACCAACAACTTAGTGTCATCATCCAGATCGGGGTTTTCATTTCATCAAGAAACATGAATGCACAGAACATAATGTATTCTTTTCATTCCTTTTCCCTTTCCGCCCTCCCCTGCCGCTGCACTTGTCCTCATCAAACGCGCCTTTCCTTTTCCTCCGTTGATCAACAACTGAAGGCTGTCATTTTGTTTTGGTTTGTTAGTTTATCAGCTGAGTTTAGCGTGTGCCCGGCGGGTGTTCGGGGCTTAAATGAAGTTTGAGAAGGTTATGAGGACTACGGGAAGAGAACGGATGTGCTGTGATTCATTCAGTGTAGCTTTTTGGGGAAGACTATTGTCTTCACTTTCTGGCTCTGTAGTATTCTGGTGAAAAGAGATTTTTTACAGAATAGGGAGTCTTGGATGAGGCTAGCATGCAATAAAAAGTGGAGGGCATTTGGAGACTTCCTTGGTGACAAATGAGGTGCGCCAAAAGGGGTGGAAGGAGAAGTCAGTTCTGGAATAAGATGATACATAACACAAGGTGAAGAAATTCTCCAAAAGATGAATCCTTTTAGCTTTTACAAAAAACAGTCAAAGACGTTACTGCTACAGAAAAGGATTTAAGCTGCTCTATAGTTTCATAAACCTCCAACTGTTTTATAGAATACTTTATACTCTTTATTGAGGAATTATTCAGCTAGGGTTTTTATTTCAGTATCTAGATCTTGATGCAAATGATCACAGAATATAGACAAACTTTTGACACTAAAGTTCTTGCCCGTGTCAATGGTCTTGGTTTCTGTTGTGCTTTACTTTACTCCTTGTTTTCTAGTTTTATTTTGTTTTGTTTATTTATGACCATAGTTTCCTATTTTGTTGTATTTTCTAGATTTATGTTAGTTCTGTGTTTTTCCTGGTTTTCCTCTGTTGCCCTCTTGTGTGTGTTCCTTTCCCCTTGGCTCCCTTGTTGTCTCCTCGCACCTGCTCCTTGTCAGCTCGTTAGGCCCCCGCTCTTTGCGGCCCGTCAGCTACATATACTCTTCCTCTGCAGTCACTCCTTGTTGGTTCCTTCTTGTTGTTGTTGGTCCTGTCATACGCCGTTGTCCTCTCTCACCTCGTCTCTCCCTGGCTCCTTGCTTGCGCGTTTCCCTTGATGTCTCCGTGGTTCTGGTCTGAGTTACATTTTAGTTGGATTTTAGGATTTTGCCTCTGTTATTAGTGTTTTTTTCATTAAAACTACAATAATTCACCTCAGCCTCTCTGCCTATGCACTTTGGGTCCTCTTAACTACAACCAAGACGTGACAGCCCAGGAATCAGCTCTGGAGCACAACATGAACGACTTAGGGTATAGATTACGGATGGACCGTCACATCAGCTGCCTGATATTTTTAGCTGATATAATTTTTTTCTTGTATCAGCACCTGCCGATACGTGCGCATATTGACCGAAGTGCTCTCAACAGCCACACCTTGAAATCATGTAGAGGACATGTCAAGAGACTGAGAATGTATAACCCAATATTGAAGGAGAGACAGACAGTGGGAAAATTAAAAGCGTTTATTAAAATCAGAACGCAGTGCTGTGGATCTTCAGCGGCTGTAGGGAGAGGCGGGGGCATTAGTTGCAACTCTGGTTAGAGAGAAAGACAGATAAGTGACCAAGATGATTATCCATGTGAGTCCCTTACAGTACCTGGTTCAACAGTTCAGTCCAACTACTAACAGTGAGGCAGGATCCAGCGGATGGACTGCCAACGAGATGCGGCGGGTACCTCTCAGAGTGAATCAGATGCTGCAGCCCCAGCGAAGAAGCCTGAATCTGAGTTAGGTCAGGGAAACAGTTCAGAGCAGATAGGCTCAGAGATCCAGCAGTCCGTAGCTCGGTCAGGGGTTCCGATCAGAACAGGAACAGTCAGGTCGAGTGTTCCAGGAGTCCACAGAGAGTTCAGGCAGAACATTTGGATGGAAAATGGCAAGCTCAGTAGTAGAGAGGCAGAACAAGGCATGATAACAGGAAAACTATGGTACACTAAAACTTGAAATGATCAGGAACTCTATGAAATACTAAAACTAGGGGTGTAAATCACACCCATATCATGTATGCGGTCATCTCAGTACATCGCATTTACTGACCCACCTCCCGATTCGCTAATTATTTTCGATACTCCAAAGGAATACACCGATCACGATTCGATCCCGATTAATT
Organism: Cyprinodon brontotheroides; assembly: GCA_018398635.1. Taxonomy (NCBI): domain Eukaryota; kingdom Metazoa; phylum Chordata; class Actinopteri; order Cyprinodontiformes; family Cyprinodontidae; genus Cyprinodon; species Cyprinodon brontotheroides. The sequence goes on along the minus strand of JAGKQL010000069.1, from coordinate 2,469,896 downwards.
GGTTAATTTTTTTTTTTTTTTTTTTTTTTACCTTACAGGCTAAGGCAATGTTTCAAATTTGAAATAAATCAATGAAAGCTTTAATATTATCGTTATGCATTTTTTTTTTAGAAAAAAAAACTACAGAAAATAACAGAAGTAGCAGAGAAGTTGCACTCCACTCCTATTCCCTTCATTAAAAACCCTATTCAATCAAAAATAATAATACCCCCTGCGTTATAGATCTCTGAAAGGCCTTGCATCAAAAATACTGCACATGATCAGTGCAATTCCATACTGCTCCAGACGCCCCGCCTCCTCGCGAGACGCCCGCTAAGTCTCTCCTCAAATTGTAGCTGTCGGCAAACAGTGTCATGCAGACAGGGAGGCGGATCTTGTTTTGTTTTGATCTCCGAAATTGCGTGAAACAACTCTGAAGTGTTGACCCGCTAGAAGAGCTGAATGCGCCAGAGAGCTGGGACCCCTTTTTCCACCTGGATCTCTGCTCTTTTGGCCTTCATGTCCCCTCCTGGCCGCCGGACCAAACTCGGCCCCACTCCCCCTCCGGCCGTCCGTGATCTAGACCGCCAGCGCAGTAGCACAGACCACGCTTCAATATTGAGCATAAATCGTCTGTGCTCAAGCTTACTGCAAACACACCGCCAAGGTAAGAGTATAACCAGAAGCGAGGGTAGCGCCACCGCAGAAAATGGAGGGAGAATTGGCATCCAGAAGCAAATGGATAAAATAGGACCCGAGGGAAAAAACATGAATAGATAGCTCTTGCGGACCTGTCGATGCATCGACTCGTCGGCTGTTGGATTGATGCATCGATACAAAACGCATTATTACACACACCCCATCTAAAAAATCCTCTCTCACCACTGGCCTCCAAGAAACAAGAACATGAACTATGGCCTCAGCAATGATCCAAAATTGAAACTCAAAGTAAAACTCAAAAACACATCAGTAATCTCAGCAACAATGATCTGCTCCCTGATAGCTTTGAATGAGCCGTATATAAAGCAGCAGGAGCAGGCGGATAAGATGAGTGATAATTGGTAACCGGGCCGTGTTAGGCAGGTGAGCGAAATGAGCAATTAGGTCACCTATCAGGGTAATGATCATGACAGGGCATACATTGACTCTCCCCTCCATTTGCTTTAAATCGTTCATGTTTTGCTTGATTTGTTAATAACAAATTATTTTTTATTTAAACTGAAACCTGCGTAGCTTTTGTAAACATAGATATTTTTCATAGTTTAAATGGAAAAAGTAAAAGCTAAATCTCAAGAATTGGCCCAAAAACATCGGCTGCACATATCCAGGATCTGTTACACTGAAAATAATCAGCATTGGCATCAGAAAATCTTTATCAGACGATCTCTATTACAGATGTAAAAGGGGTAAAACTGAGACTAGGATGAATGAAAAATATATATTGTGAAAGATCATATTTGGGACTTTAACATATACTTCACTAATGAAGCTTTTCCACTCATGGATTATGGAAATCAGGGTTTTCTACAGCTGACAAAACAGCAAAGTACAGAATTTATGCTATGTCAATAATTACAGGGTTTGGTAAAGTCTCTGTACCATATCAACTTAAGGCTCTAAAGAAAACCATCAGTATGCTGCAAAATATGTCCATGTAACCAAATTTGACCATCTTAAATCATATAGCAGTAGGGGTGGAACGGTTCACAAAATCCACGGTTCGGTTCGATTCACGGTTTCTGGTCACGGTTTCGGTTCGGATTCGATACATGTTGATTGTTACACCGAAATTCCATAAAAAATTATGAAATTAATGAAAAAATCCCCCAAAAAATAATGGATTGTAATTATTTTAAATGATCCGCAGAAACCCTGGATCATTTCCGTATGTTTTGCTGCTTTGAATTTCTAATCATCTGGGCGATGTGTCCCTCTCTAACTTGACAACAGCCAGATGCAGCATCTGGCTGTTACATGCGACCGCCTTCCAAGGAACTCAGAGGGGAGCAGACGAAGGTTGGTACAGTGGAGGCTGTAGGCTTTGCTTTGAGCAGCCGGTCTGGAGCGCAGCGGGGGTTGCTGACGGAGTATGAGGGATTTCGGGTTAGTATGACATGTTGCTGTTAGCATAAACAAAACGTGTTGCACAATGCTTGCACACTGTTGCACTTTTATCCACAACTTTCTCCTCCATCATCGTAGGTCACTCTAAATGCAAGTGGTCCCAGCAGACCTACAGCTGCCTTCCAACTCCTGTTCTTCCCACCTCGCTAAACCACACAATTCTCCACAACAATCTGGATTTTTTTCCCTTGCTACACCCGCTATCGCTGTTGCTTCGCTTCTTCTTCTTCTTGTTTACTACTGGCGGTTGGTTTTGGGTCGCAGTACCGCCACCTTCTGCTCTGGAGTGTAATCGCTTCCTCTATGAGAAAAAGGAGCAGCGCGCATGAACGAAGAAAAACGAAACACACTGCGAACCGAACCGAGACAGTCGAACGAGCGATTCTGGCGGTTTTCATAAATCGTCCCATCCCTATATAGCAGATAATTGAAATTATTTTTGAATAGAATATTTTTCAAAAGAAGATTAATAATCTATCATAATAATCTTTGATTAGTTTAAGGAATTCTAAAAAAGACTAATAATGTGTTTTGGTGAGATATAAGACTTGGTTAGATGGAATGGTTTCGCAGAGTAAATTCTGTCGAACAGAAAGTGCATTTTGAATGTATGTTAACAAAACCAGCTAAGCCTGCAGCCAACACCGAAACTTTAAAATGATCTCACTGCCATCAAATAAAATAAAATGTTTTCATTAAACAATCTAAATTCTAAACAAATATTATGTTAGGGATTTTCGTTTATAAAGAAATGTATGATTATTTGCGTGAAAATACGATTAATTGGACCTCAAAGTAGTTTTCATTAAATTGAAAAAATTTACAACAAAAAAACAGCAACATTTTATTCCAGAAAAATATGAATTGCTTTGGAACATGGAGGTAGGGAAATAATAAATCAATCACAGAGAAAATAACTAATGATGGTTTTAACTGTAAATAAATCAAATCAAATTATTCAAATAAAAAATACTTAAATTCTACCGCTGCTGCTGAAAGTCACTGAACTTCTATGGCTTCTTACACTTAAAAAATATCTGTACAATCTTTAAATTTATACAAAAAGTACTTGATTTTTTTGGCACACACACAGAAAATACTGACTGAAAGTTATTCCCAACTCTTTCTATGGTTTGTAAATCTTCAGTAATGAAAACCGTTTTTTCTAGCACTGGACTTTAATACCAACCATGAGTTATTTCCTCCCTTCCAGCTGAACAGTTCTGCCTCTTTATTCTTTATGTGTTTAATTTCAACAACAAGGACCACGATCCACATGAATTCTTACTCTAAAAAAGGATCTAACATGCATTGATCTCAAAACATTCCTAAATAAGATCAAACTTATGTTAAAAAATTGGAATATACATTTTTTTTCCCTGAAGCAGTATAATAATGTTTTTTGTCTGCAATGAAAATTAAACTAATTTGAATAATTGCATGCCGCTAATCTACACTTGAAAAAATCTAAATCTAGATAAGTCCATTTTTCTTAAAATAAGTGCATTTGTTTTTGAATTGAGGAGGAAAGAGAGACAGTTTGCCAATGGAAAAAGACAATTTACATTTAAAATAAGAAAAAAAAGTTAATTGTCTGATTTCAAGTGAATTTTATCTAATTATCTTATTTCAAGAGTAAAAATACTCATCCCATTGGCAGATCACCTACTCAAATTAAGGCTAAATACACTTAATTTAAGACATTTTTACTAGTTTCTAGATTGTTTTTGCAGTGTAGGTGAGGTTTCTCTCATTTTTTATTTCCAATTCATATCCATAAATCAATAGAAGATTTGCTACACTAGTTAAATCATATGCCTTCAGTATTTCAGCTTTAACCTTGGCATAACCCTCACAGTCACTTAAACTCTTCAGTTAAAACATCCTACTGAGCCAAAATAACCAAATCACACCCAATTGTCACTGTGCCATCAGTGAGATTCACAGCGAGACTCCATGTTAAAAAACTATTTATCCTTTTTCATTAACTTTAGCTTTTGACTTTGTAGAGTCAGTCCAACCCTTTCAGATCACTTGCTTCCAATTTAACAAAGCAGAAGCTTTATCCAAATGTGCTTGCTGTCTCAAACCTTCCAGTGCAGGGCACCATCTTCTCCTGCAGCTTTTCGCTGCTTTAACTTCCCTTTTTTGTTGTGCGTAGTTCAAAGACACATGAAAGAGCAAACACTGACTTACTGAATCCTCCAGCAAATTAAAGGATGACACCTTAGGCAGTGTCACAACTTCCACTTAAACTACATTTTCACCTAATTCTATCCCAACATTTTTCCCATAACTATTTTTCTGCAACATATTTTTAGTGCTCAGCAATCTTTGTCAGTTCCTCTCTATTAAAGTCCCGCAGAAATCCCTCGGAAATTCAGTGAAAAAACCTTTAACAGTCGTAGCTAAGCAGTAAAAGTGGTAAAAGACTATCTGCAGTATGAAATAAAAAAAACCTAAACTTATCATACAAGCAACAACCCCAAAAGAGAATAAATTTTAAGCTATTCTAAAGTTGCAACTTTATGGATAACTATGGAGTAAATTTTGTTCCATTATTGTTGCAAATGAATAACATGTTTTGCAGATGGAAATTTGAAAATAAATGCAATTCTGAAATAAAACTTAAAGAAGAACTTTGAGAGTAAGTTTGCTTTTTCCTGTGATTTTGTTTTTTTTTTTTGAATTCAGGATTCTATAATTTTTTTTTTTTAAAAAAATAAAAATAAATAAATAAATAAAATAATTTAGTAAAAAAAAAAAGATTCTATTTTTTTTTTGTCTCTATCTCTTTTTTTTTTTTTTTTCGGATTGAGTTTTACAAATGCCTATTTTTTCAAATTGCATTTTAAAAATCCCACTCTGTTCACATCTCTGGTTGGACTTTCCACTGGAGTGAGAAGCGAAAACACATTTCTAATGGTTTTCATCGACGTTAGCAACAAACATTATATGGGTCAATAATATACGCATCAAGAGCAAAGCCTGTATGGGCCTTAAAGTGCTCCAGGCGTCTCATACCGTATGTAACTAGAATCATTAAACCTATTGAATATATATTACTGTCTGTATGCATTATGGCACATGTATGCATGAGTTAATGCTAAGACAGCCGTTAGCTAGCTCAATTTTCATTCAATAAAACAAATGAAAGAGGGAAATAGCCCTTTACTTCATTGCATACTGGAAGGTTTACAGTAGATATTAACTTTGGGGTTGATACTGGTTATCTGTTAGCCTGATGCAGTATTCTAACTCTTTTTAAACCCAAATGTTACCGGATAGCCCAGAGAGAAAGCTTTATTACGTGCCTCCTATGACACAAAAAAGCAACCTCCTTTTTTGTCTTTAAATTAAGATTCCTCAAAAACAAATCCAAAGTGTTGAGCTTGAAACACTAATTCATTAATTAATATCTAGGGTTCATAATGTTAGCTTAGACCTACAGTAATTCAACAGAAGAAATCTCAAGCTGATGGCAAAAGCATAGCTCAGCTACTGCAAACAAAACAAACATGCTTTGTAAACTGAAAGGATCTTCTGTAATGCAAAAATTCAATTCAATTCAGTTTGGCTCTATAGGCGCCAAATTCACAGCACAAGTCAATATCTCAAGGCACTTTTACAGTTCAACCAGCTCATACAGTCAAATTGATTCAAACCACAACTTTCTATCTAAGGAAAACCAGTTGATTAGATTGACTCATTGACTCAAATACAATCCCCCTCACATAAGCATGCTTGTAGCGACGGTGGAGGAAAAACTCCTTTTAACAGGAAGAAACCTCCAGCAGAACCAGGCTCCGGGTGAGCGGCCATCTGCCCTGAGGCGACACAGGGTTTAAGGAGACAGAAGCAGAGACACAAAAGCAGCTGTAAAAGTATTCCCCGTCCAGGAAACACACACAGCCAGGCGGACGACCTTTTCCATGAGCCAGCTCCAATTTCAGGAGGAATGAAGATAGCACATCCAGTTAGTCAGGTTCAGAGAGAAACAGGGGTACACTGGAAAACAAAAAGTAAGATCTCCAGCATCTATAAACAAGGGTGTTGATGGCAGCAGCACAGCTGATATTTCTCTCCAGGATGGAGTCACAGCCAAACAGAAAAAGAATGTTTTAAAATGTTCTGTGAGGAAAAGCAGAGAGCAGAACATTAGAGATTGAACTAACAGAAAAAATGTTCCTATGATCCATATTGGACACCTTTGACATTTTTCTAACTCTCTAGACATCAAAATGCAAAAACCTCCGTACCAGAAGGCTGGACCTGTTTTGTTTTCTGTATGCAGTATTGTTCCAATGCTGTCCTTGTCTCTTTGGAAGCAGATTTGAGAGGTTGACATGAAAGATACCTTCAACCAGGAGTAAACTTTTGTTTAACAGGTTCCAAATTTGTCTAATCCCTTAAAAAACAAGGACATGCTTGTTCCTGTTTAATCTTCTCGCCCAGAGGGGCTGTTATAGCCTTCATCAGGCAGTCTCATTGGGATTCCATGTCATTGTTAATATTTTGCACATACTTTAAGTTACAAGGTTTTTTTTGGTCTAGGCTTGAGTAGAATAAATAGTCCCAGAGGATAAGCAGAGGACAAGGCTTTCAGAGGTAAAAGGAAATGAGACAAGAGACCAGGAAGACAATGGGCTGTTTCAGATGCTTTAAGGGTCCTCACTTCCTTGTGTTTGTCAGATTCAGAGCCAGTTGCATAGTTTTCCTCAAAAGAATTTCTTTTAGGGTCCACATTTGTAAGCAGATGATGTGGTGAGACAACATGTTGACAGCAAACACGGTCATCACGGGTCAAGCACATTCAATGGCAAAGCAACACTTCGTCTGATGTCCCGCGAAGTGATGTTTGCTGTCCTGAGGGAGTCTGGGTCTGGTCATTGTCTGATCCCCCCTGTGACAGTGCATGTGCCTGACAGCATGCATCACACAACGCGTTGGCTACATATCAGGAGGGTTTTTTTTGCCTTAATTTTGGTGTGCATACGGATGCGTGCGTTTGACAGACAGAGAACAGACGAAGAGTGTCGGAGGGGACCGCTGGGGCAGCTAATTTCATATGTCAGGTGTCCCCAGTGGCTCCAGCAGCAACAGTTAGTGGCGGACCCTACCTCTCATATTCCCAAAATGGCAGATCGGGCTCGATAAAAGCAGCTCCGCATCACCCTGAGCTCAGCAAAGCGGGCGCTGATAAGCAGGCAGATGTCAGCGGTGCTTCCCTAGAACATGATAATCAGTGCAATTTCACACACAATTTTCTTTTATTCTTTAAGAATAGTCCTTTCCAATAGATCAAAGAGAGTGTATTTATTTTTACAGATCCATACAATTCAGGAACAACAAAGCAGCTGAGTCAATGTTCGTGAGCTTCAAAACGCTACTGTTTTTTGTTTGTTTTTTGTTTTGTTTTTCAGTTGCACAGCTTAATTTTCACAGGATTCTCAGGAAACTACCATGAAAGTTCGCAATCATTCAATTCAATTCACTTTATTGCCATACTTGTCACATGTAATCTAGTTGGCTCTTTATAGAGATTGATTCAATTCAGATCCTCCAGTGCTAGATTGGATCAAAAGTTTGCTATCTAAAGCATTTGTCGGTCTAGTCATTAATTTCATTTCAGCGATTTTTTCTTTCTCCTGATGCATGAATTATGTGACGACAGTGGACTTTCGCTTGCATTATGTTGTTGACGCTACAGCAATCCCTCACATCGTGCATGCAAACAGTGACAGCGTGCAGAGAAACTTCGCAGCGCGAACCAGGGTCGCGTGAGCGTGGCCCTTCGCCGAAGCTGACTCAGTGTTTAGCGTATTGTACAGCGGCAGACAAATGAGAGGAACATGGAAGCGCTGATCCATAAATCGTTTATATGCTAGAAAAGGTAACAGAAAACCAGCTCCATAGGTGGTTCAGTTTAATAAAGAACAGTTAACCCTGTAATGCCAAATGTATCATATTTGATACATACGGTTTCTGAAATGTTTTGCGTCTGACACTTTTTGCATAATTTAATGGTAAAAACTTTGCTCAAAATCATATTGTACACAATCAGATATACCTGATAACAGCCAGTAGAAGACTACGCAAAAAATAATCTTGACTTATCGCATAGTAATAAATTATTAATATCAAAAATGTATTTCTGTTTTTTCTTTTTACATATTTTGTTAAAAGGCCAAATAAGGACTTCAAACCAGAAAAAAGTAATTTTCTGTTTTGGTTTATTCTTGGATTGGGCTTTAAAGGGTTAAGCAGCTCTGAGACAATTTTCATTCAAAAAAGGATAAAAGGAAGCACATAAAGTTAGTCACAGTACATAGTGAGTGCGTAGCTATGTTTAGGAGAGTACGGGACAAAACCAATGAAGCTACCATGAGAAAAAACAGCGGAGAGAACAAAGTCAGGGGTTGGAGAAAAATGAGGCAGAATGATGAAAAGTGGTCTCTGTGTCCTCCAGCAGACTAAGCCTATAGCAGCATAACCTTAGCCACTCTAAGCATAAGCTTTATCAAAATGGAAGCCTTGCCTTAAAAGTAGACAGGGTGTCTGCCTCACAGGCTAAAACCTGTACTTGGTTCCACAGGAGAGGAGCCTGATAACTTAAAGATCTGCCTCCTATTCTACTTTTAGAAATTCTAGGAACCACAAGTAAACCTGTAGATTGGGAATTATGCGCTCTGTTAGGAACATAAGGAACAATCAGATCCTTGATATTTATTGACTAATTAATCAAGGGAATACAAAGAGTTCTTTGTGTCTTCACTCTAAGTGGTAAAAAAATTACATTTTTGGTTAATCAGTCAGTCGATTATGGGCTCTGAGCAGTGTTTACAAGGTCAGAAATAGAAAGTTTTATTAGACAGTTTTTATTCAGTTTATATAAATGTGCTGAAATTAAGATTGGTCAAAACTTTTCAGTGTGGGTTTATGCTACTGCCATGAAGACCTTTGCACATTCTCAGGAAGGTTGCCAACAAGTTTGAATAATATTGTGTTTAGTCTAAAATTATTACTAACTCAGGCAATTTAAGATTTCAATTTATTCTAGTTCAGCTAAGTTTGTTCCTGATAGGAAAAAAAAACACAAACACAAATAAAAGAAAAAAAAATAGGAACACATTTGGAAGGGTGGCGGGCTGAATATTTATCTTTATAGTTGTTTTAACTGTCATGTCAATTACTTTTAATTTATCTAATCCAAATCAGTTCAATTAAGTTTGCTGATGAAGATTCTCACTCATCCAGGTCATAGACATTCCTTAAAAGTTTAAAAAACAATACACTGGACTTGGTTTCCAAGGTTTCAAACCTTCAGTTAACTTTATTTATACTGTATAGCACCAATTCACAACACATGTCATCTCAAGGCACTTTATGGAGACAATTCAACCACATTATACAGTCAGATTGGTTTAAAGGTTTCTATGTGAAGAAAACCAGTTGATTGCATTAACTCATTGATTCAAAGGCAATCCCTCACATTAGGCATGCTTGTAGCAACAGTGGAGAAGAAAAAAACGACCTTTCAAAATGCAACTGTAAACCAGCTCCAGAGGTGGTCCCGTCCAGGAAACACACAGCCAGGCAGACAAGCTCCGCGCCAGCTCCCATGTCAAAGGATGAAGGGAACACATCCAGTTAGTCACAGTCAGAATAATAGGACTATACTGCAAAACAGGCCAAGTTCCAACATCTATAAACAAAATGGAGTCACAGCCAAACAGGAACAGACCAGATGAAGCTACTATGAGAAAAAGCAGAGAGCAGAACGTTAGAGATTGAACTTTGAGTCCTGCAACAGGTCGGGTACCCGCGGGTCCCCGACGGGTCACCCGCTAAAATGCTCTTTTGCGGGTGAAAAATACATAAATAAAAATAAACGGGTCGGGGGTTGGGCGGATATTTTTTTAGTGCAGGCGGGTTGAATGCTACTATGAGGAAAAAGCGGAGAGAGAGCAGAATACTAGAGATTGAACTAATAGATTCAGAATAGAATGACACAGAATGATGAAATAGGGGTTCCTATATATGTCCTCCAGCAGTCTAAGCCTATAGCAGCATAACTATAGAGATAGCTCAGGAAGGATAACCCGAGCCACTCTAACTATAGCTTTGCTTGTATCAAAAGGCAAGAGTTTTAAGCCTAGCCTTAAATGTGAACAGGGTGTCTGCCTCACGGACTGAAACTGAGGTAGTTGGTTCCACAGGAGGAGCCTGATAACTAAAAGATTTGCCTCCCATTCTATTTTTAGAAATTCTAGGAACCACTAGTAAACCTGCAGATTGAGCAAAGGAACATAAGGAACAATCATATCTCGATACAAAACAGGGTTAAGTTGTTGGAGGCTTAATATGTGTGAGAAGGGAGGAATTTTAAATTCTATTCTGAATTTAACTGGAAGCCAATGAAGAGAAGCCAGTATGGGAGAGATATGATCTTTTAGATTTTTATCAGATTTATACTTCAATAATCCAACCAGAATATATAAAAGTATCACAGCATTATTTAGAAATATTCAAATGTTCGAATTCCTATATTAGTTAGAAAATAATTTTTGATCTGCCATAAATTCTTAAAATTGAAGGCTGAAAACAATATTCCAGCATTTTTCACATATTTTCTCCTAGCTATATTTCTATATAACAAACAGGATAATTAAACAGAATAGTTGGTTTAATCTTTCCAAACAATACACTGATTAACTAAAGGTGTATTAAAAAGGAATGAGATCTACTTTATGGGTTGATATGAATGCAAGGTGAGCAACTTTAAATGGATCATATTCTTGCAATCTCTCAATTAGACATCTGACTCATTTAATTTCCCTCTTATTGTTTGCTGTGGTGTTTTATTGTGAATTCTGCTTAATAAGAGACAAAGCTGCAGCTACAGGAGGGAACTAAAGGCTCTCATGCATCCTCCCTGTTAGGCCAAAGCTGTGTCTACAAAATTTGGCTTTATTTTAGATCTTCAGGACCCCTCCCACTCGGCTCTGGCCCTCAAACACTTAGAGGGAAGGTCAGTGTTGGTGAGTAAGGGGCTGCCAGCAGCATTAATCGCACTCTTTCAAGAAGCCAGCTGCCCTTTCCAAAGCTGCTCCAGAAACACACCAGCAGAGGAGGAGAGCTCCGAGGGAGAAATGGTTTCTCAATGGTCAACTTTGATGTCCAGTTATTATTGTGCATTACTATTGAACCACATATCAAGCAGAATTAATATTCTTATCTTCATCTCCCAACCAGAGCTGCAGAGCAAAGGCTTTTCCACCATATTTCTTGTAGCGTTCCTTAATTTCCCTCGTCTGTTTTTTCCCCCTCTTTCAAACCACTTAAAACCAACCTGTTCTTCATAGAGGCAAATAAGTTTTCAGAGGAACAGATGAACCCGACTATTCTCTGCTCATAACAAACGACTTACAGGAAGCCATCTTAAATTATATCTTTAGGCACTTTGTTGCAGCCTGTCACAGAAACACATAATTTGTTTCCGTCTCTTTTGTTAAACCCATAAAAATGTCACATAATGCGGTTTGATTGGCATAAAATAGTATTTTACACTAACAAGGTGATTTCTTAAGAGCGATTATCTGACAGCTTGGCATATCGGGACATGCTGTGCAGGGTTTTATTAAAAATAAAGTTGGATAAGGAGGAAACAGGTAAAAGACTAAAGGAGAACAGTGTGGCAACCTGAAATGGATAAATGAAAAGTTGAAGAAATGAGAACAGATCTAGAACCCTGAAGAGGTTAACCTGTATGCTGGGAGCTTTGCTTCAGCCTTTAAAGGAACGCTTACCCTCATTTCACATGGAATAACTCATAAAGCGACAATGACACAAACATGGACGGCCATAACAGTGATGATTTTATTGTAAACCCCCCATCCCACCCCTGCCCATTTCCTTTTTAGAGGAGAGAACCAGCTTTAGCCGTACAGCTTTACAACAATGGCCAGAGGTTGTCAAGGCTAACTGTTCAATCCGTGGAGTGAATCAAGTCAAGTCAGATTTTATTTCATATTTATTTTCTGCAATCAATCTTTTTTTTTTTTTTTTTACAGATTTTATATTTTCAGTTCTTTTTAATCAAAATCTATGGAAGTAAACCCGGTCATGCAAGCTTTGCAACGCTAACTCAACGGTGAGTTTATTACTTTCATTTTTCTGTAGTTGAGTTAGCGTTAGCTTGCATGATCCTCCGTCATGCTGGTTTTCCGCCACAAGCGTCATGTCACGTGACTAAGAAAACGTAATGGGATTGGCTGGGTGTTGGACGCCACAATCCATTGCTAATGTCTGTGACCTGAAGTAACCCTTCCCTTATTACACTGAATTTAGACGCCGAATTTAAGACAGTAAAATAGAGCCAGTTGAATCTCAGGAGGCTGAAAATATTGAGTTTGAATTTTGAAAGGTTGAATTTTTAATATGCAGATTTTTTTAATACTCAAAAATTAAACTGAAGAATAAGTATTGAAAATGTTATCACTTTGAAATAGTAATGTGAATTTTTAGCTTGTAGAGAAAATAACAAATGAAATTTCAACTCTGTAGAAATAATAACAATGAATTTATTTTAGGTTAAAAATGTGTTCTAAATATATTTTAACACTGAAACAGTAAATACAAACATACAATATTTAAATTTCAGTGGCATTTTTAATTCAAATCCCAGCGACACAGATCTTCTTTTGCAGATTGAGTTTAACATATTTCATTTTTTTAAATTGTGTTATATATACCAGATTCTCTTTATTTCTCTTGACGCACACATTGACCAGTTAAAATGTTAAAATGACCAGTAATGTGTGCCTCACCACAGACGAAAGCTCGCCATCAGAGGTAAAGTAAATGTTATCTGTAAAGTGCAATTTGAAAACAAATGACATTTTTTTTTTTAATCTAAGGCATAAAAAAGAGAAATCTAAAACCAAAAAGAAGAAATTTAAAAAACAAAATTTCAAACATAAAACATGAAAGAAATTTGGAAATATTAAATAAAAAACACAACTTTAAAAAAAAAAGTAATTGAAAAAGTCGAATCTCAGAAAAAACAGTTTCTCTTAAAACCAGTTTCATTCCTGGATTGCATTTTTTTTTTTCTCGAATTTCCATTTACAAAATATGTTTTTTGCTTACAACAATAATGGAGCAATATTCACTCCATAGATGCAGGATGGACTTTTCCTCCACAATTATACCCGAGCATGCCTTGGAAAGTCTTGTTCAGCAGCCAGGAACACAAGAAACCGAGTTTTTATCAAATGCTGAAAAACAATGTTCTGCTAATATGTATGTAGATAAAGTCTGAAGCAAAGCTCCCAGCATACAGGTGAACATATGAAGGATCTATTGGGTTCTAGCTCTGTTCTCATTTCTTCAACATTTTGTTTATTCCAAGCTGACACACACTGTTCTCCTTTAGTCTTTTACCCGTTTCCTCATTATCCAACTTTATTTTTAATAAAACTCTGCACAGCATGTCCCAATATGCCAATCGGACAGATAAAAACCTATAACGTCTATAAACCTTTGTTTATAGATGTTGGAGATCGGTCTCTTTTTCAGTGTAGTCCTGTTTCTCTGACTGTGACTGGCTGGCTCTGTGTTTCCTGGACTGGGCCGCCTTTTACAGCTGCTTTTTGTGTATTATGTCTCCTTGAACCCCAGTTGGCCTCGCCAGATGGCCACTCACACTGAGCCTGGTTCTGCTGGAGCTTTCTTCCTGTTAAAAGGAAGTTTTTCCTCTCCACTGTAGCTACAAGCATGCTTAGTGTGAGGGATTGCCTTAGAGTCAATGAGTCGATTCAATCAACTCGTTTTCCTCTAATAGAAAACTTTTAAACAATTTGACTATATGATCTGGTGAACTGTAAAGTGCCTTGAGCTATATAAATAAACTGAATTCCTGTGTATAATTCAACCATTTGGGGGGAAGCCTTTAATCATTCCTCTCAAGAAACATTTGCTATACCTGTTTGTCCGTCAGGGTGCACAAGTGTTTCTAACTGTGCCAGCCACCTCTGCCAATACCATTTCACTCTTTTAATGTAGTTATTTATATAAAATATCCATACATTCAGATTACATTCACTTAAAGCAAGTGATGAGGCACAAACGGAAAATGGAATTACTTAGAATTTGCTGTTCCCTGTTTACACTCTGAAGGGCATTTGAAGGACCAATCCAACATTAAAGCCAGATATTTAAAAACAGGAAGGTAGAAAGACGAGCTTGGTGGATTCACAGAGGAGAGAGTCTTTGCGGCGGTGAGGTCAGCGACGCCTCTTCCAGCTTAGCCGCTAAGATGTTCTTACAACTCAGATAAATGGTGTAAGAAAAGGGGGTCAACATGGATCTCTGCTCCGCTCCTCGCTCCATCCTCCCGCTCTTTATCATTACTCATATGCTACTGTCTGTTCGGCATCCATCTTTGTCTTTGTGAGGCTCTGTGGCGTCGGACGCTGAAAAGTCATTACAGAATACACAGAGGAGATAAAGACACTTTGAGGAGAAGGAGACTGAAGAAGCCAAGGAAGATCAGACTCCCTCTGCCTGTTGGCAAAAGCAACATGGGAGCACTCTAAAAGTAGTCGTAGTAGCTGAAAGCAAAGGTTCCAATCTGTGCAAGACGACGCCGCAGTCACACAAATGCCTGGAGGCGGATGGACTTTAGCTGAGCCTGGACTAGATTTCACTTTGGTAGCTTGAGCCTTCCCAACAAGAAGCAGAGGAGGCAGTCTTGCGTAGCTTTAATGGTCCACTGGGCAGAACATGATGGATCATCGAGAGGGGTGAAGCTCCTGTCAGCCCCCCCCACTCCACTTTTAGGATTCTGGAGACAAGCAGCCTTTTGTTTGCCAGTTAATGGCACTTTTTTTTTTTTTTTTTGGACAAAAGCGATGAGGGAATTACACAACTGTCTGCAGCAGAAGCCTGCAGCAGACAGATACAAACATAAGTGAGCACCAGCAGCAAGGAACATGTAACTGGTTGTAGTGGAAATAGATCGGCTCCTGTGATAAATCTAATGGTTTCAATGCACTTCTTATTTTAATACTTAACTACCAACATTTATGTTGACAGCTAGTGTAGGGTGAATGCAAACATTCCTTCTCCTGGGATCAGGGGGGATTTACCATTAGGCAATACTAGGCAGTTGCCTGGGGCCCCAAATTCCTGTTTAAAACTCAGTTTACATATATTATTAATATAACTATTCCTTATTTGTGCACATTAATTATGTTTTAATAAAAATCCTTTCTCTAAAATGCCATCAGAAGGCTTATAATATTAAGTGTGTCTCAGCCCCCCCCTTCAGTTTCCACCATATTGGATCAGTCCATTTGCTGCACATGTTCAGAAAGGTTCAAACGGACAGCAGCAAACCATTTGAAAACAAGCGATGCAAAGAGCAGTGTTGCCAACTTAGCGCTTTAGTTGCTATCTTTAGTGATTTTTTAGGCGCCTCTAGCACTTTGATTATAAAAAAGCTCCTAGCGCTAAATCTAGTGACTTTTTCTGCTACTGGAGACTTTGGAGACAACATCTAAAAGCAGCGAACTCTGCTCTCCAGAGCGAGTAGATTGGTAACCCCATGCCTCCTGCTCTCCTCTATCTTGTCTGCTGTCATGATTCATGCAGCAGTTATTTCATCCAAGTTAAAAATGGAGAACAGAGAAGCAGATCATGGCTTGTCTACAGTGAAAAGAAGGACTGGGTTATTTACTTTTGCCTTTTTGGAAACACAGGAAGGAGCAATCAGCTAAGTGAGCTTAGTGCTTGGAAAAAATCTTTTATTCCTTTAGAGACAGCATGAAAAGTCATCTGAGTACAAAACAAGAAGAAAAGGGACAAGAAGAGAGGGACAAAACCTAGAACAAATAATGGATGTCTATTCTATTAACATTTCTCTATCTGGAGAATGGGTCTGTTTTATGTGTTGACTTCTCAATTCAGAGGGGCCCCTGCCTGTCTTTGCCTAGGGCCCCAAATTTCCTAAATCCGCCCCTGCCTGGGATATGGAAATGTGAACAGAGGAATGGCTGACGCTTGCTTTAATTTCATAATTTAGATTTTTTTTTCATTATGTTTTGCACTAAAATAAAAGCAGCCAAAAAGTGCTAGCATGATGGGAACTAACAGCAGCCAGCTTAGTCGCTCGTCAACGCTGACATTCTGTTGGTTCTTATAGGGCCTCTGGTGCTCAGTGACTCCATCTGATTGGATCCTGCACAGTTGGAAGGTATCTGAAATTATTGGCCTGTGGCTATGGGATGATGGCTGGGTTTGAGAGAGCACAGTGATAGTCAAGAAAGTAATGAAGAGGAGAGAGAGGGTGAGAGAGAAAAGAGGGTAGAGAAAGTTAAGTAGTGCAGATCAGCAGAGGAAAAAGATTGCTCTGGGTAATTAGAGAAGTGACAACTTTGATTTCTACAAGTTTTTCTTCTTTTTTTATTCTAAGAGCGGTGGAATGGGGGGGGGGTCCTCTCGCTGACTCTGGCAGCAGCTCTTGCATTAAATCAATTCTTGGCTGAGATAAAAGGTGGCGAGGGAAAGCAATGAAAACGAGCTGTTGGACCGATAACCGCCGCGCAGATGAGAGATGACGAACAGTTAAAACGATGACAACCATGTGATTAAAATATAGGCAGGGATGAGAGCAGGAGGGTGTAGCTGCCGTAAACAGATATTTGGGTGAGCAAAAAGAAACCGATAATATTATGTTAATGTGACGAATTCTTTGTGTAAAGTCTGATTAAATATTTAATGACACAAAAAGCAGACTTGGAGCGTTGTTACAGGGGGAGGTTTCAGTCGAACAGAGGGAGAGCAGGCATGGCCCCGGGCCAGTCGTCTCCGGTGTAATCTCCATTCTCGTGAATAGATTTCCAATGTGGGTGTCCTGTACAAGGACATCTGAGCCACATGATACCCAGCTAGCTCCTCACACAGTCAAATGCCACCATATGAAGAGAGAGAAAGGAGTGAGAGCCATAAATTTAGTTATTATCACACTTGGAAGGCAGGCCGTCCCAGACGTGCATTGAAACAGATAGTGTACTATCCCTGTGTGCCGCCGCATCTGTCCCCCCCACCCGGAGGTGCCAGTCAGACAGCGTGTCCCCAGCCCCTCCTTTGGCACAGCAGATGTGACACCTTCCCTGAACAGGTCCCATCATAGCCGTTATCTGGACAAACCTTCTGGCAGCAAACACAAGGCGCCAAAAGAAACACAGACAGGTTTCTGGATGGATAGTCAAAGCCACGGGGGGGTTGGAGCTTCAGGCAAGCTGGCTGGGCGCGTGACTCAAGGGGATTTATGGGCCATACCTTCTGTTGAGCTTCATTTAAAGGCAGCTATATGCTAGCAAACATTATTATGTATGTCCTTGTTATGAGTTAGAGATCAGCAGCAACATCACTCTAAAAATATACACTCTAAACCAGTTGCTGAATTCTCTTAACCAAGTTGCATCAACTGGGTTTCACCTTACCGTTCACTAAACTTAGCTGATTAAATCCAAATAGTAATATATATTAACCTTAAACATTATAATTAAAGTAAAGACAAACACTTTAAGACCAAAACATCCATAATGACTTATGATTGTGTAACTTAATGCTTTGGAGTTACATTTAATAGATGCAACACTGGCAGCAGCTAACATAAGTTAGCAGCTAACATAAGTTAGCAGCTTTAGGGAAAAACTACAGCAGTAGCCATTCTAAATTTCCCCATTTTTATTGATGGGCTCTTGGCTGGTCCTTGGCTGTTCCCCTATAATTCCTTTTTAAACATCAATCTTTGTACTAAAATGGAGGTCTTCAACAGGGGTTCTGCGACCCCTAGGGGGTCGACGGAGGTACTTCATGGGGATCGTGAAAGTTTTGGTTGATTAGACTTTTTTATTTATATTATTTTTTAAATTTGCAGGGTTATTTTTTAACCCTGCACATGTTTACACATTTAATTCAGTGAAAGGGAGGAGTCAGAGTAAAAAAAATATGCATGCCCAGGAGAAG
Source organism: Cyprinodon brontotheroides (assembly GCA_018398635.1). NCBI lineage: Eukaryota > Metazoa > Chordata > Actinopteri > Cyprinodontiformes > Cyprinodontidae > Cyprinodon > Cyprinodon brontotheroides. The sequence continues at coordinate 2,451,755 of JAGKQL010000069.1, read as the reverse complement.
GAGGGGGTCACTCCAGTGGCTGGAAGTTGGAGGGGATTTTGCTGGCATCACTATACTGTCAGGTTGGGTGGAAGGTTGAAGAAGACCCAAATGCAGAAACTGAAGCTGATGGTGGTTTCTTGCAGATTCAATAATGGGGGAAAAAAGGCAGTGGACAAAAAATTCCAAAAACATAAATCTACAAAAAAAAAAAAACAGGAATACTCACAACAAAGGCTAAGAAATGACAATGAACAAGCAAACAGTACAGACTGGGAGCAGGCGTGGACAGAGGAATCTAGAAGGGAGCTAGAGGAAAGAAGACTGACACAAGAATGCAACAGAGTGCAAACAAGAAAAACTGAAGAACTCAAATAAATTCAAAAATAACTAGAACAACACAAATTGGAAATAACTGATTTACATCAAGTCAATTACTCAATGCAATCAGCTGGTTTTCGTTGAAAGAAACTTTCAAACTTTCAAAGTGCCTCGAGAAAACATGTTGTGAATTGGCGCTATATAAATAAACTGAATAGAATTGAATAATATATGTTAAATTATCTCTCTCCTTATCATTTGAATTAGGTACCAGAAAGAGCAGACTTGGAGAAAAAAAAAGAAATTGCGGTTTAGATGAGTTATTCCTAATTTTTTTTTATATGTCAGAAATGCATCTTTATACTAAAAATTAAATATCTGTATTTAGTTCCATATGCTCCTCTTGAGATGCCATAAAGTACCATGAAGTTTAACCTGATGTAAAATGTTGATTTTTGAGTCTGTGTGAGCATAAATGGACACTGTCTGCTACACTGAAGAAAAAAAAACTGAATTTTCAAACAGAAACTAAATTGTAGAACTAAAATAAAATAAAAAAAACACAAACTTAATGCAAGAAAATACTTTTGAGAGGAAATGAAACTTAAATTCAAACCGTTAAATTAAGTTTAAATTTTGTAGAATTTATTTTCAACTTAATGTATAAAATTTTAACATATCATTAACACAAATCCAGTCAGGGCAAATTAACCTGGACTTTTTTGTGTGTGTGTGTGTTTGCTTCACCTATATAATTTTCTTTTTTGTCTCAATACTAATCAAGCCCACTTAATGCTGAGTTATATTGGACAGAAAAAAAAAAAATCCCCACTCTGACAATCACTCCTGCTCTCATAGCTGATTCTCTGCTTGTAGGAAGGTCATGTTCACCTGCCTGTAAGCGCTCAGGCTGCGTTGAGGACAGTCTGATGGGTGCTGGGTTCCCATTTTCACAGTGGTTTTCTCACCTATATGTAAAAATAAGCATGTAAATATTTTAAAATCAGCATTGACCTCATTTTAGGATAATTTTGACAACTTTCAGTGTAACCAGTGTTTGAGCTGGAATGCGCTGGACAGCGCCCAGGGTGAGGGGAGCCCAGATTCCAGTCAAAGGGCCGATATGCTCATAAAAATTAGTCAGTGGGGACAATTTCAACGTATCTGCCTGCCACAAATACACCTGTGAGAACCCTGAGCAAGATTCTGCCTGTAGCCAATTTTATTGCTAATCTCTGTTAAAAAGTAGCCTGGGTGCCATTCCGAACTTAGTCCCGCCCACAAAGTTTGAGTTCGGGAAGTTCGGTCTGGCTCTGCTCCATAGTAGCCGCAGTATTAAAGCCCACTGTCAGGCCATCCAATCAAATTGTCAGGGGCGGGCTTTATACGATGATGGACAGATGACAAACAGTGACGTAATCAACCACACTGTGACCAATGCGCGCTTGGGTGACAACAATAATGGCTGCCGCTGGAGAGTTAAGGTGAGTAGATTCTGCTATTAGGTCTGTTCTAGAAGATATCGACAGCAAATTAATTTTAAAAGAGGAACAGAGAAATGCGATCTAGTCTCATATTCTTATTCTAGGCGTGAAACTGCACGCTTTGATTTTTGTGGACAACAACTATAACTTGCTTAACATACGTCACGCACTCCGTTGCTCTTATTGGTTGTAGGTCTATCAATTGAGTGCAGAGGCATTTTTTTCCTGGTTCGTTGAAAACACGCCCCATAATCACAGCTCTATGGAGCAGCATCAGACTCATATTCTGACTAGAATTGAGTCGGACTACGTCAGGCTAGTTAAAAAGCACTTCCTCATTATTGTTACTACGAATGTTTGTTACATACATAGGAGCCCTCCCAAAATATGCAGACATTTTGAAGCGAGAGGCGATTAAAAACATGAACCAGTGGAAGAAACCTCTCTTACTGAAAGACATAAGTCAATTAGTGCTGAGACCTAAAATAGAAAACAAACATCCTAACATCATATAGCCAAGTTATGATCTGCAAGCTTTTGTTTCCCTCCCTTGTAATCAGACTATCAGACTAAAGTCTAATTGTCTGCCTCATATCCAGCAGAGGGAAGAGTCCTGGGATTGGGGCAAGCATTAGGATTCCAGTGGGTTGGAGAGAAGAGTGGGGCACAGCTGTTTAATCTACCAGCGCCCCCTCGCCACCCAATCCCCTCCTCCTTTCTGATGCAGAGAAGGCTTCAGCTGGTGGGGAAGTTTTTTCCCCGAATTTCCTCAGAATGACAGATTTCTCTGTGGATCCAAACAGATGCAAATACGCAGACAAGACACAGAGGAATGTAGATGACATGAGGAAGACGATTGCAACACTTGACCACAAGGGTATTTATCCCTAAAGCTTTCCTCCTCCTATAATTCTTCTAGTATTTTGCATAGATTAATGAAATCTCTGTCAGGGAGGCATTTGCTTCTCGATCAGAAAGTTACCACATGTTGTTTGCCCAAGAAAGAGCACATATGCATAAACCTCCAGTGCACTTTATATTCTCAATTATCAATATGTTGTTTAATCCATGATTGGTCAGTAATAGAGAGCAAGCAATCCACATGCCACACTGTACTACATCTTATTATCAAGTGATTTTGGTTGCAAACGTGGTGAAAGAAAGAACAAAGGTGTGTGAAATATGAGGGTGGTGCAAAAACGAAACTGGACCAAAACAGGAAGACGGAAATGAGAATTTGTTCAAAACGGCGGCTACAGAGGCAAGAGGAGGGAAGACGACAGGGAAATGATGGAGATGAAGGAAAAGTGGAAGACGTTTGGGGAGAATGGGGCGTGCAAGTTGCTTGCCAGAGAAAGACGGAAATGGATTTTGGCAGGAGGGTGAAAGAAAGGACAGAATGAAGCGTGGATGAAGGATTGTTTGAGAACAAGCGAGGGACAAGCCGGAAAACAGGAAAGAAGCCAACAAGAAGGGGAGAATAAGTGAGTGAGACATGGGAAATGGATTAAGGAAAGAACGTCTGAATCGACGGGAAAAAAGTATGAAATCTGTTCAGAATACATTGGGAGAGATGTAGAAATGGTCATTTTCTGAGTGTAGTGTCTCAGCCCTGCCACTAGTGGGGGATAGAACAGATTATGTGCACAGCAGGATTAGATTCCTCCTGGAAATATCTCAGAGGAAGGAGCAGGTTGAGTTGGGAAATGATGACGATGACAGAAAATCAGCATTATGAGGAGATCACGCACTCACAAAGCAAACATCTTATTTTTTGCTTTCTCTCCTCAAACCTCGACACACCCCACCCCGTTTCTATCTCCAGCAGTCTCCACTGTCAGCAGCATCCCTTCCTCTCTATCTCTCTCTAATTTAGTGATTGCAGCAGAGTAGCCGTGTCATTACTGAAGCAGCCTCGGTGCTAGACGCTGTAATTGCCGCTTTTTTTCCAGAAAGCACAGCAGACCCGCGCTAATCTTGAGCGCAATGTCAAAACATACCAGTAATTGCTGCTCGGGTGGTTTTGGTTGTAATTTAAAACAAATTGTTTTTTCAAAGAGAAAATGTTCTGTTTTTGCAGGTAAAGCCACAACAGAACAAAACGCGAAGCTGGTTTTTAAAGGGAAGGTCGTCTATTGGGGATTTTAGGATGGAGAATTAAGCTAATAGGTTTTTCTTAGTTTCACTGCATTTTTTCAATCCATGTCCCGATCCATCATTTTCCATCCCGCTTTTTGATACAAAGAAACCTACAATTTATCTGTTATGTGCTGCCCTCATTTTAGCCTCTTCCCATCCGCTGCTTTCCTTTTTCCATCAAGTTCTCATTATCTTCTCAATTTGTCTCCAACAAACAGACAACAGAATACATACACAACATGCCCACATGCGTGTTCAAGCACATGTGCAGGTCAGCGTGGGTAGGGAGACTCCTGTGGGGGGGGGGTTAATGTTGGTACTGTTCAGTGTACTGGTCTATTTTGGATCTCTGCTGCAGCACAGGGCAGTGGCGTTAAAGGAGAAGTCCAGTCAGCTCATACATTCGAGGTGATTCAATGAAATAAGAGTTCATCAGTAAAAAAATTAAAACAAAAAAAATTGTTGACATCACCGCTTTACAAGCAAAATCAATGGAACTACTAGACACAACTGCACTCAGCAACAATTATTGAAGATTTCCAGAGGACTTCACCATTGAAATTCACCAGAGCTATAGTGAAACTGACAATGCCCACGTGCATGGCAGCTGGATGTTGGAATACATCGGGTAAAAAGTGAAAAAAATAGTTATTTCACCTTTTCCGATTCCTGATCCTCCACGGACGGGTTAGTTGTTGGATTACCAACTTGAAGAGGGAAGATTTGCCATCGAACTTCTGGCCAGAAAAAAACAACGTAATATGTAGCCAACATTTGAAGAAGAATGTTTTCAAGATGACTTGGATAATTAGCCCTCGTGAGACCATCCTGATCTCCGCGAGCTCTTAAGATTTCAAGGTTTCGCTAATCAGTCTGGAGACTCTCCGTTGAAGAAAAATTTGGAGCCGCTCACCAAAGCCAGCGACCAATCAGCGTTGGCTTTGAGGTGGGTTGAGGTGTGAAGCGCCGACAGTTCAGTCTAAGAACATGGCGGCTTCAGCCAATGAAACTAGCGTTAGCGTGGCTATCCGAGCAAGTTTTATCGAATTACAGAGTATTTCTTCACTGAAAAGAAGAGCAAAACACTGCTCTGGAGGCTTTTCTCAGAGGAAAATATGTTTTGCTCTTCTCCTCGACTGGTTTTCGGCAAGAGTAGCCTGGCTTGTGGTTGTATTTTCGTCGCTCTGTTAGATGCGTCATATGCTTAAGTTGATCTGATTGATTTATTTGGCCCGTCTATCACCAACATAGGCCAATCAGCTAACCCAGTATTTTACGCAACTTCCCAAACTTACTTCTACGGAAGGTTTCCAGATCTGGTGGAGACAGGTTGGTTGGATAATAACACGTTGTGACAAACACCAGATACAGCACTGGGACTTGATCAGAAGTCGATATCGCACCGTGGCACGTCCACAAACCGGGAGCTGGCAGTAGTGTTCTTTGACAAACATAGAGATGAATAAATGAAAATTACTCTTAATTAAAAACACTTATCATGTATTGAACAGTATGTAATAATTTCATATTTAAAAAGGACTTTCAGAAGCTTGAATTTTGAATATGACGGACCTCTCCATTAAAGGAATATGCATCAGGAGATCTGGGAGGCTTCTTAGTCTGTCTGCTGACATTCAAATAATGTAAGAGGTCTATGGCAAGCGAAGACAGAAAGGTCCATAAAGTCCACAAAAAACGTGTCCAGATATTCCCTCCATACAGTTCGTCCAATGTATTCCATGCTGTTCCTGAACACTGTAGCATCCTCAGACATTTTTCTCAAGCGAGAGTCATTTAGAATGTTTTTTAGCGGCATATTTCTTCTACGCTGTATAGTTGGCAGAGCTGAAGCTACGCACTTTCGCGGCGCTGGTCTGAACGACGAACCAAACCAGATGAAAGTGCGCATTCAGCTGCGGCAACGCGCTCATGCTCTTCCTCAACACTGAAAATCCTCAGACATTTTTGCTTTAAAAACATTCTTTCTTTGCACAGGTAAACAGCACATTTCTGGATGCTCACAGCTTACATTATTGGCAGAGCAGGCTTTGGATTTCATCTGGTTTTGGTCTCCAGCAGTATGGAGGAATAATGATTGACATCGCGACGTGCTTTTTTTGTCTACTACACTACAACATGCTCTAAAACATTCTAAATAGACCGTTTCCCGGGATTACTAATGTGCAGACAGCAAGAAGGCATCAGTATTGAATCTCAGATGCATTTGAGATATCAAAAATTTAGAGTGTTGTTCAGCATGGGGTGAGTAGAAAATGAGAGAGCTAATCGTGTTTTAGGTGTACTATGAACCCTTTAAATCAAACTACAATCCAGATAGGATGCAGGATGAGTTCTTCAGAGCTACTGCTGAGATGCAGATCCCCCCTCGGATTTACTAAAAATCTTTTGCTTATCCAGGTTTTGCTTTTTTATCATTTTCTTAGGCATCGTCTGAACATAGCTCTCTGGGTGTTAGCCTATAATCTTCTAAGAAATGTATTCTGACATAGAGGATAACTCCTAATTAATCCACTGCATGAGACATCATCAAACCCCCAGCCTGGTCACCATCAGCCCCTCATCTCTCCTAATTTCTGCGCCGTCTCTGTTGACAGTGCAGGAGATGCACGCAGCATGACCCAGAGGTTGATTGAAGTGAAGTGAGGGATAATAAGTTGGCACAGTGGCGATGAAACTTCTTTGACACGCTGATGAAGTGCTGCTAATTGCCAAGTGCCAATGAGAAGTGCTCCATTAATGCAAGAGGAGGAGGGGGGGTGCAAGCAGAGAGAAACAGAGCGCTGACAGATTCACTTAATGCCTTTTGCTTCAGGTGAAAAAGGGAAGAGTGATTTAAAACAAACTGATGCTCCAGGGGCTGAACGCTGCTGCACTGTCAAATTCAGGATGTTTTTTTGTTTTTTTTTCCTGCTAATCAGCGTCTCTTTCTTCGCAATGGGAACTTTAATACGCTTTCCTTGAGAACAACCATGAAATGTGTTTTTGCACTGTGTGATACTCCTTTTGAAAACATTGTTTTTATTGCTGACATTGCTGAGATTTCCTGTTCTGCTGCGCTCTGTCCTATTGCAGTTGTTTTAGCTGTTTGATTTCTTTGCACATAGTTGCAGTTTAACTTCCTTTCCCACTGCTTAGGATTTCCTAATATGCTTTCACTTCGCTGAGAGCTCCAAGTTCTAAAAACATGTAACCATTTGACATCTAAATTACTTTAAATCTGTTTAACATGACAGCGGACTTAAAAAAAAAAAAAGGAAAAACTTAATTTAAACTCAAGGTAACTAGAATGTTGTTAACCTGTCTAACCAAAACAAACAAGTTCTTCCTCTCCTAACTAAAGCTGATTTAAAGTTCATAACCTGCTAAACCTTTGCAATGTTGCCCTTCTAACTTCTAACTTTTTTAACTTCCAGATTTGCCTGTAACCTATTTTTTTTTCTTAATTTGTCTTCTCCAAATTTCTTAAAGGGACCTCTGATAATGAGCGCCTGGCTCTTGCTAGACAAAGAATCCCATACCGACTTGGTCGGGTAGTTGATGAGTGGCTACTCGAAAAAGGTAATAAAAATCCCTTTAACTCCACTAATGATCTAACCGCCTAACCTACCGCTAACCACAGCTCCAGAGGAGGTGCAGTGCCATGCAGCAGGGGGGAATCTGATTGGCTCCTGAACTGAACTAAAGGTTTCCTTTAACCAGCGAGCCTGTATGCGACCAGCTAACGTTTTTGTTCTATTGCTAGGAAAGCTTAATTGCATTTCTACCAAATTAAGCTGGCCATCAAAGAGAATTTAAATTAAAAAAAAGGCAATGTTCAGGGGAGCCTTATCCAAGGCACCCTAAATTGGGGCTGCATCTCTTCAGAGCTTTAACCTCCTAATAACCCAACATAACCCTCAATAACCTGCCCACATGTAAACCGCTTCCTTCCTGTGTCTTTTGTCTGCTGAATGTTGGCTGAATGAAAACAAGAAAAAAAGTTCTATTTGCACTGGATTTTTACAGAACAGTGCAACCCCCCCACCCTACACTTTCCTTCTTTCCCTACAAATGAAAGTCACTAAAAGTTAAAGGGACTGTTTTTGGATGAATTCAGTGCCCCATGCGGGGGCCTTTCGCCCTACCTGACAACGCCCTGAGTTCTCAATGTGGTCCCATTAAACCGATGACTCTTTAACCCTTTGAGTATCGAATGTCCTGACCTTTTCTGTCTTCGTTTCGCTCCGTGCGTTTGTGCTGCTGTAGGTGGTTGATTCTTCAAAAGTAGGAGAGGCCGGTTAAAAGAGAAAAACCCTTCATGGGTGTCTAAATACATATGCATTGCTTATTTTTGGCATTAGAGATGCTTTGAGATGATCACAGCATAAAGGTCTTTCTTTGAAAAACACAGTAGATACAATCCATCTCAGGGAAGTTTTGTTTTTTTGCAACAGACAAACAAGATAAATGAACTGCTTGCATATTTATTTGATAGAAACAAAACAATCGTATTCATATCCAGCTCCCCATAAACTAATTTCTTTTTTCTCTCCTGCGGTGCAACGGCAAACGCCCCATTGCTGAGAAATAGTTAGAACAGAAATTCGAATTAAAAAGGATTGGGAGATTAAAGTTGAATGAAAAGATGAATCAATAAAAAATGACTTACCCACTTTATGAAATGAGCTGTGCGCCATGAAACTCTGAGGAGAAAGAGCTTAAAATTGAATCTATTATTCACTTTCTTCTCCACTTTGAATTCTGTCGATAGACGAGCTTAATGGGAGTAAATAGTTGTAAACACTCCCATTGGATCATAAGTTAGGAGTTTATTAAAGTGAATATAAAGCAAGATTTTATGTTTTAATTGTTAGTATAAATTTATTTATTAAGGCGATAAAAAAAGGTCATGAGTTAGAGATATAAAAAGTCATTTGTATTTCTAATTTGCTGTTTTTCGTTCAAATCCAGATAATGTTAAATAGAATTAGTGGACATTTTTGATCTCAAAGGGTTAAAGTTGTTTTTTTTTCTTATCTAAAAAGAAAGCGAATAGAATTTAAACTTCAAACGCTCAAAGCAGAATCTAACCACCGACAGCAAATCAAACTGCCCACACTAACCACTGAGGACTCCTCTCAGGGTTTTCCATCTTTCCGAGCGACGAGTTGAAAGAAATTTGGCAACCTTTTCCAGCCGATCCGAGCTGGTCATAAAATCCCGGAGTCCTCAGTTCTAACCTTGTTATAAATGATCTTTAACCGAATCTTGGTGTTGGTAATTTTGGAAGAACTTGGACAGGTCGTTGCTATCAACGAAAAACTAAACAAATGCTAACCGTTTTCTAACTCCCGCTAAAAGAAACGCATCTTGAAGTGAAGAAGACGTCCTCCAATTGTCCTCTCTTTTGTTTGTTAAAGCAAAACTCAGAGGGTTAAAAAGAAGCAAATGGTTGAAAATGAAATTGACCTAATTCACTCTCGATAAATCCAGTAAAATAGTTTTCAGAAGAAAAACGAGAAAGGTCCCTTTAACGTTTACTGTTTTCACCCCTCAGGAAATCGATGTGTTCATTCTATATGCCACTTGGTGAAACGTGTCTTTGTGGTCGAGAACCAGCATCACTGAAGCAGCAGTTGTTGGTTCAGGCTTTATTATGTGTGACTTTTCTTCACATGTTACAGAATTTTCAGTGTGACAAACAGTCAGCCCTGTGGGTCTCCTTTTTTAACAATCTGCAGTGTTATTTACATCAATGCCAATATATTTATCTGGGTTTGTATTCTTAATGTTGAATGGAACTGAATTCTGTGGGGAACTTATTTGAAAAACACTCAAAAGTTTCAATCTGAAGCCATTTTTATGTTTTATGCAGTAACCAATCCTTCTATCACTGCCTGTCTAACCTGTTTCCTCTTTATTTTTATTGAGCACTTGGAATTAACCTTGCAACTTAACTCGGTGCTCTTTCAATATATTGCACACAAAGAAAACCTGACAAAAAAACATTCTTGTCAGGATTTTCAGATATTCTGGGTTAGGAGTTATTTTCCTTGGTTCCCCATATTAGTTCATGCTTTGTTTTTAGCTGCTAGTTTATTCTTTTGTTCCTTTTTCTTTTAATAATTTTTCTTCTTTTGTTTTAAAGGTTCTTTGTTTCTCTGTTCAGCTACATTGATGTTAATTAGGCACCTTATTTACATTACCTGCTTAGATTTTCCACCAGTTTCTCTGCATTCTGTTAATTGTACTAACCTGGCATTGGTATCACTTATTATATCTACACAGTTTTTTATTCAAGGATATCTTTTTTTTTTTTATACCAGTTCCATTTCACGTATGTGGCACTTAATTTAAGTCTTCGCTGGATTCTAAAATTGTTAAAGAATTGGGAGCTGTGTTGTGCAGACAGCTTTGTGCCATGGCAAATACAAAGTGATACAACATTTTAAACTTTTTTCAGAATCTCTTATGACTAATTAGCATAGTCATTATGACAGTATTAATCTGCAGTCTGTGTATAATAGCTACAGCCCCCTGTTGGTATTTTATTGACCTGTTGCTATTGGTTTATTTATTTATTTTTTCAATGATTCAAAAGGGCCGAGAATATTCAGCACATTTTACTCAAATGCTGTGCAAGTTTTTTGAAAACCATGACCCAAAAAGTCAAAAGTGATTTGGCTGTTTACCGAGTGTTTTTTGTGTTTAGGATCTAAAACAGTAAGTAAGTAAGTAAGTAAACTTTATTTGTATAGCACTTTTCACAGACAAAGTCACAAAGTGCTTCACAGGATAACATATAAACAACACAAGTAAAAACAGATAAAATGCAGTAAAAGCTAAAATAAGTAAGTGAATAAACAATAAGCTATGTGCTTTGGAAGGCTTGTGAAAACAGGTGGGTTTTTAGCTGCTTTTTAAAGATATCCACCGAGTCCAGAGAGCGCAGGGACAGGGGGAGTTCATTCCAGAGACGGGGTGGTACCACTTTAAAGGACCGGTCTCCTCGGGTTTTAAAACGGGTCCGAGGAACCATAAGCAGACCTGTCATGTAGCCAGGTGCCTGTCCATGAAGGGCCCTGAAGGTAAAGCACCAGGATTTTAAAATTTATCCTGGAGGCAACAGGAAGCCATTGTAGGGACTTCAGGAGAGGATTAACATGGGCTGTCCTATTTGTGCGGGTCAGGAGTCCTGCAGCAGAGTTCTGGACAAGTTGTAGGCGACCCAGCTCCTTCTTGCTCAGACAGGTAAACAGGCTGTTATAGTAATCCAGTCTTGAAGAAAGGATCAAAAATGTAAAATGGTTTTACAAGTCTCTTTGTAATTAAAATCAACCTTTTTCTTTTAGGAAAATTTGTTTTGTTGACTTGGTAAAACAGATCTTATAAATTAAATTTGGCATTTTTAGCTACAAAAGATCTAGTTTTGTGGCCTGCAAGTGAATCCAGCAATCTGATTTTGGGAAGAGCAGCAAGAACACCACAAACCTAGAAAATAAAAAAAAACTTTCACCTAAAACATTAACTTCACTGAAGAGGATGCCAAGAATGTTGCCGTTTCTGGAATTTCCTGTTCATTTTGAGGACAATCTGGGTCTTAAAGGGACACTATGCAACATTTTTCAGTTAATTAATGTGTTCCATAACGTTATGGATGACTAAATGAGTCATTTCAGGCTGAACAAAGCTATTCTCGCCCTTGAATGTGGTCTGTGTGAAATACTGCACTTGCAACTGTGCAGGAGCACTCTGCACCGCACTCACAGGCCCAAGTCTCGTGAGAGCCGTCTTGCTTTACGGCGAACCTGCTACCCCCAGTTAAAAGCACCGCATAGCACAGTGGCAATCTGTGCAGTTGGCGTTACGCCTCGACTTATAAAAGTAGCAAAATCGCTGCCTGCTGCTTCATTTTGCCGCTTGTACCTGTGTTAAGTTCTGACGCTGCCGAAGCAGCTTTGCTGCTCTGGCTGTAAAAGTGCGGTGCAAAAGTGTGTCTGAGGCGCGTTGGGCGGAGCTTCACTATCCTTTCTCTGCCTTGCAGCTATATTTGCTATGATCAGTGGGAATAAAGTAGTTTTAATATGTGTTTAAGTGAGAAAATACACCTGAAAACGTAATCAGTGCAGTCAGTTCATTCAGATTATTATCCTGCCTTCAATATTTTTTCTGTCGGAGCCGCTCAGACCCCCACATACCAGCGGGGCGCCGACAAGGTACCACAAACCTAGAAAATAAAAACTTTCACCTAAAACACATTAACTTCACTGAAGAGGATGCCAAGAATGTTGCCGTTTCTGGAATTTCATAGTGCATTTTGAACATCGGAGGTCATATGGTTTTGCGATTACTGAAACCCTATATATTTGTTAAAAGTTACTCTGAATTGTTTTAACTTATAGAGTTGGCAACATTTCCCAAATAATGATCGTAACAGCTATACTCGAGTATGTTCAAACATCCTTCTATCAACCTGAAGTCTTGCTCTCTTGGGGTCTAAATAAACTCTAGAAATGCCTCAATATGTAGAAAAGACATTTTCCTTTTACAAAGTCTTTCTTCTTCTACTTGGTTTCTTCTGATATAAGTGATTTACGCCTCACTGGAAGTAAATATGTCCAACTTTGAATCATTTTCCTGAGGTTTACACACCAAAGAGCACTGCCACCTGGTAGCTCTTTAGTATAGTGTGGAAAAAATGGTTATTGGTGGTTTTAGACAAGGCTGCAGCTCAGTGACACATTAGCAGCCAAAGCTGTACATCGTTGTAAAAAGTCAGGAGTACTTCCAAATTTGTCAGCAAACATCAAGCCTATGAAATGCAGGCTCGCAATCCTTGTTAATGAAAACAGGCTGTGATTTAGAAACATGGCAGCTTCCCTGCTGGCTGTTTTACACTAAGGTGCTTCTTTAATTGTTAAAAAATGCCTGCAACCTCCACTTCCATTGTTAAGGGAGGTGCACTGTAACAATCCTGTGTAGACAGAAGCAAAATAGGAGAGCTAATCGCTCACTTTCTCCCTGACAAATCAGGATTTTGGTCACACCAGGATTTAATGGAAGTCATTGAAGCTTGCAGTCCTGGAGGAGAGCAGCGCTGTCTCCCTAGATCTCATTCTGAGGCCCTTATCCAATCTCCCATACTGTGTGTGAGGCAGATCAGAGAGAGCACCTCCTGCCCACTCTGTGCCTGCTGACTAAATTCAAAATGGCAGCAATTACAGCGAAAAGCAATGAAGGGGAAAAAAATCCAGAGTCCCAAAAGTTTAGAACAGCTCTATCTGAGACAAAACTTACTGAGACGCAACCACTAACCCAGCGATGGATCCGTCATTAGATGTTTTTTTTCCCTAAATTCTCCTCTTCCTGTCCCTCACTTTCAGGTAATCATTTTCCTTTCTTGGATTCTCAGGAGCATCCTTTATCCAAAAATATATGGAGTGAATATTGTTCCATTATTGGACAGAACATGTGTTGAACATGGAAATAAAAAAAAGGAAAAAACACAACAGAAATAAAGGTTTGAAAAACGTGTTTATCAAAAAAACTGTTTGAACTGTTTTCTCACATGTTATTTCTTGAAATTCATTTTTATTTTAATCAAATATATAATTTCTCTTTTTCAAATTGCATTTTACCAATCAGATACTCTGCACTTGAGTGAGGAGCAACGATGCATTTCTGTTGATCTGCATAGATGTTAGCAACAACATATTTTCAGGAGGTTAAAGTAATAAGAATGTGATTTGTAAATCCAGTTTTAAAAAGAATGTAACTTTCTGAAAAAGACTAATTTAATGAAATGAAATTTGAATGACAAAAACTTTTCTTTCTTGTTTTCCTTTTTTCCTTCTAATCGCTAGCCTGACGTAGTCCTACTCAATTCTAGTCAGATTATGAGTCTGATACTGCTCCATAGAGCTGTGATTATGGAAGGCGTGTTTTGAGCGAACCAGGAAAAAAAAACCTCTGCACTCAATTGGATAGACCTACAACCAATAAGAGCAGCGGAGTGCGTGACGTATATGTTGCGGTAGCATAGTTGTTGTCAACAAAAATCAAAGCGTGCAGTTGCAAGCATAGAATAAGAAGATGAGCCTTGATTGCGTTTCTCTGTTCCTCTTTAAAATTAATTTGCTGTCGATATCTTCTAGAACAGACCTACATAGCAGAATCTACTCACCTCAACTCTCCGGCGGCAGCCATTGTTGTTGTCACCCAAAGCGTGCTTTGGTGGCGTGGTTGATCTACGTTACTGTTGATCATCTGTCCATCATCGCGTATAAAGCCCGCCCTGACAATTTGATTGGCCCGCCAGATATTGTGCGATCATACTCACGCTACTATATAGCAATGCCAGACGAACTTCCCGACCTCAAACGCTTGTGGGCGGGACTAAGTTCGGAATGGCACCCAGGCTATCTAATCGCTATTTACAAACTGCTTTTTTTTGCAACATTAATGGAAAAAAAATTACTTTACTCAAACTCAAGCTGCTCTAATAGAATTGAATAAAATAGAATAGAATTCAACTTTATTCTAATTACATTCTCACAACTACAAAGCAATGAAATCAACTCTCTGCATTTAACCTATCCCTTTGGGGAGCAGTGGGCTGCCATTGTGTGCGCCCAGGGAGCAGTGTGGGTTAGAGTCTTGCTCAGGGACCCAGAGTGGGTGTCTGTGGGAGTTTGGCTCATAACCTGAGTTCAAAACCCTCACATGGATCTGGGATCCAAGCTCAATGCCCTAACCATTGGGCCGCAACTCGGCTAAAACTGCAAATAAAAAAATAAAACAAGCATGGATCACTCAAACAACTTTTTTGATCAAAACTCATAAAAAAATATCATGTTTTGATTGATCCCTATATGACTCACCGACAGCCTAATGTTCAGTTTTCTATGATGAACTACATGGAACTGAGGGAGCAGTAACTAAGCGGTGGGTCTCTGTGGCCTCAGCATCTAGAACCAAGCTTAATGTTCTACATTTAATGGTCATGTATTAGCTTCCCCCATCCCTAATCAAAAGCAATCAAACCCTCCCATTTGGTGCCGGGCCAGAGCCCATATCAAGCCTCCAGGCCAGGCGTGCGTCCAGGTCTGCTATTCATGATCATCCCCACTTCATTTCGGAGATTCGCGCCCATCTGGTCGCAGCGGCGCCTGCACAGAGCCGATCCTTTCAGCAACCTCGCCGTGTGCTCTGCCTCCCGCTGAGTTATTACCTTGTCTTCTCATTTGATCTCCCAGCACTATTATGGGACTATTTGAGAGAAATTGGGGGAAACTAAATGAATTCGTACATGCTTGCTCATGAGTGGAGAAGTGGCAGCAAGTAAGGCATAAAGTAAGAAGAGAATCTTCTGTTATTTCATGGTTCCCTACCGTGAAATGGTCCACAGGAAAGAGAAAAAAAAGAGAAAGGAAAGTCACAGTTGGGAGAGAATAAAAGAGGGAGAAGCTAACCACTGTGCAATCGTTTTTTACGTCTCCCTCAACAGTATCTTATGTTTCAGATCAACATACAGATAAGGGATCAGATACCGAAGCATGTCTGATTAAATTCAATGCCCTCCCCCCAAGACACCAGGGGATACTCCCAACACAGTAGTTATTGCTTTTAAGGACCACTGGGCATCAGACTGACTCCTAAAGCATTCAGTGCACAGTCTTGTCACTCTGCGCCCCAACCGTGCGTCGTCAAGCACAATTAATTCTAAGTATTCAGCACCAAGCAGCCGAGCTAGTGAGAAACTGGAAAACATGAAAACCTAATCCCCAAAGAGAGCCTTGTGCTGAGCAGATAACTTAAAAACACTTCATATTCGACTTTTTCAGCGTCCCACCCCACCCCCGTTGTGCTCGGCTCTTCTTTGACTCACACCGCCCCTTATTGTCTTAGGGAAGCTCTTTGTGGTGATTTGCTAGAAAAGAACTAAACAAAAACAAAACAAGCATACTGTGGACTCATTTAGGATTTTTTTTTTGTTTTGGAGCAAAAATCCATAAAGACCCCATGTACAAAAGGTTCAATTTTCTGCTCTGCACGTCACAAACAAGTGGGTTGTTGACAGAGGTGAGTTCTCGGCCATCCCTCCCACCCTGCAACTTGCTAAAAGAAAAAAAAAAACATTTCAGGTTGAAGTGCTTTTCCGAACCACACAATGGTCCTTCGCTCTGTGAGATAACAGGAGTTGAAGGTGGATGAGAGAGATGTAATGACAGCGGTGAAAGATGCTGCTCTCTTCAGCTGCAGTCCCTCTCACCTTCCCTCATGCGCGCTTAGATCATCTGTTACCTCGGTCCTAACACCCCTCCTTTTGCTTCCCCTGCCTCCATTTAGCAATCACCTCCTCCAGGTTAACGACAGCAGACCCATCTCTCTTCTCCTGAGCTCCTAC